>CM076571.1:632927127-633275193 GCA_034641835.2 Pinus albicaulis
CCTCAACTCTTGTAGAACAGCATTCGCCCTCAGCTCTTGCAGAACAACATTAGCCCTCAGCTCTTGCAGAACAGCATTCGCCCTCAACTCTTGCAAAATGGTAAGTTCTTACTGCAGACCCTTCCTCCTATAGTAGGGTTGACTCTATTTGAGTTTTTTTGGTCAATTCCATTAGATTGTGTTAGGCTATAGGGTTCTCTCTAGATGTCTTCCAATGTTCTTTCGGATGAGTTTCAAAGAGGATGTGTAAGATGTGTTTGTGCTTGCATGAATTTGACTCCACCAGTTTCATGAAGTTTAAGCTATGGATTTTAGTTTGCAAACTCATCCATCTCAACACCTAGTAACGAATTTCCCTTGGTCTAATCTATATTGAAGGTGAAGTGCAAAGTGGTAGAGAATGGGAGATCGAAAGTCATCAACTTTATCACAAGGTTAGTACTCCAAATCGAAAGTGATGAGCTTTAGTTCTCCAGATTTGGGGATTTTCTGATATTTGGGGATTTTCTGATGACATACCAAAGGTCACATCCATACAACCATATCAAGGTCAATGTTGAGATCATTCTCATATAGATAAAGTTCATTGATATATAGGGTTAATATCATCATCACTATCCATGGAAACCGAATGGTTACAAAATCTGTGATTGTGGTTGGCTCATTTATACTTATTACCCATTTACAGTAGAGCACAGAAACACTAAATATGGCCCGAGCAGAGCCTTTACAACAGGCAATGGAATTGCAATTGCTTCATCAATAACCAATAGCTCCACTTGAGAAAACTTTTCATAATCTTGGGGCTGGATATATTGCAGAGCAAACAATTGTAGTTATCATTCGTGCTCCAATATATTAATATAATTTTTACATTGAACTGAAGAAAGGGAAACAAGCAAATGCTAGCCATCATACAATGCTTTGACATAAGAGTTTTGAGTGACATACTTCAAAAAAATAACTCATCCACTGATATTTATAATCATTTGAGTTATTCAAGTTAAACACAATGTCAAGAATCAAGATTCAATACCCTCTATTATCTTCATCACCCAATCGAAGATTTAAATTTTTCCCAAAGAAACGCTTATTAATTTGGTAGCCATTATTTCTCACTGCTTTAAAAACCCTACATTTAAATGAAAACAAGCATTGCATTTCAACTACAAAAATCTATTAGTGTTCAAATGTACATGTGTGTATCACTTGTGTAGGGTATTCCTTTTCCACTTTCACATTATCCAAGAATGTGTGCAGTATAGTTCATATTTTTTGTGATTTATATTATCTTGAAAAAGGAAAGGTAAATTATTTCCCATGGAAAAAGAAGGTTTTCCCTTTTTACTACTGGAAATGGTACAAAAAAGTTCCATTTCTACTCGAAACTCCTATGAAACGGGAACCAAATAAAGGCCATGTCCTCAATGGACATCATTTGGCTTTGAAAATGGCCATTGCACCGTGTTGTTTCTTATATTACATCACGATAGTTTCTTAGGTCATTTCTTGTTTCTTGAGATGAAAAACAACCAAAGAAATTGTGAAGATCCTTTCAAGAAATAAATGAACATTTCTCAATCATATCTCAACTGTTTTTTATTTTATTCATTGGTTGCTTACTTTGAGAGAAATTTGACACTTTTATAAGGAATATAACATAAAAACACAAAATGGGAAGGAATTGAAGAGGTAGATGACCTTTAGTTGTTGTCAATTAAGAATTGATAATACACTATGCATGTTCTGTACTACAAACTAGATTCCTTCCTGTAGTTAGGACACAGAGTATTGAATCAAAGTTATAGTTTCTAACTTCTTCTATTGGTTCATCAATCTTGAAATTCATACATTGTATGTCTTCATTGCTTCATGTTTGAATAATTTGCATTATATCGTACGGCCTAGGTGAAGGAATGCCAAGGACTGAGAACCATAGTTTTTAAATGGTATTGTTTCTTATACCCAAAAACCCCTCAACATCACTTCTTATTAGTTCTTAAAAATAGTGTTGTAAACAATTTGAGAATTGATATAGAAAAATCTCGCACTTCTCAAGATAAAGTCCTAAAGCTAAAGTGTGATACCATGTGTAATTCAATAGCCCCATTGTCACCTCACCAACCTCTTTTCACTTCGGGCTAGCTCTCCTCCAACTCAAGGGGGGTTCTCCCTAGTAGATGTTAGGGATCTAATGGCCCAACCAAAGGCTATGACAAGAGCCCCCTAACTCTCTATTTTTACTACTATCAATCAAAATATTGAACAATAGGGTCAGACATGCATCCTGAAGATAAAATTGCCAGGGTATTTTTGGGTAATTTCAAAGGGAAAGTCCCCAAACACATATATTCAAGGAATTATAACGTGATTTCAAACATTAAATATCAACAAAATCATTTAAAGGACATTTACAGGAAAAAGGTGACGGAAGATAGAAAGTGCCTTACTTAAATGCTCTAAGGATTTTTCAATAGTTTCTCCAAAAGCTTCACTTCAAGGCCCTTCAAGATCGTCTCCAACAATGCTATACCATCAGCTTCAACAATGTTGCTCCAAAAATGTCCTCAAAGTCTTCACAACAAGTTTACTAGAAGTTTCTCCTACAATATATTCAATAAGGTCTTCATTGTCAACTCATCTCTTGTTTGGGTGCCTTAATGTGCAATGACATGTTTCCAGGACTGAATTCAATGCAAGGCATATTTGAAACTCTAACTTTGTCTTCCGGTGTCTTATTAGAAATTATTTCAGTTTTCATTTTGTTTTTTCAAGTTATATATTGTTTTCAAGTTTTTACATTTATAATTTTATTGCAATGTGGCAGACTGATCAGGGCAGTACAGGAACAACCCCGAGACGGGATGATCGCGGAAAGAGGCCAGCGGAAGAACATGTAAAGTGCCAGCATTGCTCTATCTTTAGGTATTTTAGTTATTTACATAATTGAAATAATATTAATTTTGTTAAAATATGCATACAGCTAGCCATGGTACACCTGATGATTTCCTCTATGAGGAAGAGATTTCTTCATCCCTATCTCCAGCGCTCTTGTTGCGAAAAAGGCATGAAATGCAAGGTCGGAATTTGATACTTTGATAGACACGCCTAAAACACCTGAAACAGAAGAGAGGATAAAACAACTTATGACCCAAATAGAAACATATCAGGTAATAATAAAAATTCAAAAGGATGGTTTTTTTGTTCTGCATGTGATGAATTGTGATAGTTTGATTTTTAATTTTTACATTGACTAAACTAACAAAAATTTCTTTTGTATGTAGCTTTTTTTGACACTTGCTGAACCCGGTGTTGGTGATAGTGGGACACAAGGGCAAGAGATTGCCCAGCAACCCTCTCGTACACCTTCTACTCTTTTAGGTGCCAACCAAGAAACACACCTTGCCCAAGAAGACACCTAGCCAACTGCTGAACGTGTTGGCAGTGATGAGGCTGATATGGCAAACTACATTATTGCATTTCTTGGAGCTACATGTGTCAGCTCCACAGGGACCATTAATGGCACGTTGTTGGTGAACGATGAAGGTGTCCCTATAAAGCACGTACAACTCCCAGGTAAATTTTAATATTTTAACTATTTCATGTACTCTATCTAAAACATTTTTATCATGATTTTTATTTTTAAATTAATGATAATATCTTCTTTTTCTGTGTAGGAAACAATGAGTTCTACAGGTTTTTGGAGAGAAATGGGTTGGTAATTTTTGGCCCAACCATACGCACAAGGTGGAATTCCCAGAATTCTAACCTGAAAAAAGAACTTCTAGATTATCTAGAAGCCCTTTTTGGGGTCAGCACATTTGACAGAACAACGATGGCTCGGGTAGCCGAAAAATATTTGAAATATACTAGGGACACCTATAGGATGCAATTGCAATTTAACCCTAGATACGAGCGTCCTCTTACAGTTCCAGAGAGTGAGTGGAGAGCACTCATCTATGATGAAAAAGAGAAAAGGGCAAAGAAAGAAGGAAAAATGCCAACTGGACCCGCAAGGTAAATTACAACTTTAATTCAATAGCTTTAATTTTCTTTATGTCTAAAATAAAAGTGTGCTACGTCATATCTGACTTCAATCTTTTGATGCTAGGTTTCCTGACACCTCAAAGGCAACCAAATCTAGGATTGAAAAAAAGGGCCATCACAAGCTAGGCCAGGGCGGCTACTTGAAATTAGCCGCAAGAATTGTAATTAAGTAGCTAAACATCTTATAATTAATTGTATTGCCTTCCAACGTTTTTGTAATCCTATCAAATATGATTAAAAATACACAATCATATGTAATGTAGGGTGATGACTTCGGAACAGAAACTACAGAGGAAGATAAAAATATCGCTTTCCATTTTGGCTATCAAGCCGTAGTTGAACATCGCAGAAGCTTGGGGCAGGTCCCAAGATCCAGAATGCCTGATAAGGTAAAACATTAACATTTCAATATGTTTGTTTTCGTCCATAAATTTAATGTCTAACAACTTTGTTTAAATCAGGGGAGCAGCACTACCGACGAGGCAAATAACCTAGTTTTAGAGCCAGATGTAGATGATCCTCTCGTGCAACCTGATCATTGTAGTGGGGACCAGGCCGACAATGCTGCTATCAGTGAGGGCCGTGACGGTAATTAATTTCCACTTATAATTTTTTCTAATTATACCTTGATGGTTGTCCTTATAACGTTTTTTGTTTAAATGACGGAGAATGTTTCCCTTGAGGATCTTACCACCAGAGAGGAAGACAGGGCAACAGTCCCAACGGCGACAACTGGTGCACCAGGTAAATAATCTCATTGCAATTTTTTTTATTAATATTACCGAACTAGTTCAATGATATTTAAAAACTGTCAATTAAAATTTAATATTATCTGTTTTTGTAGGTGATGCCCCGTCACTGGATGAGACCAGACATCGTGACTACGCAACTAGGTCAGCAGTGCGGGTCGAAAGGCACGAAACAGGAGCAGAGCACGATGATATTGATGATGTAATTAGGAGCTTTAGAAATAGAAAGAAGAAAAAGAAAATTTGATAATGTAAAATATTGTATTATTATAAGACAAACATTACCATACTTGGAACGTTTTTTGCGTTATATAAAAAACTCATTTATCATACTATTTTTATGTCAAGCATTAATTGCAATGTTTCCTTGCGTACTTTTTGTTGAATTGTTTTTTTATTAGTTATTGAATATTTTTTTTTATGCTCATGAAAGTAAAAAATGAAATATAGATTGGGTATTGGGGACTTGAGAGTGATGTGAGGGGGGGGGGGAGGGGCCATAAGAGCTTCCACCTTCACGTGGTTGGCCCTGTTTAGTAGAGAATAATTTATTGGAGCAATTTAATCTTGGAGAAAACCTCCCTCGATCCAACGTAGCAACAAAAAAGTCACTGTTGACTTAGTTGCTACTCTTTCAGATCGTGGGAGGCTTGTTCCAAGTTCATGCGACTCCAATAATTTGTTCTTGAAATGAAGAGGAGCTTATTCAGGTATGTTTTGACATTTTCAACATATGTTCTAACATTATCATAAGAATGCATCTTAGAGTAAAAAATACTACATCAATTAATTGTATTTATTGTATAGATAATGATGGATTTTGATTGACTTGGGAGTGCAGGTACAAATCCTCTTGCATCATGAGTAATACAACTTGTCAACCAGGGTCATGTCCAGGATATTTTTGCTTGTGTGCTTGACCAGGTTCGTAATGTCACATTTTGTAAGTTCCTTTACAGTTCATAATTCAATATTAAGCTTGTTCATGATTATTATCTAGGTTTTTTGTATGTGTTTTTTCATTTATTTGATTGTAAGCAACTCTGCATGTTTCCTGTTGTTCACTATGATTTCTCCCATTACCACTCCCAGGATGAATCCGAATTTATTGTTACATAGGTTAATTTATTGTTACTATGATTTCTCCATTTACCATTTCATAGGTTACATCATGTAAAGTTGTCAATCTCAGGTTGGTGATGAGCTTTAGTTCTCCAGATTTGGGGCTTTTCTGATATTTTGTCCCTCATGTAATTCCTGCATCACCTCATTGTTTGAGCATGCCAATTGTCTACCACTTGTACCAATTGGCACATGTCAATCTCTGAGTGGTGCCAAATTTCACCTATTTTCGGCCCACTTGACCACCTGAAAAACTCAAATCCACACACCATGTGTATTTATCATGGAGTGCCACATGTGCTAGATATTTAGGCCGATAGGCCTTCTGTTATGAAAGAGATCAATTTTTTTTCATCAACAATTCTTATCTAGGCACGACACCTATTACTTGTTTAATTTGACGGTCACAGTCTCTCAGGTTACCTTCTAGGTTTGACATACCACTAGTTTCTGGTACATTTCCATGGAATCGGTCTGAAAATACCAACAACAATCACAGTCCAACATCGACAGACTGCCGTTTTAGTAGGCTGCATTTTCATAACTTCAATACACTGCTGTTTTAGTTGCCATTTATTATTTAGCAATACACCTGTCGTTTCATTCTCCTGGACTCCGTGTATGCATATTTTTCATATAATTTTATCACGAAGTTGGCTGCAGTGCTTTGACATGCCTTTGAATATTTTTGTAGGTTAGAAGACATTTCAGGCCAGAGCTATTGAATAGACTTGATGAGATAGTTGTATTTGATCCTCTTTCTCGTGATGAGCTCAGAAAATTTGGTAGACTACATATGAAAGATGTAGCGATTCATCTTGTAGAGAGAGGTGTTGCTTTAGGAGTTACAGATGCTGCTCTAGATCTTTTTCTTCAGGAAGCCTATGATCCTGTAAGTAATCAATTTGTTTTTCTTTCTTTCTTATTCAGAGTCTATCTTGCCAGGGGATGTTCCCGTTATGGTTTTTTATGAGACCGTTGTCAATTTCATCACCGTCCCTCATAATATGTTTTATTGTGTTTATAAATAATAAACAATTATTACACCAAACGATAAAAAATTAACTGTACTATGAGTAATATGATATCTTGAAATAATTCTCATTATAATTTCATAACCTCTGCTCTCACTTGGTGGTGTCTATATCACTAAGTGTGTCTTCTCATTCATAATTCTGACAGACAATGAAAAATCAATTGCACTGTGAGTGATATCTTGTAATAATTCTTATTATAATTTCCTAACCTCTACTCTCACTAGGTGTCTATATCACTAGTTGTATCTATTTTAAAATTATAGTTTCAATAGTGAATAAATTGTTATCTTAAAATTATAGCTTTGATGGTATTCTTGTGTGTGATAATACGATTTAGCTTGCTTATAAACTTTGACTAATATAGTCTCGGGAACCTCTACGAGAATAGTGGTTGTGATTGATTCTGAACGCGACTATATTTGTGGAACTTCTTACATGTAGAATGATAATATTTAGAAACGGTATACATTTATTTTAGAGGCATAAAATTATTCTTCCCAACTATCTTTATATGTCTGTAATTTTGGAATTTGATTTAAAAAACTAGTACCCAACTTTGAGTTCAACTGGTGTTCGTGTAAGGATGTTTGGGCTTTGGGAAATATTGCTGGAGAATCTGCAACATTTAGGGATATTTCCCTCATTTATGGAGCTCTGAGGCAGGTGCTTGCCCAGTTGAATGATACTGCTAGAATTTCAATGATAAGAAATGCTACATGGGCTCTGTCAAATTTTTTCCGTGGTAAACCCCAACCACTATTCGAACAGGTAAGCAGAATACATTTTCTGCCTCTTCTTCTTAGTTCACAGATACTGTGGATTTTTTTTATAGATCTTGGTGCTTGGTAGATTTGGACATAATATGGACCTAGGCGCTTGTTCATTACAATGACTCCGTCATCAAGTTTTAGAAAATGCTCAGAAATTTGGGTTTCACAAGGGGATTACCCTTGCTTGCAATTATCGATTATCAATCACATTCAAAAAAATTCTTTTGTAGCATTGCTGAGCTCTTTGTAGGTGAATTTCCAAGGCAATTTCACAATATCTGAACTAAATTTGTCTGTCCTTTTCAATACTCTGTGCTTGTAACAGAACCAGACAAACAATCTAGTGGCCAATGCAACAACAACAACACCTCCTGTTGCAATGCCTGCAATTCACCCTCTCTGCACGCATGAATGACTATGGCACCTTCTTTTGTGAACAGGTACTGGAGCTGAAGGTACTGGTTTCCATTAGGATCGTGGAATTCAACATCCAAAATAGTATCAAATTCCACTGCAATAGTATTCCCCAATGAGGGCAACAGTTCATTGAGACCTATTGGACTCATCACCCCCAAATAGCCTCCAAGGCTACCCAGAGTGTGATCATCTGGAGAAATAACAAATTCTCATCCATCCCCAATTGAAACAAGAACAAGACCCACATTGGTTACAGAAAAGGAGAAACACATTTTGAAAGAAGAAGAAACTTTTGTATTAGGGTCCAGAAATCTAACTGGTCTATTGTACAATGCCCTACCCGCACTTCAAATTGGTACTCCCAACTCCATGCTAAGGCTCACTGTGCCATTCTTTAGATGAGCATCTTAACCTGAAGTTTGATTCCAAAAAACCCAAGTCCCTTGTTCTATGCCCAAGACCTCTGTTACAACGAGTAGAGTTCTGAGCAAAATACTTCACAATAGGAAGCAAAAGAAACATCGCAAAATTTCTCGCTTTAGACTGATAATTTTCTGTGCGAAAATTCAACTGCGGACAGTAAAAACATAATATCAAACACAACCAATCGACAATGGAATTTGAACATGAGGATTTATAACCAGAGAAAACCCTCTCCATGTTAAAAGAATTCCAGAATGGCTTTAAGATTCTACTAATGAGTGCTTACAACACCATAGAAATTACTGTCACAACGAAATCTGTTGGAAGCAAATCCCTTGTACAGTTTCTACATTTCCACAGTGGAAGCAAGAATCTTGCTATCTCTCATGATCTGGTTCTGTGGTCAGATCCTTTGCTATGGTTGTCTTGTTCTGCTAAATGTGAATCTATCTTAGCTTTGGTTCTAGTTCTCATTTAGGATCGTGGCTATTTGATCTTGCTGTGGCTTTGACTATACAAACTTGTTCAATAGGAAAATTTTGACTCTGCTATATATAGGAGCTTCAATGGGTGCTCTCAAACTACTCTACTACAGTAGTTGCACTCTCAATGGAATTCTACAGCAATTGACACCATCAATTTGCTTTGTTACAATGATGGCTCACGTCAACAAACTGTGCTACAACCATTGGCACCATGAATCTTCTCTCTGCTTCATCAAATGGTTGGCACCATCAACTGAATTTGCACTCCTTGGGGTGATGACAGTGGCAAACACTTTTTTGGGCAGCTTTGTTTTGTCTCTGATTCAAGGAAGACATATGTTGGCCTTGTTTTTTTATTCCTTGGAACTTAGTTCTCTCATATTTTCCATCCTATCCCCAGTTTTCTACCGAGAAAGACATAACTTCACGATATCAAAATTGACTATTTTTGGCCATTTATCTTTAGTAATGGTACAACTTTAATTTGGTGCATTCGTACAGTATCTGAAGAGCACTCTCAAGTTGTTATTCAGTATTTTAGCATAAATACTACATTTAACTGCCATGCTCTAATATTTATATCAACCATAAGCATTCTTAAGGTAGTTCCACATTTGTGAAGCAGAAGGAATTCTTCTGACAGCTTCTTATCATAGTGGTAAAATTCTGTTTGCAGTTTATCTTTTATAAACCTCCAATTTTCCAAACTTAGTAGAGACTACAGTTTGCATCTCAAATTTTGGACAAATCTGTTTAGTATTCTACAGAAAATGCATTAAGAATACAGTGCTGTGTCTACTAAGAAAAAATAATTGTTGTACTGAGTCATCTAAACATCTTGACATCCTCGTTTTATATTCCTTTTCTATTTTCGCAAAGTTTCCTCTGCTATGGAAAATGTAATTATATTAATTTTTTTCCATCGATATACGGATTGGATCTAATTAGATGTAAACCCTTGCTACAGTGGTTATTCGAATGGGTTAGAATGTGCATTGTTATTTTTTTCTCTTGAAATATATGCATTACCACTACGTGAGATCTTTGCATTAATTTTGAAATGTTGAGATCTTTGCATTGATGTTGCCTCTGCTTGGTCGTGTCTCTGAGATTGAGCTGATCCAAAGGAAATGGATGTGCATCAGTAGTCAATTGCTCTTTGCTAGTACTGTAATTCAAATCCTCTAGCATGAAAATAGGTGCCGCAGCAATTATATCTAGGATTGATCGTTTTTTTCACACCTTCACTTTAGGCTTGGAAAACTGTGTTCCAGATTTTTTATCATTTGACTCACTTGATAGAGAGTGATATATGTGGGCATTTAAGGCTATATTGGATGTAGATGAGAAATATCTACAAACAGGACAAACCTTTGGTATCATGGCCTTTGGAAGAGATCCCGGATTCCCAAATTCTTTGTTCTTCCCAGGATCTGCCTTGTAGGCTCCTGCCTCTTCTATACTGCTTGAATTGGAGCACCTCCATTATGATATCAAATCATCCGCTACTATGAAATGACACAGGTCGTAGATGCTTTGATAGACTTGACTTTTGGGCACTTCAACGTGAACCAAGTTTTAAAATGTCACAACCCACTTGATATTTATCCCTAGCAAAAGTGTCACATGTGAAGATCAGGCTTTTGATGAAGCGAATAACTTGGTAAAGAGAATTTTTTATTACTTATGTATTCGGCCCAACAATATAGATTTTGATGCACTATCATTTTTAACCATGTGCTGAAAAAAATACAAAAAAATATGTTTTCAGTGAAATTTGAGTTCACAAGAATCGATGCCAGTCAAAATCTAGATCTTGCTCCCAGCTTACTGGTAAAAGGAAGTACTCATATTTCATGCAAGTAATGGAATTCCTTTTTCGTTGTTTTATCTCGTCTTATTCGAACTTCCAAGTCTAGCATCAATGATTGTCTTATGCTTCAGAAAAATGGTATTATGCTTTAGAGAACTGTATCTACTTCTTATTATACTTCTTAACTTCCAAGTCTAGCATCAATGATTATTTTATGCTTCACACATAATCTAGTTTTCATTATACTCCTTGAAACATTTTTTATCAGTTGAATGAGACAAACTTAAAAGGAGTAAGTTAATATATTAGCAAAAGGATTTCTGTCAAAAATCTAAGATTCTTATAGGAATTCAATGGAAATTACAGGCATCACCTGAGTAATCTTCAGTGTCTGCAATTTTTGACATCCAGAGAGAAGTTTGTTACAAAATTAGGTAGCTCCTACTTGAAAACGTGTTGATGTTGATGCATAGCAATCTCCTTCATTTATAGCCATGTTTTGGAATATTTGAAAATTCCAGAATAAAAATGGATAGAGTAATACTCTCCTCTTCTAACACAGAGAAAATATTGAAATTTCTTCATTGGAAACAGAGTTCAACACTTTGAAAATTTTCTATTTCTTCAAAAAAAAAATATTACAAATTCTTCCTCACTGAGAGGGATTACAAAATGTGACTGCTGCAAAACGCAGTGCACTCAAAATTCTTCTCTGTCTCTAAAACTACGCACTGTTGTGATCTTCAAAACACTTATACTGCTATTGTGTGTAATAATAAACATTACAACTACATTCTGAAACAGGCTCACAACCCTTTTCTTTTATATGCAACGCATATAGTAAAAACATAACAAAACTATGCAAATAACAAATCTATTAAAATGCTCCTAGGGTCCACAATTTATAAATGTTTTAATATATATATGAAATATATATATATAACATATATACGTCGTATTTAAAACAAAATATTACCAAAACCAGTGGGACCTTAACAAAAAATAAAACTATTCCGCCGCGCGTTATATAAAACATATAACAAAACCTTTGTCAAAACTTCAAACGAACCCTTTAGTCGTGGAGCCCGCCAGACTTCAAACGGTGATAAATCATAATTTAAACCAAGTTCACGTTCCAAAATAGCCTACTGACATCGGCCCATTTTGTGATGCGAAAACCAAATGAATTCTGACCTAATATTTTTCGGGTCCGAATTTGGGCTGGCGTACGGAGAGAGAGCTGTGACTCGAATTTCTTATCAAATTCGCCCTAATATTTTTCAGGTCTGGATTTCCATTGCGCGAGCGGCCCAAACAAAGATCCACTCCAATCAATTTCTACCACGTGTCCTCCTCTAGCTTGCCATGGTGCGGGACCACCAAACTTTAAACAAAACCCGCGCTTCAATCAAAAGTTGCCCTGTTCCCAGATGCGGGTACATTGGATTGCGTTTAAGGCAATGAGACATGGATGTGGCGAAGTGTGGAGACACCTACCCACCCATGTCACAGCTGGCAGATGATATTTTAGTTCTAAGGTTGTCATATCAATTACATTAAGTTTTAATGCTGTTCAATCAGTCGATATTTAAGTTCCAAGGTTTTCATATCAATCGCATTAAGTTTTAACGCTGTTCAAGATCAGACCTCCTCTCCAAGGTTTTCGTATCAATCGCATTAAGTTTTAACGTTGTTCAATCAACCGATATTTAAGTTCCAAGGTTTTCATATCAATCGCATTAAGTTTTAACGATGTTCAAGATTGGACCTCCACTCCTGTTAGCGATTCCGCACGCTCCAATATGCTCCGGCCTTCGGCTCTCATCAATGAGAGATTTATGACAAGCGTTCTTCGATGCCATTGTAGTCGAGTCGATCAAATGGCATTTCGCTATGGTTTCTCAGATGAGCTGCAACCTTTGAATTGCAGATGCTCTCCGGTTGCTGGGTTACACTGCCTGTGCACTGTGACAGGAAGGAGAAGCCAACTGAACTGCTGCTTAGACCTTGGTGAAAATCTGCATTTCTCTCAGTCTGGTTTGTGTCTGTCTTCCTTGGTTTCTTGGAATACTGCTTCTTCGTCTTGTCTTGTGCCCACTTCTGAGACTACACCCATGCCTCGCCTGCGTCAAAATATGCGTTTCCGTAGGGGTAGCACCAGAGACCAACCCCTGCGTGCTCCCTCCATCTCCTCAACCAAGTCATCTTCCCACTCCATTGATTATTACATAGGCCACTATCTAAACAATAGAAGTGGGCAGGGTCGGGTTCTAGGATCTGGCCATCGTATGGGCTCCCCTGCTCCTCATTTCCCCACTGCTTCACCTTCTCCCACGATGCGCACTGCGTTTTTTTCCTTTAATTTCTCTCTTAACCGCCCATGAGTCATAGCTTCAATCACCGTGGTTTTTTGTGAAGAGGCCCAAGTGGAGGAACAATGCACCCGTCCGGCGGGTCTGAGCTCAGAAAAAGCCCAGCTTTTGGGCCTTTAGGAGGGGAGCGGTGGTGTGAATGTGTAGGAACTGGAGGCTCAGGTTTGTAGGGCTCGTGATGTGGAGATAGCGCCTGGAGATCTTGGACCTTCCATGTCTGAAGCTGCTCCCACCATGGACAGTGACATGTTTGCCGAAGGATGGTGCCAAATTGTCGAAGAACCACCGTATGAGTAGCTGCTTCTCTTTGGTTTGGCTTTCTTGCTTCACGACCCACTTAATTGGGCATGTTTTTGCTTATATTACTGTGCTGGACCTCTATTTTATTTTTAAATTCTGTAAACACTGTAATCATGAAAGATATCAAACGATGGTTCCCCTGCGTGGGAAATGCAACGACCTGAA
Source organism: Pinus albicaulis (assembly GCA_034641835.2). Classification (NCBI taxonomy): domain Eukaryota; kingdom Viridiplantae; phylum Streptophyta; class Pinopsida; order Pinales; family Pinaceae; genus Pinus; species Pinus albicaulis. Next base: position 632,940,828 of record CM076571.1, read on the forward strand.
AAACGTTCAAGACTGGTTTCCCTGTATGAGGGCAGTCTTCTTTTTTGATTTTTTGACAAATTTTCCATAATTCTGGGCAATGTTTTTAACTTCGGTCATGCTGTAATTTTATTCCCACTGTTAATAGATTAACCTTACTTAGAAAAAAAAAATTGCCTTGTTTCTATTTTAAACCTGTTTTTTGAAATACATAGCCATGTTTATATGATTGTTTATAGTCGAAGCACTGCGGGGTGGTTTATTATATTAATATTTCACGGTCGAATTATGTTCATAACAATTGGAACACCCACAATTCATAACAAATATTGGAGATTTATTGTCCTATTTTAAAGTTTCATTTTTATGTTTGCCGAAGGATGGTGCCGAATTTTCGAAGAACCACCAGATGAGTAGCTACTTCTCTTTGGTTTGGTTTTCTTGCTTCGCATCCCACTTAATTGGGCATGTTTTTGCTTATATTACTGTGCTGGACCTCTATTTTATTTTTGAATTATTTAAACACTGTAATCGTCAAAGATATCAAACGATGGTTCCCCTGCGTGGGCAATGCAACAACCTGGAAAACGTTCAAGACTGGTTTCCCCGTATGAGGGCAGTCTTCTTTTTTGATTTTTTGAAAATTTTTCCATAAGACTGGGCAATGTTTTTGACTTCGATCATGCTGTAATTTTATTCCCACTATTAATAGAATAACCTTAGAAAAAAAAATTTGCCCTTTTTCTATTTTAAACCTATTTTTTGAAATACAGAGCCATTTTTATATGATTGTTTATAGTCGAAGCGCTGCGGGGTGGTTTATTATATTAATATTTCACGGTCGAATTATGTTCATAAAAATTGGAACGCCCACAATTCATAACAAATATTGGAGATTTACTTTCCTTTTTTAAAGTTTCATTTTTATGTTTGCCATAGGATGGTGCCGAATTGTCGAAGAACCATCGGATGAGTAGCTGCTTCTCTTTGGTTTGGTTTTCTTGCTTCACGGCCCACTTAATTGGGCATGTTTTTGCTTATATTACTGTGCTGGACCTCTGTTTTATTTTTGAATTCTGTAAACACTGTAATCGTCAAAGATATCAAACGATGGTTCCCCTGCGTGGGCAATGTAACGACCTGAAAAACGTTCAAGAATGGTTTCCCCTTATGAGGGCAATCTTCTTTTTTGTTTTTTTGAAAAATTTGCCATAATTCTGGGCAATGTTTTTGACTTCGGTCATGCTGTAATTTTATTCTCACTGTTAATAGATTAACCTTACTTAGAAAAAAAAAATTTGCCTTGTTTCTATTTTAAACCTGTTTTTTGAAATATAGAGCCATGTTTATATGATTGTTTATAGTTGAAGCGCTGCGGGGTGGTTTATTATATTAATATTTCACAGTCGAATTGTGCTCATAACAATTGGAATGCCCAAAATTCATAACAAATATTGGAGATTTACTGTCCTGTTTTAAAGTTTCATTTTTATGTTTGCCGAAGGATGGTGCCGAATTGTTGAAGAACCACCGGATGAGTAGCTGCTTCTCTTTGGTTTGGTTTTATTGCTTCGCAACCCACTTAATTGGGCATGTTTTTGCTTATATTACTGTGCTAGACCTCTATTTTATTTTTTAATTCTGTAAACACTGTAATCGTCAAATATATCAAACGATGGTTCCCCTGCGTGGGCAATGCAACGACTTGAAAAACGTTCAAGATTGATTTCCCCGTATGAGGGCAGTATTCTTTTTTGATTTTTTGACAAATTTTCCATAAGTCTGGGAATTTTTTTTGACTTCAGTCATTCTGTAATTTTATTCCCACTGTTAATAGATTAACCTTACTTATATATAAAAAAAAGGTTGCCTTGTTTCTATTTTAAACCTGTTTTTTGAAATACAGAGCCATGTTTATATGATTGTTTATAGTCGAAGCGCTGCTGGGTGGTTTATTATATTAATATTTCACAGTCAAATTATGCTCATAAAAATTGGAACGCCCACAATTCATAACAAATATTGGATATTTACTATCCCGTTTTAAAGTTTCATTTTTTTTTTTTTTAAATTTAACCCACCGTCGGTATACCGACGCTTTGTAAGCATCGCTCTTCTGACACCTTATAAGCGTCGGTCTTCCAGCGTTTTGAACGATTTCCATTTTCATTGGTCTCGCAACATCCGTCGATATTGTGACAGTTCTTCCTAGCATCGGTATTGCGACGCTTTTGGAATGTGTTGGTATTGCGACGCTTTTGGAAAGCGTCGGTCTTGCGACACGTTTGCAATGCGTCGGTCTTGCGATAATTTTGTATGGCGTCAGAATTGTGACAGTTTAAAAACGTCGGAAGAGAAATAGTATAAAAATGTCGGAAGAGCGACGTTCAAAACGTCAAACAACATTTCATTGGAATTGCGACAGTTTACAAACTTCGGAAGAGCGACGGTTTGGGAAACGTCGGAAGAGTGACGCTTGTTTGGAAGCGACGAAAAAAGTGTCGGTATTGTGACACTTTGTTAAGGGTTCAGAATTGTGACGTAATGGGGAACCATGTTTTGTCCGTCCTCGAACTGTCGCTCTTGCGAAAACTATGTGTCGGAATAGAGACGAAGTGGCCGTCGGAAATTGGGCCAAATTTTCTAGTGTCAACCCAAGGAACACATTAAAGATTTTAACTCTCGATTCAATAAACTCTTGAATAATATCCCTACAACATCTAAGCCTAGTGAACAGGTTAGAAGTGAATGGTACAATAATGCTTTGCTCTCAAACATAAAGATTTTTGTAGATAGAGCTGCAAAACCGACTTTAGCTGAGAATATGAAAGAAGCTATTTCAGTTGAAAAAAGAATGATTGCTCTAGATAATAAAAATTCTATTGAGGAAATAAAATAAAATAAAGTCACTTTTAAAGATGATTCCAAGAAAAATACACCAAGAGATCCATATGACATGGAAGGTTTACAGAAAGTCCTCAAAACTATGTCTAATGAGATGGTTGAGATCAAAAAACAAGTAGCAGAAACTTCTACAAAGAGACCATTTAGAAATTTCAAGAGAAATCAAGCTGATTCAAAACCTCCCAACACAATCTCCAATGTAGAATCAGAAGATGAAGAATAAGAAGAAATTCCTCTAATGTCAGATGAAGAAGATGAAAGGGAAGAAGTAGTTGAACTAAATGGAATGTGGGATTTCATTCTCCCCAATTCAGACAGTGAAATGGAACAAGAAGCTATGCTTGTGAGTATAAGGAGAAAATATACATTAGAACCTATTCAAACTGTTCCGAAGAAGAAAACCACAACTCTGAGTACTAAAGACAAAACCCTTGCAAAAAGAGCTTCTCCCTTACCCACTCAGAATTAGCCATCATCTCCCAATCCTCCCACATCGTCATCCAAAACTTTGGTGGTATCAGATACGATGGATTACAATATCGTTGAGGATATGAAAAATACTAGAGCGAACATCTCATTACATGAACTCAGCGAAATTAAACATCAATAAAAGCTACTATTAAAAGAGTTAAATGCTACACCTATTGCTCCTCTGCCAATTGGTGTAGTAGCTAAAGCAGCTAAGGGGACTGATAAGCCACCAAAAAAAGTAGATGCAACTGATATTGTTCTTATTGGAGAAAGATAAAATTCTCAGACACCTCCATTTCTATTGACTTATGAAATCTACAATAAGAATTTGCACAATTGTTTAATTTATTCTGGAGCATCCTCTAATATAATTCCTTCTTCAGTCTATGCTAAATTGAATATTGAACCACGGAAATCTACTGTTAATATTGTACAATTGGATCGCTCTAAAGTTCAAGTTGTTGGAGAAATAAATTCAGTTACTATCAGACTAGCTTCCGATCCTAGGATTGTCCAAAGAATTTATATTCTAATTGCATATATTCTAGAATTCTATGGGTTGGTCTTAAGCAGAGACTGGTCTGCGAAACTTAATGGTTATATCTCAACCGATTATTCACATATGTGGCTTCCCTACAAAGGGAAACCCAATCAAATCAAAGTCGAGCAAGAAAAACATATGACGCACATTGTAATTGAATTTGAAAAACCTAACGAACCTATAGATTTCAACAATAATATTCTTGGAGGTTATTCTGCCTAGTATTTTCTTGGAAATTTTACTACACCACAATCACCATTCTCTGTAAATACTTTTGTTTCTCAAATTGAAAATTTTTCACAATTTGATTCTTCTAGAATTGTAAATATTTCTGATTCTTTTGTAGATAAACCTGTAGATAGAACTTTATTTTGGTCATTATATTTTGATGGATCAAAATCTAGTGATGGAGCAGGAGCAGGAGGCATCCTAATTGATCTAGAAGGAGAGAAAACAACGTTATCATGTAGATTAGAATTTGAGTGCACTAATAATACTGTTGAATATGAAGCCTTGATTCAAGGGCTTTATAAGGCCATAGGGTTAAATATAAAATACTTGAAAGTATATGGAGATTCTGAAATTGTCATAAGACAAGTAAGGAATACCATCCATTGTCTTTTAGGACATCTCAAACATTATCAAACCCTAGTACAGGACCTTACCACTCAATTTCTAGCATTTAATATCTCTTCTATTCCCAGAAATCAAATTACATCAGCTGACTTGTTAGCTAATGTTGCGTCCAAACTCCTTCCTACTGAAGATTGCAGTCTTGATAGATTTTCAGTAGAGTTGATTTTCCACCCATCTGTCCCAGACAATATTACTAACTGGAGAGTATTCTACCATGATCAAGATATTTTGAATTTCTTAACTTCTAATAAATCATATGATGAACAAATTATTGATGAATATGATCATGATCTGCAAATTACTTCAAGAAATAATGAAAATCCGATTCCTAAATCTGTTGTTAAACTTGAGGATCTTTATGATATTAAAGATAGATTCAAGAAATTTACTAATGCTAAACTTCAAAGTTCAACTTTTGATTTTGAATTAGTCAATCTTGGCTCTGATTCTAAACCTCATAATGTTAATCTAGGTCTCAATTTAACTCCAGAAGAAAGATATGCTTTTATTAAACTTCTAAATAAATATAAAAATGTCTTCGCTTGGAGTTATGAGGATTTAAAGAATTATGATACTTCTGTAATTCAACACACAATTCCAATGCTATTTGATGCTAAGCCTATTCAACAGAAGTTAAGAAAGATTCATCCAAATATTGAGGATTAAATCAAAACATAACTCAATAAACTTTTGAAAGCCAAAATAATTTTTCCTACAAGGCATTCCAATTGGGTTTTCAACATGGTATCTGTCAGGAAGAAAAATGGTGATATCAGAATCTGTATTGATTTCAGGAATTTAAACAAGGCATGTCAAAAAGACAATTTCCCATTGCCAACCATGGAGAAAATTCTCCAAAAGGTAGCTGGTTCTGAACTCATGTCCTTCCTTGATGGATTTTCAGGGTATAATCAAATTCTATTACATCTAAATGATAGGTTGAAAACCACTTTCAGAACCAAATGGGGAACCTATGCTTATCAGAAAATGCCTTTTGGTTTAGTAAATGCAGGAGCTACTTTCCAGAGAGCTATGCACATAGCATTTAAGGGTTTGATTAATAGATCAATTTTTATTTATCTTGATGACATAACAGTTTATTCAAAGAAGAGATCCAATCATCTACACGATCTTAAACAAATACTTGAAAGATGTAGAAGATTTGGCATTTCCTTAAACCTAAAGAAATCCTTCTTTTCTCTCGATTAAGGAAAACTCTTAGGGTTTGCTGTGTCAAAATATGTTATATATATTGAACCTAAAAGAGTTAAATAAATTTATGATATTTCTTTACCTCACAATAAAAAGTCCATTCAATCATTTCTAGGTCAGATTAATTTTGTAAAAAGATTCATTCTAGATTTTTCTCAAATTGTTTTTCCTATGCAGAATATGATTAGGAAAAATTTAGTGTTCAAATGGGGATATAAAGAAAAATAAGTCTTTGATGCAATCAAGAAGGAAATCATTGATGCACCTGCATTAAATACTCCTAATTTTTCGAAAGATTTTATTCTATATACTTTGGCAACCGAAACATCTTATTCTTCTTTTTTAACACATCTCAATGATCAACAAATCGAAGCACCGATTTATTTCTTTAGCTCAAATCTGCAAGGAGTTGAGCTGAATTATTTTGATGTTGAAAAACAAGCTTTCGTTGTATTTAAGTCAATCAAACATTTTAGGCCTTTTCTATTAAAAGAACACACAAAGGTTATTGTTCCCTTCTCTACAGTAAGACAATTACTAATTCAAAGAGAAGTAGGAAAAAAAAGGGCTAATTGGGTGATAGCTTTGCAAGAATATGATATTGACATTAAACCAGCAAAGATTGTTAGAGGACAAGGTTTTTGCAGATTATTAGCATGAGCTCATAATATACCAGAAAATCAAAATCCAGAGAATGTTGTTCAAGTAAGTCAGATAAGTGTTACAGATTCTGAATCTCAGTATGCTGATCTGATATTTTACTTGAAAAATGGGTATGCTCCTTCTAATCTCAACTATAAGAATAAACATGCTTTAAGATTGAAGGCTACTAAATATGAAATCATTGATGATGTGTTATTCAGAAATAATTATGATTCAGTCTTATTAAGGTGTCTTGAAAAGACTGAAGCAAAAAAGGTATTGCAGGAATTATATGATGGACCACCAGGAGGTCATTTTGGAGGTGATACCACAGCCCACAAAATTATCCATGCTGGGTATTATTGGCCTACACTTTTTAAGGATACACATGATTATGTGAGAAAATGAAAAATTTGCCAAACAGCCAATGGAGGACAGAGGAAGCCAACTTTTCCTTTGTAGCCAGTAAACATTGAACAACCATTTGAACAATGGGGGCTTGATATTATTGGTGAGATTGTTCCTCATTCTTCCAAACAGCACACGTATATTCTCTCAACAACAAATTACTTCACAAAATGGGTAGAAGAAATTCCTCTAAAGGTAGCCAACTCTGATGCAATTATTGATTTCATCGATCAATTCATCATTACCAGGTTTGGTGTACCTAACGCTCTGGTCTTTGACAATGCATATTATTTTTCTGGTAATAATATAATGGAATTTGCAATTAAAAGAGGTTTTAAATTGAAATATTCAGCAAACTACTATCCACAAGGTAATGGTTTAGCTGAATCCACTAACAAAAATCTCATCAAAATCATTAAAAGGACTATTGATCAAAATCAAAAGAATTGGCACAAGTCTTTAATCTTTGCATTATGGGCTGATCGTATTACTCTTAAAGCTTCTATTGGAACCTCACCTTTCAATTTAGTTTATGGTAAAGAATCTGTGATACAATCAAATCTAGCTTTACCATCCTTAGCCCTAGTGCAATTCATTGAAGAAAATCCTTCCTCATCCACTTAGTTGAGATTTGATCAAATCGTTAAATTAGAAGAACATAGAGAAAAATCAAGAGATATTCATGAGAAACATCAACAGCTTGTAAAATCTTCTTTTGATTCAAGTTCCACCGGCTCAAAAAATTTGTCAATTGGTGATCTTGTTCTGAAATGGGATAAAGCACATGAAGAAAAAGGTAAGCATACCAAATTTCAGAAAATGTGGTTTGGACCATTTCAGATTGCTGAAAATATAGGCTTATATACATTCATACTTTAAGATTTAATAGGAAAGAGATAATATCTTCTTGTAAATGGGCTTGTCTTAAAGAAATTATTTTCATAAGGAGGTAATCCCTTCTTACTTGTACATATTCCTTTCTACAATTTTATTTATTTTTATATTTATAAAGGTTGTTAATAGTCTTTAATTGAATTTTTACTATTTGAAAATTGTCTTGGAAATAATGTTATAGATACTTATTTTGTGTAAATAAGAATTTTCAAGGAGATGTTTACAATTTTGGATAGTTTAAAATAAAATGTTAAACTTTGAAAGTTTGTTCAAAACATTTGCATGATCTTTTTGAAACCTTGAGGAAAATGTAAATAATTATAAGTTTCTTAAGCAGAGAAAGGTTATCTTTAAAAAGTAAAAACTTTTTCAAGCTTTAGTAGACAAAAAAATCTGAAAATTGTCATCCATTTATTCTTAAGGATACAACTATTTCACCCTATCCATTTTTGTTGTGATTTTTTAGAATGTAATTCTAAGAAATTATATGAAAAAATTTAGGAGATAATAGGTCTCATCACGAGCCTACTTACCATGATCATAAGAAGTAATAAAACTGACATTACCAATACTGCATACTAAAACAGGGTAATGGCTTATAAAAGTAAGACAAGGGGTCTCATCACGAGCCAGCTTGTTTAGTTTAATTACAACTAGTGAATGGCATTGTTAATAACTGGCTACCAAACCAGAACAATGGCTCTTAAATTTAAAAAATAAATAAAAGACAAAAAACATAAGATAATATGTCTTATGAATTCATTTTTAAAGAGTCATAATCTTAGTTGGATGGGATAATGGATAGTTAATGGTTAAAAGGTAACCCTGTCGAGACTATGTACGTTTGTTGGCAGCAGAGGCAATACCTGTGACAATAGAGTATATTACAAAACATAAACTTGAAGAAATCTATTTATTTTATTATTATCAATCAATTAAAGCTTAAGATAACCCAAAAATGTTATTATCTTTGAGGAATTACAAAGAAATTGTAAGTGATTTTTATTCTTTTTCATAGTTAGATTTTATTTGAATTATCTTAAGATAAGTTTTTATTATCTTTAGAAATTTTTACTTACTAAAAATATAGTGTTCATTTCATTTTTTCAGAGATAACTGTTTCTTCCAGTGAATCGCCAATTGTTGTACTGTACAACAACCCTCCCCATTTTTAAATTTTATAATAAATCCCATTTAAAAATTGGTCCCCTTTTCATATATCTTTATTCCTAAATAGAAATAAAAGATTCATTGATAAAAGGATGCATATCACATTTTTATTCAAAAAGTGTAAAACCTTTAATAACTTTCCGATCCGATGAGTTATAAAGCCTTTTAAACATATCAAACATATTATAAAGACTTTATACTTAATAATAATTAAAAATGAACAGTAATCGCAATCAGAAACTCTGAGAGTTCTTTAAAAGGTTTGTTTTTGCTTTGTAAAGTTACGATGCGATCGCGCTCAATCACAATCGCATTTCGGATAAGTTTAAAGTGTTGTGTTTCTTGTATATATATGCGATGTGATTCATCGCAATTGTATTTTGGAAGAAATCAAAAAATTGCATTCTTTCGTTTTAAAAACTCCAATGCGATGGATCATCTCTCATCGCAATCGCATTTTCGGAGAAAATATTAAACGGTTCATTTCATTTTAAATCTCCGATGTGATCTTCGCAATCGGGATTTGGTATAAGTCTTGTATCATTTCCTTTTAAACGAATTGCAATGCGATTATGACTTCAATATTCTTTTATTGTTATTCATCGTATTTCAAAGTTTTAAAAGGATACATATCTATATTTATTTCGATATATGCCAAATCTCCGACTGTACGATAACATTAACTCGTGAATCAAACGATAACAATGATTTGTTTTTTTATTGAATGCATGAGGGTGACTCCCTAGAGGGCATTTAAGTTTTAAACCACAGAATTAATAAATACAAATCAATGAATAAACCCTTTGTATAGCTGTTTTTTCATTATTACGTTTTACCTCGGCTGAAAGTTTCTGTTTGTCGAAGAGCAATAGAACATCCAATTTTTCTGTTTGTTGAGCAAGAGAAATACTCCCAGACACTGAAATGTTGAAGAAATTCAGAAAATATAAAGCTATCGTTGCTGCAAAAGACCCTATGATTACAATGTCGCCTAAAGAGAAACCAACAAAACTTAAGCTGGTTACAGACACCTCCTGCCAGGGACTTGGGAAAATGTCATGGGAAAATGTTTACAATCTATTGGAAAAGGAAAAACCTAGAGTTGTGGAAGCTAAGGCCACAGTTCCTGATGAAGCCGACTCAAACTCGGATTCTGAAAGTCCTCTTGGTTCATTGGCAAACTCATTTCTACACAGAGTTGCTGCTCGGGAAAAAAATTTCCCGTATTGCGATGTTATTATATGGATGATTGACAATGTGTCTATCAAAGATAGAAATTTTGTTTCTGCATTTGGAACAATCTTCGGGTCGTTCAAAACAGAGGATATCAAGACAATGTACCACCTTCTTGACCCACAAAAGATTTATAACAAGGATTTTATCAAAGAATTCGCTGCAAACAATGAAAATCAGTCAGAACCAATCAGAGAATGGAGAAGGGCTCCTGAAAAACATAGTCATGAGGCATCAGGTATGTACTCCATGGAGTCTCTCTCGCCTCCATATTTTTATGCTGCAGCTATGATGTGTAGATTGTTTGGTAATGATAATTTGGCCAGGTTTTCCATTCAAATGGTTCCGTTGATTCATGTTGCTCTTAATTTTTAGATAATGGATTGGGTTGTTATCTTTTCTGATAAGATAGCCAATAGAATCCTTGAGTACAGGAAAGACAAAAACTCTATAAATTCCACTCCTTTTTACTTTTGTGCTTACATCCTAGATGCCTTGTGTTTCAATTCAGAATTTCCCCTATTAGGATGGAAATGGACTCCTAAAGAACCTATCCCGATTTATATATATCATAAGTTCTTATGGAAGGGGTTTTTAAGAAGTCATGTTTATAGAGTTTGCCATGGTTTCCTTTTTCCGATTTACCAAATCATTTTTGGCCGATTCTCTCCTAGACTTTCTGATAAAGCTAGAGTTGATTTGTCCTCTATTGGAGATTGGTTTGGGGAGGAAAAGTTCACTTGTGTCAGAATTTTTGGAAGTATTGTAGAGCCACATATACTTCCTTTATATGTTCCATACAAGCTATTAGCACAGGAAATTTCTTATCAGTTGACAGTAGAAGGTATGTCTAGGACTTTAAAGAACAACAAAAAGCTCATGTGGTCTACTTTTCCTTTCAAACGTGGTGACTATACTCTCAGCAATTTTGTCCATGCTAAGAAAGAATTTTTTAAGTTAACTGATCTTAAACTTTCAAAAATTCCTGGAAGGAAATATGATCCCAAGAAGGTGGCATATGATTTTACTACCTCTGTTTCAATTTCATGGTTTGAACATGAACAAGATGTTTTTGATGATTTATTTGTTTCTGTAGATAAAATGGCTCAAATTTTTTATTTGGCCAAGTCCAAACTTCAGCCCAAGGAGATGAATAAATTTTTATTATTTAGAAGTCAGAGACTACTCATAGTTCCTCTGGATCAGTTGAGGATTTCTACCTAGGGATGTGAACCAGAATAGAAAGATACAGGAAGTACTTATGGTAAAGAAGTAACAGTGGCTAATCCTGTTTTGGAGAAGAAAGATGATATCAGCAAAGCTGACACTGGAAAGACAGAAACCGCTACTAAAATTGATATACAACAGTCTTTGGCTCAAGCAGGAAAAGAGAGCATAGGTACTGATGCCCATGCGCGTGTTGAAAAAAGAAGCACAGAGAGTAAAAACATTGAACATGCACCTAAAGATGATATAAACAATAATGCAGGTTCTCAAATTGGAGGACAAGAAGTTACTAAAATTATTGTTTCTCCTCATTTTCTGAGCCAATATGAACAATTTTCCCAGAAAATAGGACAACGAAACACTCCCCAAGTTGATGATCCGAAGGATCAGGATGTAGAAATCATCCCTGAAAACCCCACAGGTGAAATCATGCTAAAGATAGAAGAAATCCCTCCTTTAGATATATTTTACAGTCCCAAACATAGGGCTGTGGTGAGAAAATAGAGGAAAAGGAGGAGAACTGATCAAGATGCACTTTTGGCATCACAGGGGGAATTTATGAATATTGTTTATAAAAATGCTGAGGTGGATCCATCTGAGGATCTCACCAAATTATCTCAGTATGCAGGTACCTATAGTGCTACCAATATAGATAAAGCCTCCAAAGTTACACAGTTGACGAAACAAAAGGATGTACAAATTTCCATTTTTGAAGAACAAGTTGCAGCAAATAAAAAAAAGTTCATTCAGTTGGAACATCGATTACAGGATGAAGAGCTCAAGACTAAACAATTAGAAGAGCAACTGGCTGTTGAAAAAGAGAATATTGATCAGCAGACCTTAGAAAATCAACAACAGCTTAATCAAGAGATTGCAAAATTACAAACTCTTCTATAAAATTAGCAGACTGTGAAGATTGAACAAGAAAAGATGTTTCAATCTAAATTGGACAAATTCAAGAATTATCCCACTCTGGATCAATTTAAAAATGAAGCTTTGGAGACAAAAAAATTATTGTCTCAACAATTAAATGAGTTTTTTCTAAAGGTTGCAGAAGTAGAGTCTCTATGTGAGCTAACATCTTCCCTGATAGATGAAGGAATCACTCTTAAGATTGAATTTGATGAAGCTGAAGAAAAGATCTCCGAATTTCTTTTATGGAAAAATTCAGAATCAGGGAGAAAAGCAAATCTTCCCAAAATTATGGAGAGACATAAAGAAATTTTTTTTGCAGAATGGGAACATCGCTTGATCAAAGAAGAAAGGGCCACGTCCAGAGCTAAGGGAATAATGAACAATGTAACACAGATGGTAAATGATAATTTATATGCAATCAATTTAATTTCAGATTGTAGTTCCGGCCAATTACCCAGATTAAAAGAACCTGATCTTAGATGGAAACAAGAGATCATTAATAAAAATCAGCAAATTGGCCAATTACAAGGAATATCATGGGATTCAATGTGGACTTATCTCATCAAGCCACATAGTCAACAAACAACAATTAAATTTCTCTCAAATGCCATTGATTGCATCATTCCCGAGTTCTCCGATGCCACATATACAGGGTGGTTGCATTCAAAGCTTAGTCATCCTGAAGAAGTAAAGGAGATGCTCAAAATTTTCCACCTTCGCACATCCACCTCAACTGATGATCAATGAGTCGGTTTTCATCAAGCTCGCATTTCTGTTTAAGATATTTTTTTAATTTAGATAGATGGTAGGAATATTTTTATTTATTTTTTGTTACGTACCTATTTAAACCCCTTTCATGCATTTAGAAAGGGGTCTTGAATTTGTAATATTTTTACCTGGAGATTACATTTATGTACTCCATTGACTCCTATATTTTTATAAAGGATCACATCTGGTGATTCTCTGCGAAATTATCTTTAAGAATTGCATTTCTATATCTTGGAGTTGATTTTACATTGAATTTGTTGGATTTGGATATCGGATTGCATTGGAAAATATCGAGATGGATATGGTATTTCTATCTATTCACTGTTAATTTCTTTTGTTATGTGATATTCTCTTTTAAATTGCTATCGTTTATGTGTACTTGTTTCACAATATTTCTTTATACATATCATTTCTGAGTGTGTTAGAAATATTTATCTTTTATAGTATATGCAAGCGATATATTATGATGAATGCAATATGTTATTATAACTCTGTTTAATTTCTTAAACAGAGTTATCTTTATTTTTTACTGCACATTTCAATTAAACTGTAATACATTTTCATGGTTATTGGTTAATTGAAACAATTTAAAGTTGTATTCACATTTGATGCCCGGGTTAGTTTTAGAGTTATTTCATCTGTATCTAAGTTAGATTAGATAGTTTTATTTCAGTCATTTAGTCCCATTTTCCCCCATCCAATCATTCCATTACCAACCCATTTAAATTACTAGGAAACTGGTCCTATAAATCCAGTCGGAGCCACCACACCAAACAGAAAAGGAGCTGTCCTAAGGTCCCGACCGAGTGGTTATCCCCAAATTTTTGAAGCAGAGATTTTCAAGGCTTCAGCAGAAGGTTCATAAGCTAAAAAAAACAATTTGCTAAAAAATCCCGAGGAACTTTGTGTAAAAATTTCAGATCTTGGTTCACAATATTTTCGTAGATATGAACTGTGGAAATTATGGTTTTTGTGGGCTCCTGAATTTGATCTCAAAGAGGTGACCTTGGTAAAATCATCATAACTCTCTCTCTCTTTGAGAATTGGATTGGAATTCTTTAAAACGTGGTCAAAAGTACATGGACTCCAATTTTTTGTGTATCATTTTTAGAGACAAAGGAGGAAACAATGACACGTGGCACATCGTAAAAGTTCACTCTACTGAACCAATCCATAATTAGGTCATTGTGGGAGATTGGGCATAACTTTGTCTTGAAGAATCCAAATCATGTAGGACCTATGGAATTGGAATTAATATTCAGAGGGATACTAAAGGACCTAAGATAAAATATCGGGGATCATAATTTACAGAGATACATCAGTTTCAATATCGAGCTCCTAAAAAGCAAGAAAAAGGTGTGATTTTTTTAAAATTGCATAAGTCTTGTTTTAAAATTCAATTTGAAGTGATTCAAAGGGAATATTGAAGTATAAATATTAGTATTGGGTTCTAAAATGACCCCTAAAAATAATTCAACACCCATTAAGCCCTCATAAGGCTCTATTATGACTCATGAAGAGGAAGAAGTGCAACATGAGATATCAAAATTACATGACCAAGTGCAACAAATTTCTCTCTCACAAAGAGTAAAAAAAAATGAAATGGAAGCTAAGATGGATGGTTTGAAGAAAGGCGTGGAAGCTAAGATGTATGGTTTGAAAAAAGGCATGGAAGTTAAGATGGATGGCATGGAAGCTAATATGCATAACCTGGAAGCTAAGATCGATGAAAAAATAAAAGGCAACATGCAAGACATGAAGAATGATCTAAAATTAGACATGGGAGGTTTTAAGGAAGGTTTTACAAAGTTGATACAAGAAATAATTCCTAATGGCGAAAGGGTAGTAGAGGAAACACGTGATGAAAACAAAGTAAATTTTAATCATGATTTCATAAACTCTAATGTTGGATTGAAGACCCACCATATTCCAAAGATCGATATGTGGAAGTTTGATGGAAAGGATCCCGCAACATGGATACTACATATGGAGCAATATTTTTATCTTCATAATGTGAAAAACACACAAAAGGTATGCATTGCAACTTTATATTTAGAAAAAATTACATTTGTATGGTATCGATGGCTTTTCTCCCATCAAAAAATTTTCACTTGGTCAATTTTTACAGAGGAAATGATAGCACATTATGAGGATAGAAAGAGAAACACGTCCTTTACCCAATTAATAAATCTCAAACAAAAGGGTTCAATGGTGGAGCGCATTGAGGACTTCCAAGAATTGAATATAAGGATTAATAGATATTCCAAAGGAACACAAGATTTATGTCTTCATAGGGACTTTAAAGGATAACATCCAACATGACGTTCACCTTTGGGAACCTGATTGATTGGAGAAGGCATTTAGATTGGCAATAAAAATTGAATGTAAAATTATGGCGACAAGGAAGCCTACCACTCACATCTATTATGATGGAAGTGTTGCTACTCCTAGACTTCCACAACCTACATGGTTAACACCACAACAATTGGAAGAAAAAAGATCAAGAGGGCTTTGCTACGGTTGTGATATAAAATACACTAAAGGTTATAACTGTGATGAGAAGAAATTATTTTACATAGATTGTGAAGAGGGGGAAGAAAATTAACAAGAAACTTCAAAAGAAGAGGATATACACCAAGAACCAACCCTATAGAAAGAAGAAATGTGTCTGACCATATCCTGTAATGCATTGGAAGGAATTACCACTCCTCAAAATCTCAAGATAGAAGGACATATCAAGAAGAAAAATGTTATAGTATTGATTGATTTGGGTAGTACCCATAATTTTATTCATTGTAAGGTGGCAAAGGAATTTAATTTCTTCCCATACCTAGCACTAGAGTTTCAAGTGATGGTTTCAAATGGAGGAACTACAAATTTCTCTGTAAAGTGCCATAATATCAAGGTAAACATGGGGGAATATGTATTGAATAGTTAAGTTATTTCCATTCCAATGGGAGGTGCTGATGTTGTACTAGGAATACAATGGTTACAATCTTTGGGGATATCAGCTTTTAATTTTCAAGACCTTTCTTGAATTTTTTTTGGAAGGAAAGTAAGTTGAATTACGGGGTGTCGTAGGGAATCCGAGAAATATATTAATCTCTAATGTCATGGAAAAGCTTATGAAGAAATAACAATGAGGCATAATTTCACAATTATGCTCACTAGAAGTTCCAACATCAAAATAATCTATTTATCCAGATCTCCAAAAAGTCTTGGAAAATCATTCCAAGGTGTTTGAAACTCCCAATGGAATCCCACCTATTTTTGATCATGATCATGCTATTCATTTGATTCTAGGAAGTGTCACTCCAAACATCGGGCCTTACATATATCCTTATGTACAAAAAGAGCGAAATTGGACATATGATTGTAGAAATGTTAGATGCTAGTATAATTCAACCTAATAAAAAGTTATTTCTCTACTCTAGTAGTATTGGTCCATAAGAAGGATGGATCATGGGGCATGTGTCCAATTATAGGGAGCACAATAATATCACTATTAAAGATAAATTTCCCATTCTTGTGATTGATGAATTATTGGATGAATTACATAGAGCAATTTATTTTACTAAGTTGGATCTTCATTCAGGATATCATCAAATTAGAATGAAGACTGAAGATATTCAGAAAACGACATTTTGAACTCATGAGGGTCATTATGAATGTTTGAATATGCCTTTTGGCCTTAACAATGCACCTTGTAAATTTCAAGGGTTGATGAATTCCATTTTCAAACCCTTCCTTATAAAAGTTGTGTTAGTATTTTTTGATGATATACTAATCTACCACAAGTATTGGATGGATCATGTTCAACATGTTGACAGGGTGCTCAAACTATTGGAGGAGAAACAATTATATGAAAAAACCTCCAAATTTTTCTTTGGAGTACAACAGTTGGTTTATCTGGGTCATATTGTATCTCAGGTGGGTGTTAAGGTAGACCCTAAGAAAATTAAATCCATTAAGGAATGGAAATTCCCCACAACCATGAATCAGTTGTGAGGATTTCTTAGGTTAACATGGTATTATCATAGGTTTGTTAACAATTATGAGAGAATAGAAACACCTCTAAAAACATTATTGAAGAAATATGCATTTTCATGGACTCATGAATCAACTGGTGCCTTCGAATATCTTAAAGAGGAAATGTGCCAAGCGCCGGTATTATCTATGCTAGACTTCAAAAAAACCTTTATTGTGGAATGTGATGTCTCGGGAAATGGAATTGATGTTGTTTTAATGGAATCAGGAAGGTCCATTGATTTTTAAAGTCGTCCAATCAAATTAAAGTATTTATAGAAAACTATTTAAGAGAAGGAAATGTTGGCAATAATACATGCACTAAAGAAATGGTGACCTTACGTAATTGGAAAACACTTCAAGGTAAAAAATGATCATGATAGTCTTAAATAATTTTCAGAACAAAGACTATCTTTAGAAGAGAAGCAAAAATGGGTCACAAAAAATTCTACAAAAAATGGAAGCTAAATGTTGTTGCAGATGCACTCACAATAGAGGATAAGGAGGTGGAAGCATTTCTTTGCGCCATTTCTATTATCCAACCATATTTGATAACCGAAGGAAGGGAGGAATGGAAGAATGAAGAAGAAGTGTGGAAACTCATTCAAAAGTTGCAGTGAGATCCTAGTACATCTTATACATTTAGCTGTAAAAATGATTCCTTATGGTACAAATATCATTTATATCTTTGTAAGAATTCCCAACTAAAACAAAATATTATTTTGGAATTTCACACCTCTCCCTTAGGAGGACAATCATGATTTTTAAAAACTTACCACATGGTGAAGAAAGATTTATTTTGAGATGGCCTTAAATTTTATATTCAAAATTTTGTGGCGAAATTTTTGGTTTGCCTACAAAATAAAGTTGAGACAATTAAGACCCCGGGTCTGCTACAACCTTTATCCATTCCAAGTCAACGTTGGGGGGAGGTTTCAAAGGATTTTATCATAGATTTACCTAATTCCAAAGGAAAGAGTGTCATCATGGTGGTAGTTGATAGACTTGCCAAGTATGCACACTTTTTTGCACTATCTCATCCTTTTAAATCAAGTACAATTTCTACTGCATTTATGGAAACAATTCAAAATTTACATGGAAACCCGAAGATTATTGTAAGTGACAGAGATCCCATTTTTACTGGAAATTTTTGGATGGACTTATTTTCTTGTTTGGGTACTCAAATAGCTCATAGCTCATCTTATCATCCTCAATATAATGGGAAAACTGATATAATGAACAAATGTTTGGAAGGATATATTCGTTATTTTGTGTTTGATAAACAGACACAATGGGTCAAGTGGTTACCTCTAGTTGAATGGTGGTATAAAACTCCTTCCATACTGCAGGAAAAATGACCACATCTATGGAACTTTATGGATATCCTCCACTGTCCATCACGTCATCTTTAAGAGAAAATTCTAAGGTTCAAGCCGTGGAATATCACATCAAGCATCAACAAAAATTTCTCCAACTCTTAAAGGATAACCTAAATTTGGCACAAAATCGAATGAAACAACAGGCAGATGAACATCACAGTGAGAAAATTTTTGATGTAGGAGACTGGGTATTTTTATGGCTACAACCATACAATAAAATGTCACTCAAGCAAGCTAAGAAGGATAATAAATTATCACCAAAGTAATATGGTCCTTACAACGCATTGCAAAATATTGGTACTATGGAATACAAATTGGAGCTTCCTGCCTCTTCCCTAATTGACTCAGTTTTCCATGTTTCATGCTTAAAGAAGGTTATAGGTGACAAAATTCCAGTTCAAACAATATTGTTAGAACTTGATGAAGAAGGAAAAAACATATTGGAACCTAAACAAGTCACAGAAACAAGAAATCAACAGTTACAAAATCGATCAATTTCAGAGTATCTCATAAAGTGGAATAACTATCCCTCTGAGGATTCCACACGGGAGGATGAGAATTTTATACAAAAGCATCCATAACTACTCAAGAATTGAGAACAACACTTTTTGAAGGAGAGGGGCATGTTAGGTCCCTATATTACTAGTGTATTCCCTTATTGTTTTTAGTGTAACCCCATTAATGTTATTTTTGTACCTATGTAGTCCCCATATTGTTATTATTGTGCCCCATAAAAGCCCACTATTGTTATTGTTGTGCCCTTACATTATTATTGTTAGGTAGGCTAGGATTATATTATGACCGCATGGAATCCTATATATAGAAAAGAGGTTTTTTTATTTTTATCATCCAACAATTATTCATTTATGTAATGTAAATGAGGTTTCCCCCTCGAAGTGGCTGGTTTCTAAGGCATTGATCTCTCTTTTTTTATATTTTGGGAATTGGATTCATAACACTTTTCCTATAAAGAACTTATAAAATTTCTTGAAATTACATCAAAGTATCTCTAAAATGGAGAGTGAATGGTTTATTATCATTGCCTCAAATTCCAATAGTAATATGACATGAGTGACACATACATTTCCTTCATATCTGCATTAAATATTGCTTGAAAATTTAGCTTCAAAAATTGATAGAACCTTCAATTTAGAGTAAAATACCCTTATATTGGTTCTCAGAGAACTTTCCACATCACGATATGAATATAAGAACCTTAGAGACTCAAAATGAAAGCCCTGAAATCCTTTAAACAAAGCGAATAATATCTGAATATTCAAAAATGATTTCTTGGATACTTCCTTAAGGGTATTCCATGAATTTTGCTTCTCAACAAATGTGAAATTAGAGTCATATAATGATATTAAAATGGAATTCAACTTAGGTTTTTCTGGTTCAGATAAGCCCTAAAACAAAGGTCCAAATTATGATATAAAAATGGTCAACAATATTTAGAATTTCACTCTAACCTTAAGCTCAATCAATAAATAACAAAGCCCAAATAGACATGAATAAAGCCCCAATGAGATACCCTTTGATTCGTTTATAAAAAAGGGTTGATACAAGGCTTAAAATATCAAACTTGCCTCAAATATGGAGGCCATGTAGCCTGACAGAAACCATAAAATATCAAGCATAAAATTCTGCTAGAATTTTCATGTGAACATTTTCTTGGACAAACCTTAGACTTGCTTTAGATGGTTCGAATGGCCTCGGAACCAAATCAACGAATTTTTCGAATAACACAAATTTTTTTACCTTCTTTAAGCTATTTGAGACTCTAACGGAGGTGGAGATAAACAATACATTGATGTTAAACCAATTGATGATCTTATGGAGGATTTTAGCCTCCCTTTTTTAGAGAATTGAGGAAGGTTGGATGGCCTTCAAATGGTGGTTTTTATTTTTATTTTTTTGTTGGTTTAATGCACTAGTATTTGAACTTATAATATTATGCTTTACATATTACTTCATAAAAAGGTGATTTCCAATTGAGCTACAACCCATTATTTTTCCTTTTTTTTTAATTTTAATTTAGTTGGAGCCAAAAACCCATATTTAGTTTGGGGCCAACTTATACTTTGGAGGTATCCTTTTTAAATTTAATTTTAAAGCCTACAATAAATGTGACCAAAAAATATTTAATTTGATTCTTTAATAATGTTCCTTATTAGCCTCATGATTTGATTAATTTTTTGGCTAATGATAAGCTACTATATCATCTAGTTTATGGGTATATTAGCCTTAACAAGGGGAATTTGATATTTTGAAAGGAATAAATTTCAAGCCGTATGGAGTCTCGTAGAATGACACATACAATTGGAATCTTCATGACAAGGAACATCCAATGATAGCGTAAGTGACCCTAGAAATCATGATTTTTCATGTCATCTTCGTCAAAAAATGCAAGGATTATTTTGGTGGTGCTTGGGCTAACATCAATGACAACCACTTTTCAAACAATTTCGCCTAGAAGAGTAGATCCCTCCTAGAGATATTTCAAGGGATATTAAAATTTTAAGGTTTCCATAAAACATTGGAATAGACTCGGCCTAATTTTGTATAAATATATGTGGTGGTGAATGACATGCTGAACACTGGAAATCATAAGATTGAGTTTTTGTGGATAAATGAATCTTTTATATGTTTTGTATTTTATTGATCGACTTTATATTTTTATTTGTTGTTTTGATTTTTGACCTTAAGCATGAACATGTTGTTTGTGTTGTTATTATGTTTTGTTTTATTGAGCTTGTAATTTTTCCTTGCTTATTCTTTATTCTTGTCTTTGTGCTTTGGTCCTGGTGGTTGTTGAGTGTGGGGAAAGGAAAGAAGAGGGTATTTGGAGAAGAGATGTAGTAGAACCCAACCATAAATGTGATTTCTTGGTTAAACCTTATGCATAATATAAACAATAATTATAGGGAAAAATCATATGATAAAATAACTAATATGGTCTTACATTAGTCCACTTGAAATAAATGGGTAACAATGCAACAACCATGGAAATGGCACAAAAACATATTTTTTCCTAAAATTTAATACAATGTGGCTGAGATATGTAATGCATAATCCCATGGTGTGGATTGACATATCATTAGTTAATATCCATCATAGTTTTAGAGTAGGAGATCAATATATATGAATATGATCACCGTGTGAATGACATGGAACCAAAAGTTTTGTATTTTCCATTATGTTAGACAAAATTAATATTGAGGGGGGGGGGGGTGAATCAGTATTACGGAAATATAAAATTATTTCTACAAATATCAAACTTCAGAAATTAATTTCATAAATATAACAAGATCAAACACACGAAAAACACAAACAACCATCAGATATAGACACTTAGTCTCATTAAATTACATTAGCTAGCACCCACTAGCATTGGAGCACCCACCCCTTGAATGAATGAGAAATGTTGGCCACAACCAACTTGGAGCACCAATTCCTATAATAGACAAATAGCATGCACTGCTTGAAGCCCCACTCCAAGTACAAACAATTCTTCTCTAAAATGATATGATTTAGAAATTAGAATATGGTTACATAGATAAAACATGCAAAAAATAGACACACTCATGCATCCAAAATCCACAATAAAATTGAGAGAACAATTCTCCCCACACACACACTTCAAATATATTTTCAATCATTGCACACTACTATGAAATTTTGCTGAAGAATATTCTCTGACGCACACTTCAATTCTGAAATTATAAACTCACTGATTGTGCACTTGTAACTCAATCACACTTACACACACACACAATACTTTCGAACTAACAAATGAGCTTCTTTCCTTCTCATATTTGTAGAATCTGGAGATGGTTAAGTCAAATAATTTTTTAGATGATGGAGCTCACACAAAACCTTTCACACACTTCAAAATTGATTAATATTGGCATCTTGACCATATCAAACCACTCCTTCCACATAATTTCAAACTTGATCACTTTCTGGAGGACCCACAAGTCGTCCTGGCCTTTTCGGGAAATTTCCTAAATAAAAATTTTCCAAAAACAATTTATTGCAAAAGAGCATGAGGAATCCATAGATTTTTTCGTGTTTTTCCTTGGTCACGCACATATCACTAGAAAAAATTGTCTCTAGTAGCTCGCACAGTAACTGCAAGCCAATGAATATAGAGTTCCAGTCGCTCCCACAACTCTTCATCCATGTAGCTGGGACTTTACTTCCTTAGTCACTCTCTCTGAACTGTAAAAATTTGATTGGCAAGCTCCACTCGCTCCCACAAGGTTGTCTCCCAGCAATTTTACTATTTTAGTTTTTCTAATGAGCCTCCATCCATGCAATTGGGATAGAGCATAGCTTAAAACAAAAGAACCAACCCTCAAAATTGCAATATAGCTTCAGGGGAGTGAAATAACCTGTAAACCATCCCTTCAAAATCATCTTGACATTGTTAACCCAGATGCATAATATTCAACATGACATCACACAAATCATCAACTAGAACTCTAGAACAAGTATAAATCAACTTCAAATGAGGATTTTCTACCTCATGACACATCTTCTACAGACCTTATGAGAATTAATACATGATTTTACATCAGCATGATAGCCTTCAACAAATATACAATAGACTCAAGACTTGACATATAGAATCATTAGTACATGAATTCAACATGTGATATCAATGGAAATACAAATAGGTCAACAAAACCCCCATTTCCTAATGATTTCATCCTGTAGCATTTGAAAAGAAATATTACATTTACATACAACAATATGAAGCTAAGTACATACACTACTCACTCTCTCTCCCCCATTGATATCAATGGAAAAGGGTTTTAGATGGCAAGAAAAATTACATAGCATCGACGTGATACATGGCTAAAAATGAAGTAGTCCCCCTGAAGAGGTGTAAAAAATACTCCCCATGAGCTACTGAAAATTCTCCCCCTTAATATATATGAGACCACACCATATTGAAAAATAAATAGACACGAAGAAGCAACCAATATTAAAATGAAGCAAGAAGAAGCAAGCAAACATTTCATAATTCCTTGAAAAACATGAAAACAACCAATCACCATCCATTCTCCAAATTTTTTAGTTGAAAGTGACTTTGGTGGTAGCCATATGACAATAGAAAACTTCATGAAAAACTCCTCAATGCCTTCAAAAAGGCACAACACCCATATGCTCTCTAAGATATTAAAATTGATCTCTTGGAAGTGGCTTGGTGAAGGTATCTGCAACTTGATCCTTTGAACTAATATATTCAGAATTCCCAACTTTTTTGACCACTTGTTCTCTTAGAAAATGATATTTGATTGGTATATGCTTGGTCTTGGAATGAAGAAATGGATTCATAGATATTATTATTGCACTTGTGTTGTCTACCATGATAGGAAGAGTGTCTTCATATTCAAAATGCATGTATTGAAGAGTTTTCTTCATCCATAATATATGAGTACAACAAGTGGTTGCTGATATATATTCCGCCTCAGGTGTGGACAAAGAGATATAGCTTTGTTTCTTGCTTTCCCAAGAAACCAAACAATCACCCAAAAAATGATTTTCTCCTGAAGTACGTTTCCTATCATCAATAATACTAGCCCATTTAGAATCAGTAAAAGTAATCAAATTGAAATGTTTACCTTTGGGATACCATATTCCATAGTCAAGAGTGCCTTTGAGGTACTTGAAGATTCTCTTTACAACATTAAGATGAGTCTCCTTGGGATTAGCTTGAAATCTAGAGACCAATCCTACAACTTGTATGATATTAGGTCTAGAAGTAGTTAGATATAATAATATGCCAATCATGGAACAATACATGGACTGATTTACATATGGTGATTCATCATCTTTTCTCAACTTACAACTGGTAACCATAGGAGTGCATGCTAGTTTGCAATATTCTATGCCAAATTGTTTTAATTACTCTCTAAGATACTTTTATTGAGAAATAAAAATTCCTTTTTCATATTGAATAACTTACAAGCCAAGAAATAAATTAATATCACCCAACATTGACATCTTAAATTTTTTTTTCCCTTTCTTGTGAAAAACTTTGGCATAGCTTCTCCAAATCACTCCCAAAAATAATATCATCTACATACACAACAATAATTAGAAAGTGATCATATTCAAATTTGATCTATATATTATTCTCCGTCGATCCATTTTTGAATCCTTGTTTTTGTAGAATTTTTTCTAGATTTGCATACCATGCTCTTAGAGCTTGTTTCAATCCATAAAAAGACTTTTTCAACCTGCACACTAGATTCTCATCATCACCTAATAAGAAACCTTCAAGCTACTATATATAAACTTCCTCTTCTAGATCACCATTCAAGAAAGATGATTTTACATCTATTTGATAGGTTTTAATTTTATTGTAGCTTGAAAAGGCCAAAAACATTCCTATAACATCTAATCTAGCTACGGGTGCAAAAGTTTCATCAAAATCAATACCTTATGCTTGAGCATACCCTTTGATCCAGATTTATGCATGAACACAACATAATACACATATAACCATAGACAAAGAGATGTAATGGAAATAATGCTTCATTTTATTAATAAAAGAATGACTGAAACGTGCTTATAGACATAAAATAAATAAACAGCTAGGGCGCTGGTAGGCTTATCTATGAGAAGAGATGTGGTGGCTACAAGCCTCTGAACTGTGTTACAAAAAAAATGACTAAAACATTCTTACAATAATAATGGAAATGAGCAGGTGAGGGCACTGGTAGCGTATACCTGAGAAGATATGTGACAGCTACTGGCCCCTCCACTATGTTACAATGAGGCTCAAAGGCCTATTTATTGTTGAGAAACAATGTAAAATTAAAAATGTCCAAAAACCTAACCCTAGGAGATGAAGCGCCAAAATTGTGAGCCTCGTTTGGGTAAATTGGCGTTTCAACTTCTTGAGGACGTAACTTGGCATGTGATCTCCGTTTGACGTGCTCATTAGCTCGTTAGAAATATCTATTTGAAAAATACTACTGCTGACCACAAATATCATTTCCGAAATGAAATCCTATTCGCCAGGGCACAATGCCCAAAAAACATTGTTTAGGGCCTCAAAACGGCTCCGGAAGTTCAGGACTCGAAAAAATGCTAAAAATAGTAAGTTGTGTTGAAACTGAAAGAATTGATGGTGGCGTTTCAAATGGAATAGGTAGGTTTCTATCAATACCACCTAGATCATTAGGGTCCCAAAACGGCTCCAGGTGTGTAGGACCCGAAAACATGCTAAAAATAGTAAGTTGTGCTGAAAGTGAAAAGATGCAAAAATTGATGGTGTAGGTCCAAATGGAATAGGTGGGTGGCCACCGATATCCACCTGGATCACCCTTTGCACACAAGTATATATTTTTTCATTATTACTTTTCCTTCCTCATATAGCTTGTTCTTGAACACCCAATTGTTTCCAATGATGTTTTTGTCCTCTGGCCTTGGCACAAGATCCCATGTATTGTTATTCTCAATTTGATCTAATTATTCATTCACTGCTTTGACCCAAAGCTGATCTTCTTTGGCCTCATTGAATATTTTGGGCTATATTTGAGATAATAGTGCAAAATGTGCTTAATTGAAGCTATCTAACAACTTTCTCCTTGATTGCACTCCAAGTTCTTTGCTTCCAAGGATTTGAATTTTTAGGTGCATATTTTGGATGTGACTTGGTGGAGCCTTATTTGTAGTGGAGGTATTTTTCTCTTCTTCATAAAATTATTTGTCCTCATATTCTATGAAATCATGATCAACTACAACATCTTTGAAATAATTAGAAATAGGAAAATATTCATCAACAACAATATCAATACCTTCAATTACCTTTTTGGTTCTCTTGCTATAGCATTTGTATCCCTTTCTCTTGAGGAATATGCCTTCATCAGATCTTGGTTCGAACTTGCCCAGTTTGTCTTCAGTTCTCTTGATGTAGCACTTTCTCCCAAATATTTTGGTCAACTTTTTTTGGTCTTCTTTTCCACAACTCATATGGAGTTTTGTCACTATTACGCCTAAGAAGAACTCTATTGGAAAAATATACCATTGTTTGAGTTTCTTCTCCCCAAAAAGTAGCCAATACACCAGCTTCATCTAACATTTCTCGTGCCATATTTTGGACTAATATGTTTTTCCTCTCCACTACTCCCTTTTTTTTTTAGTTCTATCTATGGAGTATTGCCTCTTTATCCCATGCTCTTCACAAAAATCATAAAATTATTTGGACATGAACTCACCTCCTCTATCAGATCTATTACACTCTATCTTCAAATTAACACTTTCAAAAAGTGCCTTAAAATATTTAAATTTGTTTAAAGCTTCAAATTTTTCTTTCATAAGCATAATCCAGGTGGCTCTAGTGAAATCATCAAAAAATAAAATAAAATACTTCTCACATCATGGAATTTTCTTCCTTGTAGGAACACATACATATTTGTGTACTAGATCCAATGATTTTCTTGTAGTGAACTCCTTGGATTTAAAATGCACTCTTGTTTGTTTCCAAAATTGGCACGACTTGCATATTGTGCTTTCTAGTTTGGCCAACCTTGGTAAACCTCTAACTACTCCAATCTTGATAATTTTGATTAGAATATCAAAATTAACATGTCCCAATATTATATGCCATAACCAAGATTCTTCTATTTTTCTCATGCAAAAATTGCATCTAATGTCATAAAAAACATACATGTTATTGTCACTTATAACAACCATTTCCACCAAATTTCTTGCATTTTCATTTTTTATCTCGCACTCTTTAGATATAAAAATCACCTCATTCCCATTATCACACATTTGAATCACAATGAGGATATTGTGCTTCAATCTATCAACATAAAGCACATATTTAGCTTTGGTATTATTTTCCAATCTAACTGTTCCTTTGCCTCTAATGGGAATTCATGCATCATTTCCAAAATTGACATTTCCTTTTTTGTACTCTTTTAGCTGCAATAATTTTCTCTTATCACCAGTTATGTGCTTAGAGAAACCACTGTCAATTGGCCATTTTTGATGCTAACCATGAGTTATTAAAGCAAGCTCACAATTTTCATCCTTTTACTTCTATGTTTTCTCAACTTTGTGTTGATTATATTTCTCTTGAGAGTGTTGCATGAAGGAATTTGGAACGATATATATATATATATTCACTAGCTTTGTGACCAAATTTATTGCATCTAAAATTCTCAATCTCATTCATTAGTGGAGAAAAGTAATCATTTTCACACAAAATATTTTACCCTTGAGAAACTCTTGATCTATCAAAATTTCTTCTAGGAAACATATTTAACCTACAATTTATGGCTTTGTTTCCAAAATTATTACATGCAAAAAAATAACTATAAAATAGTGTAGGATACCTGAATTTTTGTTTCCATGATGGAGGAGTGAAATTTGAGGATATTTCATGCTTCACTTCCTATTTTTGTTGATTTTATTCCAACTTCATTATTTTTCTCATTCTTGGTAGTTGCAACAACATTTGTTTGATTTTATTTTCCTTTCAAAGCATCTGCATAACTACTACTTGGTTGATCTTTGAAATTTTGTAGAGGTGTCTTAAACCCCAAACCAATTTTATCATCCAATGACCTTTGCATGCTGAGAATATTTTTCAAGGTTTCAGATCCCTTGACAAATTTTTGATTTAGGCATGCTTTAGTTTCTTCTTTTGATAGATTGGGCCTTAATGCAACAATTTCTTCCTGAAGTTTGTGACAATTCTATTTTGATTCTTATAGCTGATTTGTGAGAACATTTTCCTTCATTTTTTCTTCTTCCAATTATCTCTTTAAGAAGATGATTTCTTCTTCATGAGTGCATGCAATGGGAGCTCCTCCAATATTCTTCTTCAAATGCTAATTTTTTTTCTCCAACTGGGCCATGTTATTTTGTTCAAGCACAATTTGTTGCAGCAAAATTTCCTTGAATTTTTGAAGCTCATCAAATTGGGTTTTCAAGGAATTATCAACCAAATAATACTTTTTCCTTTCGTTTGTGTATTTCCCCTTTCAGCTCCTTATTTTTGTCTCTAGATTTTTTGAACTCATCAAGTGCAGTAATGAGCTCACCTTCATAACCAATCTCTCCATATTCTAAATCTTATTCATATTTGGAATCAAAATCCATAAGAACACAATCATTTTACTTTTCCTTTAATTACCATGAATATTTATTATTTATTTCATGTAAAAAATCACTTTATTCTTTGGAGAAGTGAATCCTTCTCTTTTGAGCATTAACTTTTTGAAGTGAATGAGATTTATCCTTCTTATTTTCCTCCTTTTTACTTCTTTTGTGTAGAAATTTTGTAGAGAAATTCCCAAATTATCCACATTCTAAAAAATTGAAAGGAAGTATGTATTTATACTTTCCAATACCTCTCTTTAATTTATTGGAAAACTGAGAAAATTCTCCATCAAATTCACTACTTGAGTTCTCTTCCTCTTCTTTGATTTTCTTTGGAAATTTCTTGATCTTTTTGGTAATATCCTTGACCTTCTTGGAGGTGTTGAATGAAACTTAACTCTATTCATATTTCTCTTCTACAAGGCGCATATCATAAGTTGTAATAATTCGAAGCAATTTCTCCATAGTAAACGTGATCAAATCAGTTGCTTCCTCAATAGCAAAAACCTTGGGGTTAAAAATTGCTGGTAAAGACTTCAATATTTAATGAATAATAAATCGATTCTATTGGTGAGATTGGTCACTAATTCAAATATTATGAAATATTCTGTAATAGTTTCATCTTCC
Source organism: Pinus albicaulis (assembly GCA_034641835.2). Classification (NCBI taxonomy): domain Eukaryota; kingdom Viridiplantae; phylum Streptophyta; class Pinopsida; order Pinales; family Pinaceae; genus Pinus; species Pinus albicaulis. Next base: position 632,969,988 of record CM076571.1, read on the forward strand.
TTCATTTTCAGTCTCTCAAAACTCATCCTATATATTTGGAGCTTCGCTTTCTTCACCTTAAGATCACCTTCATAGCTATCATCAATTTTGTCGCAAAAATCTTTAGTTGATTTGCAATGCATGAATTTTATCATCTGATTCTCACTAAGAGCTTCAATGATGGAATTTATGTATTTGGAATTATTCGTATACTTCTTCTTTACATCATTTTATAAAGGAAGAAAACCACGAAAAACATATCCAGACACCATAGTAGAGTAGACATAAACACCCAAACTCATGAGATACCCTTCCATTCTCATTCTCCATAAGTTGTAGTTTTCACCATAAAAATTTGGAACTTTCACATCATGCCCAACCATTTTCCCTTCTCGAATTCTCCCTTCAATGGTCAAGCTGCAACAAACGAGCCGACTTTGTTACCAATTGTTAGACACAATTAACACTGAAGGGGGGGGGGAGGGGGGTTGTTGAGTCAGTATTACAGAAATATAAAATTATTTCTGCAAACATAAAACTTCTTCAAAAATTAATTTTAGAAATATAACATTATCAAGCACATGAAAAACACAAAAAACCATCACATATATACACTTATATTTTAAGTGGAAAAAACCCCCTATAGGGAAAAAAAACCAACGAAATTTTTGTTGTTTCTTCCTATTATCAATTGCTTCAAACAATTTCTCATTACATTACATCAGTTAGAACCCACTAGAATTGTATCACCCACCCTTTTATTGAATGAAATTTTTTTGCCACAACCAACTTCGAGCACCCACTCCTACAATAGACAAATAACATGCACTTCTTGAATCCCCCACTCTAAGTACAAACAGTTCTGATCTAAAATGATATGATTCAGGAATGAGAATATTTTTTCATAGATAGAACATGCAACAGTTAAACACACTCATGCACCCAAAATCCACACTCCAATTGAGAGAACAATTCTCTCCACACACACTCTCTCTAAATAGATTTTCAATCAATGCACACTACTTTAAAATTATGTTGAAGATTATTCTTTGAACCACACTACAATTCTGAAATTTTCAACTCACTGCAAAAACTCATTGATTGTGCACTTGCAAATCAAGCATAGTTACACACACACATACACCAATTTCAAACCAACAAATGAGCTTCTTCCCTTCTAATATTTGTAGATTTTTGAGACGGTTAAGTCAATTAAATTTTTAGATGATGGAGCTCACACAAAATATTTTCATGCACTTCAGAATTGATTGAGATTGGCATCTTGAACATTTTGATAATTTAAAACTTTATCACTTCCTAGAAGCCCCACAAATCATCACAACATTTTTCTAGAAAATTTTGAAAATAAGCTCCCCCAAAAACAATTTAATTCCAAGAGAGCATGAGGAATCCAGATAGTTTTTTGTGCATTTCCTCGGTTGAACACACAAAACTAGAGAAAATCGGCTCTCTTCGCTCACACAATAACTATAATCCAATGACTACAGAGTTCGAGTCGCTGCCAAAACTCTTCATCCATGCGATTGGGACTTTACTTCCTCAGTCACTCTCTCTGCACTGCAAAAATTTGAATGGAAAGCTCCAGTCACTCCCACAATCTTGTCTCCCAACAACTTTACTGTTTCAGCCACTCTTATGAGCCTCCATCCATGTGACTGGGGAAGAACATATATTAAAACATAAGATCCAACACTAAAACTTGCAACAGAGTTTCAGGGGAGTGAGATGACCTGCAAATAATCCCTTCAAACTCATCCTGACATCACGAACCCTACTGCATAATATTCAACATGACATCACACACACCATCAACTAGACCTATAGAAAAAGTGTAGCTTGGCTTCAAATAAGGATTTGTTACTTGATGAGACCTCTCCTACAGACCTTCTGAGACTTATGATGTGATTTTACATCAACATGAAAACCTTCATCAACATGAAAACATGCTCAATTCTTGAAATATAGACTCACGAGTACATGAATTCAATAGGTGACATCAATGGAAACACAAATAGGCCAACACACGATTGGGTAATGTAGCGAGGTTATTTAACAAGTTTCAATTTGTGTGGAAAACCATTGGGTAAGTGTGTGAGAATGACCCATTGCTGATATTTATGCTCCTCCCAATTATGGTGAGCATGAATTAAAAAGGAGAAAGGATGAAAATCGTTATCCTTTAAACAACATGCATGAGGACATGCTAAATTAAATAAACTACCTAAAATTGTAACATAAAAAATATCAGTTGATATCATTGATGATGAAAGAAAGGTTAAAAGAAAAAGAAAAGGAATTGGGTGAGAATTCCTTTGTTGAGTTGTAAGCTATCATTTTCAAATTAATGCATGATTTGCATGGATCTCAGGAGTTTTTCCACCCTTAAAACGTTATGGCATGTAAATGTGTTATATTTCATGAACATAATAATGATGAAATGAATGTATGTAATTCCATTTAATCTGACAAGTTATTGTGGGGAATCATTCTTGTGGAAATATTATTGGTTGATTCTCATAAAAATCTAATGAATATATGAATTACAATTTTGGGATAACATAATGAGGTTATCCAATGAGATCTTGTCGTGGTTACTATAACACCCTCCTAAATTTCACTACATTCAAATCTTGGAGCCTACTTAACTTTCATGTTTCAAGTGTTCTTTATCATTCTTAAGTTTCGTTGCATTTCTTAGAAAATAACTAGATTACTTCATGGTCATAACACCTTTATTTTTCATAAAACGAGCTTTTGTTCGCCGTCACACAACTGTGTTCATTTTATTTTGGGAGTGTTTGTAAACTGTCATTTTGATGTCTAATTATTATTATTCAAGTTTGTCTAAGTTTTATTTATGAGATGGTATGAGTTTCACTTGATTTCATCACTAAACGCATTGTATTTGTCCCTTGTTCTATCTTATACAATTAGAAAAATTTTGGTTGCAAAGTGAACCCATTAAGGCAAGGAGCGCAAAAGCACACCCTTAAGCCTTGATAAAAAATTCTTCATTGCTCGGAAGTGCACCCTGCACCCTCCAAGAGTGCATAGCACACTCCTAAGCATATTTACCCTTCCATGTTCCAAACTTTGCTCTAAATATACAAGTCTTCCTTGGAGCACACTCCTTCGACTCGAAGAACTGCGCCCTTCTTGAGCACATAAGTGCACTCTAAAGCCCTAAAGAATAAACCCTTCAACCTTTAGAAATGGTCCCTATGAATTAGGGGAAATTTTAGGTCTAAAATGGGCCTTCTAAGGAAATTTTAAAACAATAGATGAAATAATCAATATTAGATTATATCATCAAATGTTAGAGGGAAAAAAGCAAAATCTAATTTTGCAACTAGTATTTTCAACTTACATCCTTATGGGTTTACTCAAATTTTGAGCAGGAACACTTTTTGGATGCATTATTTGATTCCTCATCCAAGGAATACCCATTTTACATACTTTTGATGGACTCTGCTAAACAAAAAATAGGAAATACATGAAAAATGTGATTTGATCACATTTGTATATGTGTTTCTCATTTTTCGTGTAGCGGAGTCCATCGAAAGTATGCAACATGGGTACTCATTGGATGAGGAATTAAGTTTTGCATCTAACAAGAACTCCTGATCTAAATTTGAGTAACACCTTAGGGAGATAAGTTTAAAATAAATGTTGAAAAAATAGTTTTATTATTTTATTATTTTTTAATATTTTTACTTTTTTACACCACAAAAGGTGAATCATTCCCCCCATGGTTAACATCATCATCTTGGATCCTATTGGCAATTATAAATATATTTTGGTTGTACATTTTTCTTAGGAGGCCCATTTTATTCCTCAAAAGTTCTCTAATGCCATCCTTGCTCTCTTGAGTGCATGAGTGCACCCCAAAGACCCGAGTCCTCATCCCTTCAAAATTCGTCAGTATGCCTTGCGCCCTTCTTGTATCCCTTGAGTGAAAAATGCACTTGGAAAGCTTGAATGATCTCCCTTCATACTTCATAATTTTGCTCTATTCCATTCCCTGAGTTTATATTTATCCTCTTGAGCACATCCTAAAGACCTTAAGATTGATCTCTTTAGCCCTTCAACCTTTCGATGTGTGCCTTCGCACCCATAAGTTTTATTGTCTTTTATAAAGTGCATTAATAAGTCATGAATGAAACATCTGCATGAAACATGTTAGAGTTGAATATTTCTGGGCTGATGTTTCTTTCCATGAGTGATTGTAGTTAAATTTATTTCAAGAATAACATGGCAAGGATGCATGAAGAAGATCAAGCAAAAAGGGTAGTCAAAGGAAGAATTTGAGAACAAATAACATATTTAAATCTTAATGATCTAAGCAGTCCAAAGGAATCTATGTGAGAAAATATCCTTTGGAGGGTGAAGAAATCAATTGTTGAAACCCACATGCAATAAAAAATATAGAAGTGGCATCCATGTCACCTGCTAAAGAAAGCCCATGTCATCAGTCACTATGAGTCCCAGTCATCAATGGTGGTGACTTGTCATGTCTCACCACAAGATGATGTTAGTGTTATGATGTAATCATGAAATTAATGTAAAGACAAAGAAATGAAAGTCCAAGAGTCATGTATGGACAAAAGAGCCACGTATATAAGTCCAAAAGACATGTAATTCCAAGTCATATGTAGTTCCAAAATTTATTTGGAAGTCCAAGGGTTCTAAAATTCCAAAGGTCATTAGAAGTTGGAAAATCGAGAGTCATGAGGATATGGAAATTCATGCCTTAAGTTAAAAAAGGATCCTCATTACTCAAGTAAAATAATTTCTAACCTTGGATTATTCCACAAGGAATTAGAGATAGAGATAATACTTTTTGGGAGAAGGTAGTGGCTCTAACACTCCACTATTAGAGCTAGTGATGTTCATTGTACTTATGTATCTTGGAACTTTTTCTTAAAACTTGAAGCGATTTGGCCAACACATTTTTGATGCATGGACTTTATATGTTTCATGACTACTCTTTTAATGTTAATGATTCATGTTGGATTTCATATGTACTGAAGTAATTGAACTATTTTTGTGACCTCGGTGCTAAACTTGTTGGAAACATGTTGTAATGATTGTAACGATCACTACATCTATGTGAACTATTTCGCTGGATTCTAGGCCAATCTTTCTTATCCATGTGTGTGTGTTTCCACTAGATTAGTAATATTACATTTTTTTATAGGCTCACTTTCTCTCCCCTACAATGAAAGAACATTGACACATCTACAAATAAACATTCATAATGCACATTCTCTTGCTCATTCAAAAGCACATGTGCGCTTCTCTCTCATGCTAATTGCTTAAGCCAAAGAAAAACTTTAAGTAAATGGTAGCCGAATAATATTTTCGGATGGGACTCCTACACCAAAAAATATGAGGTATAATTGGGACCTCATATCAGGGAGATAACATGTATGTTAGCAGTATCCAACACCATCAACATTCTAGCGCTAGAAGGAGGGAAGTCAGTTTTTTATGGCTGATAACCCTTCACTTCCTAATCATTTAGTTTTTGGAAAAGGAAGTAGTATCCAATGCACTATCCTAACTCCTATTCCTGATGTAGGAGGGTCTTCTCAACCTATTTTGAAGTTGTCTTATGAAGTTACCAATTGTAACCATAGGGAAAACCTCTGACTAAGGGAGGTCAGTGCCTAGGACATCCATGCAGAAAAAAAAGTAAAAATATGTGTTCATCATCTTGTACCTGGCTGACTAGAGATTTTTCATAAAGATGTAGTGTATGTGTATCTCTTGGAAAAAAGACAAACCCTCCCCAGATGGCCACACTATCTGTGAAAATGACCTTTGTAGTGTTAGTAGGCTGAAGAAGTGAAAAAATGAAGGATTCAATGTACAAGGTTGCAAAGATAAAATATTCTACACCAAATATTAACAGAAACCATGGAAGACTAAAGAAATGGAGTCATGAAAATGTGGAGCGTAGTTTAAGGTTACTTTTATTAAATATACATAGGTATTGTGAGCTATTTAAAGCAAAAATAAATATGTTTGATACAAATAACTAACTTCTTTACACATTTTCATAGAATAATAACACCTAATGACTTACAGTAAAAGAAAGAACACATATCATGCTCAAAAAATAGTTGGAATCATTCAAAATTTCCATTACTTCTCTAAGAAATTCTAATACATTACACAATAAAAAGTTTCTCTCTTAGGCCAAAATTCAGAACCCCAAAACTGTTCCCTTGATGTCTTTTTAAAAAAATTCTTACATTGAAGATGGTTATAAAGCTGTTAACTATCAAAACTGATTCATAATTATTTATAGCTTATTCAGTCCTTATGAGGACTCAAAATACTAAATTATTTTTTAACTTTAAAATTACAAAAATGTTATATTTTATAAAAATTGAAAATAAGTGCATTATTATCATTCAATAACATGAGACTCTTGTGCAGGCTTGCTCGATGAAGCTTGCTTGTCGTAAAAACATGATGAGGAAAAAATCACTTACCACCCTTGGGGATCACCCTTAGCAGTAAGCGGTGTCACATAGGGGTGTTGTCATGGTTTCTATCCACTGTAGATCATCCTGACAACATATTTAATAATTTTACGTACCCGGGCACAATCCCGAGTACTGGTCGATTAGTTTGTGATGTTGGGTTCGCTGTGGGCAAGGCCCCGATTTGTGAAACGACATCGTGATGCACAACTTACACACTTTTTAACCTTTACTATGAATGCAAAGGTTGGCCCACTTGCATTCAAATTTTAGATCCACTTGAAATATTAAGTCTACACCAATATTAATAGCCAAATATTATATCATAAAATACATGTACAACGAGCCTCTTGAATTTTATTTCATATTTGTTTGTCTCTTTATCTATATATATATATATATATTTCATATATGATTTTTTACATTTTTTTATTTTTAAGAATAAACAAAATTTACTACAACACTAGCACCACATGGGGATTTTATTTTCGAAGAAAACACTAAGAACTGCTGATTAGTTCCTTCACCTTGGGCATGTAGTCATATTGTAGCTAAGACGTTGCATTGAGTAAGCACACCAGATACTTACAGTGGGCACACCAATATTTAAAATGAGAAAATAAATGATGTTCAATTTTGGAAGTAATGTTTTAGATACTTCCCATTGACAAGCATCTGCAACAATTCTCCATCAAGATTTTATAGAATGAAAGTGTTGTTACCTCAGACTTATGCTATTTTGAAAGGTCCAAACCATTAGGGGTCAAAATTTCCATGCTTTCCTTTATTTTCCCGTTTGACATCCCACCCCAGAACAATACCTCTGGTTTGAAAAAGTCTACCCTTGGATTTCCTAATTCTCCTGATAATTGATCAAATTATTAGTCACATGTTTCCTACTTTCATTTAATTGCACTAGTTGGTTTATTATCCTAGTAAATGCATTAGGTTCTTCTTCAACATCTTGAATCAAATTAGCTATTGACTTAGCTAACTAACTAGGAAATAAAATTTCCATTCCATATACCAATTCAAAAGGTGATTTCCCAATGGACCTTTTAGTTTTCACTCAATTTTCCCATAGAATAAATTTATCTTGGGAATCCCAATTATTTTTGTTTTGTGCAATAATATTCTTCAAAATTCTTGCCGTAGTTTTATTAGAAGACTCTTCCAGCCTATTTACTTATGGATAATAGGTGGTAGAGTGGTTGAGAATTATTTATTACCAACTTTTTAGGACAACCAAATCTAGAAAATATATTTTATTCTAGAAATTTATTCACCACTGACTCTATTGGAATAAATTCCACCCATTTTGTAAAATAATCAGTGGTTGTTAAAATCCACTTGTGTCGTACACTATAAGGTGGATTAATATCCCCTATGAAATCTAATACCCACTGCCTAAAAGGCTCCTCTACGATTATTGGAGTTAAAGGTAGGGGTGCCAACTTCTTCTTTTCCATTTTTCTTCTCTGCAGGATCAATTTTTTTATTTTAGTTTCCAACAAAAAATAACTTTGCCTCAATATTCAAGGCATCAGTTTGAATCTAATCTAGAATAGGAGATGTTATTTCCCTCATAGTGAATCCAAATTCTGACTCTAAAGCCCCTGGAAAAACTATTTTTACACTTGCATAATGTGGTTTAATCTCTATTGGAAGACTATTATAGAGCTTATTGAACCCTTTGATGAGTTCACCAACTTCTTCATTAGGATTCCTTTTAATAGCATTGAACTCTCTCAAGAAATATCCATGATATTTTTTCTCTCCCCACCTTTATATGAAAACGTTCTCCAACTCTTCCCAGGTATTGATTGAATTTTCTTGGATGGTTTTAAACCATTTTATAGCCTTTCCATATAGAGAATTTACAAACAACCTCATTACCAAATCCAAACATTCAACATTGAGATTTTTTTAAAAGGCACATAAGGTAGCCACATGTTTCTCAAATGTAAGTTCATCTTCTCCTATAAACCTTGGAAATAAATTCAAATAATCTTGACGCATTGCGTTCATGGGCTGACGTAGATTTAGAAGAGCATATCTACTCAATAGAAATCATTGAATCCCCATATTTTGATTAGGGGGAGGACGAATATTTCTTTCTTGGAATGTAAAAGAGGGTGGAGGAACTACAAAGATTGGAATAGGCTAAGAAATTGAAGGAACGATCTGATATGCAGCTGACATATCAACAACTTTTATTTCTTTAACTTTTGAAGAAACTGTGAAAGAAAAATAAATATATTACAAGGATATTTATTCAATAGTAGGTTCTGCAAATGGAAAATGAGGAGGAGGAAAGTTCTCCTCTGAGAAATCTATATTTATTGAAATCTCTTCTTGGTGTCTCTCTTCAATAGTCTAGGAAGATGAACTAGAAACAAGGGAATGTAAGGTAGGACTTGCGGTTTTAGGAGACTATTTTCCTCTCCAAATACTTTTTGAAAAAATATTCTTAGGATCAGATAGGGCTAGGATTTTTTGTTGGGAAGTATCTTACTGTGTATGTGGTCTCCTAGGAGCCAAGATTGTTTATTTTAATTCCCTAATTGGTGAGAAAGTTTAGCAAACACACTTTATTTTCTCACCAGAAAAGGAAACAATTTCAATAAAAACCAAGGGAAAACTAACTTTGTTCTTCGTTCCCTGACAATGGCCCCAAAAGATGTTGTAACCCTATAAGAGAAAACCTCTTCTCGAAGGAGGTAAATTCCTAGGACATTTATGTAGAAAAACATAAAAATATGTGTTCATCATCCTGTACATGGCTTCCCAGAGATTTTTCATAAAGATGTAATGTATGGGTAGCTCTTGCAGAAAATAAAAACCCTCCCTAGATGGCCACACTATTTGTGAAAATTACCTTTGAAGTTGTAGTAGGGTGAAGAAGTGAAACAATGAAGAATTCAATGTACAATGTTGCAAATACATAATATTCTACACAAAATATTAGTAGAAACCATGAAAGACTAAGGAAATGGAATCATGAAAATGTGGAGCGCAATTTAAGATCACTTTTATTAAAGATACATAGGTACTGTGACCTATATAAAGAAAAATTAAAATTGTATAATTAAAATAACTAACAACTTCTTCACACATTTTCACAGGAAGAATAATAGTTAATGACTTACAATAAAAGAAAGAACACATATCTGCTTAAAAAATATTTGGAATCATTCATGAATTTCTATTACTTATCCAAGAAATTATGGTACATTACACATCAAAATTGTTCTCTCTGAGGCCAAAATTCGGAACCCCAAAATGGGTCCCTTCATGTCTTTTTAAATAAATTATTACATTGAAGACAATTATAGAAATGTTAACCGTCAAAACTAATTCATAACTATTTCAAGCTTATTTGGTCATTATGAGTACTCAAAATACTAAAGAATAAACTATTTTTAACTTCAAAATTACAAAAATGTTATATTTTCTCAAAATTGAAAATAAATGCATTATTATCATTCAATAATTTGAGACTGTTATGCAACCTCTTTTTTCATAGAGACAATGATAACATGAAAACCAGTTATCGCCTCTGGGGGCACCCTTAGTGGTAAGAAGTGTCGCAGAGGGGTGCTTTAAGGGTTGATCTCGACCGCAGATTACCCCGACGATAGATCTCATAAGTCTTCCTACGAGGGAACTCTCTCGAGTATTGGTTGATTGGTTTGTGATGTCGGGTTTGCTGTCGGCAAGGCCCCGATTTTTAAAATTACATCATGCTGCAAAAACTACACATTGTTTAACCTTTACTAGGACTTCAAAGGTTGGCCCACTTGCGTACAAATTTTAGATCCACTTGAAATTTTATGCCTACGCCAATATTAATATCAAAATATTAGATCATAAAATACATGTACAAAGAGTCTCTTGAATTTTATTTCACTACAACATTACCTATGAAAAAATATGGACGATTTGACCTATCACCCATCATTTTGTGAAAGTTATCACTTTACTCCCTATTTCTCATAATATTCTTCATCATCCTAAAAAGAAATAAAGAACTCGCACTAATGATTTTTTTTTCATCGCTGGAATATTTGGTTTTTTCCACTCTTGAGGAGTTAGCAGAGTCTTCAGAAGACATAGTTTAATAATATTCACTTCCACCCATTCATGAAGAGTGCAAGGAAGACATTTTTCTTTTTAAGAATAACAATCGAGAGCTGATTTTGATTTTAATAATGGTTTAAATGGTGAGGGAGAAGGCTTGTCAAACCTAGAGAAGGGGGATGAGAAAAGAGATGAAGACATGTCTAATCAAGACCTGGATTGAATGGCCGAAGGGCCACTTTCTCTTTCAGATAACCTTAATATAATGCATAGACATCCAACAAATTTGTTATCAAATTTTGATCCTAATAAGAATACTAAGTTATAATATCATATCGATGATTTCTACATGCATCTAAAAATGTTAGAGGTATGGTACGATGATGTTTCTTGTGGGATTTTTCCTTTTACATTAGAAGGTAGAGAAAAAAAATGGTACCACTGTCTTCCTGTCAATTAAATCCATGGCTAGAGGGATTTTAAGAATGATTTTTTGGAGAAATTTAATGATGACAAGACTCCCTCCATGTTATTAAAATAACTCGAAAATATTAAGGTGGGGTAAAAGGAGAAAGAAAAATGATTCAATAAAAGGATCAACTGCATATTAAGCAAGTTTAACCTAAACACACAACCTCATGATTCTATAACCATATATTATTATACAGATTCCTTGTGGAAAAAAATTTCCTCTTTTGTTAAACAAGTTGTAATGGAGACATTGGTTCTAAATTTTAAAGAAGAAATGGTCATGGAGAAAGACTTGCATGCCATTGGACTTATTATAGCTCATGATGAATCTAAATACTCAAAGGAGATTGACAAGATGTTTCAACATTCTTCAAGTAAGGCTAAAGAAAAGGATTTTGTAGATATTGAGAGCTCAACCAAATATTTAAAATATCTCACCAATGAAGTTTGAGAATTAAAGAGAAGTTCAAGTGAGACCTTTACTAGTAGAAAGCATCCAAAGACTTTCCCATTCAGAAGGAATAATAAAAAAAATCAACCGGCTAAATTTTCCCAGAGTTCAAATGTTTTGTTGAGTATTGAAAGTATAGGAATCCATAACTATTATTCCTTCCAAGAGGAATGGAATTTAGAGAAAACATGTCCATAGTGGAACCAAAACATGTATGCTTTAGTCATGCACATTGTTGATACTTTACTAGCATATGAGCAGTATGAATAGATAGAGGAAAAAAATGAACCTATAGTGGATGAGGAAATTACATGTATTGGACATGAAATTAAGAATTTTGATTTCATTTCCAATACTAATCAGAATGGTGTTGAAGCACCATGGAAAAGTAAATCCACTCCGATGAAACGAATTGGTCATTATAATTTGAGGAGAAAAGGGCCCATTTCTGACTCGGAAGTGACAAGACAATAATTAAAGAAGAAATTGTTAAGAATACTTGCACCACCAACTAATATTATGAAGAATGCACAAAATAAGTTTGGAAATGTAACTACTTCTAAGGGCACTTCCACTAACATCAAAAGCAAGTCTGTCACTTGAGAAGTTTCTAATAAAGCTACACCTCTAGAAAGTTCAACACTACCTGCTAAAAGTGAATCTATTGATTATAACATAGTTGAATATTTGAAGTTGTACCAATATTTATATCTTTGAGCTCGCAAATATAGTAGGCTAGTGTGAACTGCTTGTCCAATCCTTCTCACATCCTTCTAGTGACACAGCTTTTAATTATAAAAATGTGTGTGGTGAGTCTTTTGGTCCTCTCAAATATGTAGTTAATGCTGTAACATTAGAAGCTAACAATATCTGCCCCCCATTTTTTTTAAACTTCAAAATAGTTAACTACAATGTCCATAATTGTTTGGTCGGTTCAGGTGCATCTGTTAATGTAATACCATTCTCAGAAAATTAATGCTAAATGGGATAAAATAAATGCATAAATCATTCAGCTATATAGATTCCTTATCCAAGATATTGGTGAACTCAAGAATGTTATTATTAGTTTTTCATCTGATCAAAGAGTACACCAATGTATAAACATTGTAATTATGGAGATCCCTGAATCCTATGGTAAACTCTTGAGTCGAGACTCGTCTAGTTAATTACAAGGGTATTTTTCTACATATTGGTTGCACTTATGGTTTCCATATAAGGGCCAAAACAACCAAAGTCGAGTGGAGAATGAACCATACATGAAATATATTGGCACACCACTTGAGGGTCATAATATGCTCGTTACCTTTGTAGACCTTATCTTTGGAAATTGTTTCGTGGAAACTAATCACATGTGTTATCAAGCACAACCATCACCCATCCCATCTGATACATAGTTGGAGCTCCTTCCTTGTACTCCAGCTAGTGCTAATGAATCCTTCAAAAATAGATGTACATAATAGTAATAATAGTATAGGAACTATTTTAGTAGCTAATAATATATGGACTATGTACTTCGATAGTTATAAAATGCACGATAGATCTAGATTAGTTGCATACTTATAGACCCACACAATAAGAACTACATCCTATCATGCCGTTCATAGTTCAAGTGTACAAATAATATTGTCGAATATGAAGCACTTTTTCTTGGGTTAAAGAAAGGCATCGACCTGAAGGTAAATTTTCTCATGGTAATTGGTGACTCATAAGTGGTTACTCGACATGTGCAGGGCACTATCCACTATGTTTCACAAAAATATTAAAAACTACCAACAAGAGGTATGAATATTGATTAAATATTTTAAATATTTTAATATTATCTTTGTTCATAGAACTAGAAATGTTGTATCATATGCATTAGCCAATGAAGCCGCTAGAATGTTTTATTTGAAACATAGTTTCTCTATTGAAATTATATAAAAACCATTTTTTCCTCATAACGTCACTAATTTTCATGTTTTCAATGATGAAAAATCGATAATGCATTTTATGGATAATGCAGAAATATTTAAGGATGTGCCCATTAAGGAGGATGAACATGACAAGGCTTTGCAGGAGGCATCTAATGCAATGAAAGGTAACATTATGCCTAAAGGTGTAGTGTCCCTTGAAAAATTATACGACTTGAAAAACCAGTTCAAAGGAAAAATTAATACTAAGACTCGAAGCTCAAGGTTGTCATATGAACAAATCAACTTGGGAACTCAAGAAGATATGAAATATGTAAACCTTGATACATGTTATTCTCCACAAGAATGAAAAGAATTCATTTTCTTGTTCAAATAGTACCGAGATACAAGGATTTGAAGACATGTGATACTCATATCCTCTAGCATTTCATTCCCATTAAAGAAGGGGTGAAACCTCTTCGGCAGAAGATAAGGAAATTTAATCCAATGGTGGAACCCATAATTCAAAAGGATCGAAGGAATTTGCTGGATGCTCAAATCACTTTCAAGGTTAGACATTCTACTTGGGTTTCAAATTTGGTCCTTGTCATAAAGAAGTATGGTGATATAAGGTTATGTGCTGATTTTCCCTATCTCAATTAGGCATCAGATAAAGATAACTACCCGGTGACATCCATGGAACATATCCTCCAAACAATATTTTGGTTTGAGATCTTGTCACTATGGTCAGGTTTTTTTTGCTATAATCAAGTGCTAGTGGCAAAACCATACCATATTAAAACCACCTTTATGACTAAGTGGGGAAAATTCACCTTTAAGAGTATGTCATTCATGATTATCCATGCTCTTGCAACCTTTCAAAGAGTGAAGGACATAACTTTATTGTTGGCTGTTATATTCTTCCCACGAATATTCAAATGTGCATGGGGGTCATAGGGGGGTGATAGTCCCCCCTGTTCATTGCGTCAAGCGCATTTGGGGGTCACAGGGGGCATGACATTATTTGGACCCTGTTTTAGGTGGGTGGACCCGCTTATGGTTTTGTGCGTGGGTTTGCACATGGTTTTGGGGCATGATAGTTTTTGGCCCCTGACATTTTGTAGATCCAGTAAAGGGAACTATCATTATGTTCTAATCGAGTGTTAGTGGATTGGGGTTTACGAATGCTTCGGCATGTATATATATGTGTTGTAACACTAAAAGGAATATAATGAAAAATCAAGTTGGTAGTCCCGATTTGGGATCTAGGGGAAAAATCTTTGTGTATATCTATTTTATGTTTTATGATCTCACCATTGTTTATTTTCTATTTTTAAGAATTCGTTTGTAGATAACTTTTGTATATGATTAAAACCTACATTTGGTATCATAGTTGTTTCAGCTTCAAGGGGATACCTTTGCTACTGAGGGTTTTTTTTCTCAAGCCTGTGGTAGACCATGTTCAGTGGGAGATCTGTGGGATCGATTCTTACGGTGAAAGAATATGGCGAGCAATGGAAAGATAGAGATCTAGAAATTTAATGGTAAAAGTTTTGAGTTGTGGAAACTCAAAATGGAGGATTTGTTGGTGGATAAATATCAATGGATCATGGTAGATCCAAGAACTAAACCAACGGAAATTTCAGATGAAGACTGGGAAAAGTTGGATCAGAAGGAAAAGAGCACAATACGGTTGTGTATCTCAGATTCAATATTTTTGAATATATCTGGGGAAGCTATATTGAAGACTTTTTTGGTCAATTTAGGGACTTTCTACCAATCTAAGTCTCTGGTGAATAAATTGTTCCTACGGAAAAAGCTATATAACCCGAGGATGAAGGATGGAGACTCGGTGATAGAGCATTTGAATGCCTTCTATACTGTGGTAAGTCAATTGTCATATGTTGATATTAAAATATCATATGAAGATAATTTCATCAGTTTTTTGTGTTCTCTACCAGATTTGTGGGATAGTCTAGTTATTGCAATAGGTAGCAATACAACTACCTTGAATTCTGATGAAATTGTCTCAGCCTTGATGTTGGAGGAAATGAGACAGAGAAATATAGAGGGCCAAAATGGAGATGCCTTATCTATACAAGGAATGTCCCAGAACAAAAAAAAAAAAAAGTTTTCGAGTGGGAGATCTAAATCTCTAGGAAAGCCTGTAAAGGTGTGCTGGAAATGTGGAAAGGAAGGGCACTTAAAAAATGACTACATATCTAAAGCTCTTGAGAAAGGAAAGGGATCTAATGATGCTCCTTCTGCAAAGGAAAAAACCACCTCAGAGGAAGGTGGGGATGTGTATTTGGATTTTTCTTAAAATACACATGTAGATCATGAGGCATGGTTAATTGACTCAGGTGCATCCTTTCACTTCACTCCCCATAGGGGGTGGTTCTGCGAGTATGAGAAGTATGATGGTGGTGATTTTTTCTTAGGGGATGATAGGAAGGAAAGAATATTCGGACGTGGAAAATTCAAGATGAAGATAAAAGGTGGAAGGATTAGAACAATTCTTGGTGTTTTTCATATTACTGCATTGTCCAGAAATCTAATTTCTATAAGAAAGATGGATGATGCAGGTGTAAAAATAGATTTTGAGAAAGATACCTGCAAGATGGTTTGAGGAGCACTAGTATTAATGTGGGGAGTTCAGATTGGAACTTTGTACAAGCTTTAGGGTAGCACTATTATTGATGAGTGCAACAATTCTGTGGTTTCTGAAAGTAGAGTGGAAAGCCTAACGGTCTCTGGAGAAAAGACAATGCTATGGCATCAAAGGCTTGGACATATTGGAGAGAAGGGCTTTCAGATACTACATAGTAATGGTATGGTAGAATGTATGTCTAATTTATTTCTAGATTTCAATTTCTATGAACATTGTGTACAAGGGAAGTAGAATCGGGTGAGTTTTCCCTTTGGTGCTAAGAGGGTGAACAAGATATTAGAGCTTGTGCATAATGATGTGTTTGGACCTTTGTTGGTTCCATCACTGAGAAATTATGTGTAGTATGTTTCATTCATAGATGAATTATCAAGGAATACATGGATATATTTCTTGAGGAAGAAATCTGAAGTCTTTAACATATTTAAATAATTTAAGGCTCTTGTGGAAAACCAGACAGAGAAGAAGATAAATGTGCTGAGGACATATAATGGTGGAGAGTTCTGCAAGAAGGAATTTGAAGAGTTTTGTAAGAAGTGTGGTATAGCATGGTAGAATACCACTCCATACACACCTCAGGAAAATGGAGTTGTAGAAATAATGAACAGAATAGTGATGGAAAAGGAAAGAAGCATGCTCAGTGGTATCGGGTTAGGACAAGAATTTTGGGTAGAGGTAGTGGAGACTGCATGTTACCTGGTTAATAGATCACCTTCATTAGTGTTGGAGGATAAGACTCCACATGAAGTATGGACTGGTAAGAAACCCTCTCTTTCACATCTAAGGGTATTTCAATGTGATGCATATGTACATGTTCCAAAGGCGAAAAGGACCAAGTTGGATAATAAATCTGAAAGGTGTATCTTTATTGGGTATAAGGATGGTTTAAAATGTTACAAGATTTGGAACCCAGAAAGAAGGAAGGTTGTGTACAGTCGAGGTGTGGTGTTTAGAGAGCTGAAAGATGTTGTTAAACATGAATTTATACCAAATTAACCTGAGAAGATAGTGTCTGAGCTAAAGGAGGATGAATCAAACTCTACAATAGAACAAGATTCCGAAGGGGAAGAGCCACAAATGCCAACTATGAGAAGATTAGTTCGAGAAACAAGGAAACCAGAAAGGTATACTCCATCTGATTTATGCTCAATTTTTTCTTTAACTATCACTAATGATGATCCCATAACTGTCAGGGAGGTAGTGCATTCAGAGGATATAAAACTCTGGAAGGAGGCCATGGTTGATGAAATGGCATCCTTGCACAAAAATGAGGCATGGGATCTGGTGGAGTTGTCATATGGAAGGAAGCCCACCGGGAGCAAATGGGTGTTTAATAAGAAGATGAATGTAGAAGGCAAGGTGGAGAAATACAAATCTTAGTTAGTAGAAAAAGGTTATTCCCAGGTGATGGGAATTGATTTTGGTGATATTTTTTTCCTGTTTCCAAGGTTACTTCTATTAGATTAAATTTATATGTTGTTGTTGCATTTGATTTTGAGGTAGAACAAATGTATGTGAAGACAACATTTCTTCATGGGGATCTGGAAGAGGATATCTACATGAAGCAACCTGAAGTATTTATGGTGAAGGGTAAGAAAGAACTAGTATATAGGTTAAAAAAGTCTTTCTATGGGTTAACAAAAGTCACCAAGGATGTGGTATCAGAAATTTGATACCTATATACGGGGACTTGGCTTCACCAGAATCATTGGAAATGATAAATAAATTGTACAAGATTTGAAGACTCAATTGTTCTCCAAATTCGACATGAAGGATCTTGGTGTTGCAAACTATATTTTGGGCATGGAAATTAAGAGAGACTATGCAAAGAGGAATATCTGGTTAAACCAGAGGTTTTATGTCAAGACAATATTGCAGAGGTTTAATATGCAGGATAGTAAACCAGTGAAGGTTCCTATTCTTGTAGGTGTAAAACTATATGCTGAACAGTGTCCCAAGACACAAGAAGAAGAGGAGGATATGTCCCATGTTCCATATGCAAGTATAGTGGGTAGCATAATGTATGCAATGGTTTGTACTAGATCAGGCATTGCACATGCAATGGGTGTATCGAGTAGATTTATGTCAAAACCAGGGAAGGAGATGTTGGGTGCCAGTTTTGTAATTATTTCCTACATCTGTTTTCCCCATTTTTACCTTGTTACTACAACCATTGGGACTATATTGTTGGAACTCACGATTGTCGTTAGACCAAAACCCGTAGGTGTTAGTCTCCACTACAATCTCCAGAGTCAGGATCCACGAGAGGCGTTTATTCCATGTCACGAAACACACGGGGAGCGTTGAAAACCATGTCCAACAATCCCCCCCTCAACACAAGCCGAGTGAGTTTCGTAATCAAGACCTTTCTCTCCGATACCACTTGTTGGAACTCATGATTTTCATTAGACCAAAACCCACAGGTGTTAGTCTCTACTACAATCTCTAGAGTTAGGATCCACGAGAGGCGGTTAGTCCATGTCATGAAACACACGAGGAGCGTTGAACACAATGTCCAACATATATTTGCCTCTTTTTCCTATCGTTCTATCGTAAATAGTGTTGTTTCACCTTATTTTCATTATCTTTCCATTTCATCGATTATTATGATGTATCATGCGTTTTTTATGACTAACTAGGGATGAATGTTTGGAGAAGTTCTCTAGTCTTTTGTTTTCCTTCGAGATGTTATTTGTAGCACAAAATATCTAGAGCACGAGGCGTACAGGAGCAGTTAAAGATGTGTTGTTACAGTGAGTTGTTACATCACATCGTTGTTACATCATGGTGTTGTTACAGACCTACTAGAGAAACTCCTGTTACAGCTGTAGTGTTGACTGGATATCGTCAACTTCTGGATACCGACTTGTCCTCTATTTCTGTTACGCTACAGCTGTGATTTTCCACAACAATTGTAGAAGTAATTACATATTGTATTTTAGGATGACAACCTTTAGGTAGTTTTGATTGTAATCTATATTCTTCTAGTCATAATTTTTACTAATAAGTGCTTGTAACTATATGTATATTATTTTGATCAGCATGAGAATCATAAGATTCTCATGACTGATCCATCCCTCATTTTTCTAAACAAGTAACCACTATATAATTCTCGACCCTTGAGGTCAAAAGGTTAGTGGAGAATAGTATTACTTTGGCTCTGTAATTTTGGGCACATTAATACAAGTTATCACGTTGTTGTTGTTACATGAATTGTCTAGTTTAGTTTTCGTTTAAGTTATTTTTCTTCCTGCTCCCTACTACGGAGGAAGGGCCCTCCTCTTTAGCAGGGATTGCAGCAGTTAAGGTAGTTTTACATATTTCTTATTTGCTTTATGTATCAGTGGAAGTGTTGTTGGTGTTGTTATAGCTGTGAATATATCTTCTTCAATTCCAATATTATATATTTTGTTACACATATGCGATTAGAGATACTAGCTGGGTAATTTTTGTGTGGCGCGCTAGGTACAGATTAATTGAGGCATGATTACATTCATGTAGATCATTTTATTTCTGCATGAGTGATTCCTTACAACATTTAATTAAGCAACGATTTCCTTGATTTGGATTTTCTTCTGGTTTGATGCATCGAGATAGACCATGCGATTGTCATTGAAATAAAATATGTCCCTCGATTGATAATTTATGTGTACCGTATTAGTCATTTAATAGTGATTAATATAGTCCAACATTTTTGGCGATGTTGTTGGGGATGGAAGTGATGATCCAATCAACCAGATTTGTTTGTTAGATGATAGAATGTACCTAGTCTGCAACTGTTGGGTTGTAAGATGAGAGGTAAGAACTTTCGCATCACTCTAACATACTTGGGAGGGCTCACCATTTCTACACTAGGGCACTTATAGGTGCAAATTATGGGTGGTTTTTTTTAGTGTGTCTTCAGTGACAAAATTGTTGGGTGGTAAGACGAGAGGTAAGAACCTGAGCATCGCTCTAACATACCTGGGTAGGCTCACCAATGTCTCACTGGGACACTTGGAAGTGTGAATTTTTGGGTGTTTTATTTAGTGTGTCTTCAACTATACAGTTGTTGGGCGGTAAGACGAGAGGTAAGAACCTTCTCATCACTCTAACATACTTGGGCAGGCTCACCACTGTAGAAACTGAAGCACTTGTAGGATGAATTGATACACATAGGGTCCATGTATGCCAGTAGGACAATAGAAAAAACCACAAACACCCCCCACTCTACTAACTACAGGAAAGAAGGGTCGTAAAAAGGAAAAGAAGAGTGCAGATTTGGGGAGAAAGACATTCTTTGGATATTTGATCTGAAAAGAAGAAAATGAACAATCTACTTCATATAGAGACAATAGGAAGATGGGACAACATAAATCTTCTACTATATCGAAGCCTGAGGTATCAGTGCCTTCCATATCTAGGCCTCACCACCCTTCAAACAATATATCCACTCCTGATATCAAGATTCCAGATCTGAATCAACAGTGGAAAATTATTGATCAAGATCTGAAAATTGAAGGACAAGGGGAGACCAGTGGGGAGAATTAGGGACCTGAGGAACAAAATTTAGTCGATCATCAAATGGATGTGGGTAGTACAGCGAAACAATTGGTCCTGGGACAACTTTATCCTTTATTTATTTGTGAATCTTCTGCATATTTCGAGGTCCGTTCATCCCATCAGGAAGGATCAACCATGGGGGACGAAAATGTCGAGACAGATGGTTCCGTTACTTTCAAATTCCCGAGAGTGATGACACGGGCTGAAGCTCCTATGAAGAAAAATCCTTTATAATCCCTACCATCCTTTCAAGGGATGGATGTTGAAGATCTTGATACCATTTTGTTCGAATTCGATGTGTTGTGTAGAGGTTATGACTACACTTAAGATGCCCAGAAGCTGAAATTTTTTCCTGCTAATTTGAAAGGGGTAGCATTAAGATGGTTCATGAGAATGGGTGTTGGTACGATTTGAACTTGGAATGACATGAGGGAGGCTTTTCTCTTTAAGTATCAGGATTACTGTCGAACAAGGGATTTGAAGGAAGAGATCTTGAGAATTGTATAGAAGGAGGAGGAGAGATTGGAAGACTATATGGAACGATTCCATTATAATTTACAAAGGTCTAATTTCGATAAATTAGGCCTGTAAATTCTGAAACCAATATTCTTAAGCGGTATAAGAGATGATTGTCTGTAGCATTTGAATCTGTTGGGAAAAGGAGACATATTGCAAGAACCGCTTGAAGAAATAATGAAGCTCTATCTACATAGTTCAAGAGGATCGGTCAAAGGGAGAATTTCAGCTCAGGACCCTTTAGTTCAGATACAAAAGTCTACAAGTGGAGGAGTAATAGTTATAGCATCATTTATCACCATCATATACTTGATGACTTATACATTGGCCTTGGGAAACCCTTCCCTTCAGACTTGGGCATCTTTCTCCAAAAAAAGTTTCTTAAAACCCATACACGACTCTGCTGAAACTTTTCCACGTATACACGTGAGTCCATACATAGAGAACCGTGTATGCCTTTTAAAACACTAAAAAATATATAATTTCCCTACTTTTGAGCCGGGGTTTACATTTTTTCCTGTAACTTAACTACCTCGGCCTGTGGCCTAACTGTTCCCAATTGAAAAAACTAATTTGAGTGAGTATAAAATACCCTCAAGTGAATGGCCTAAGGGAGAAAGAGAGATAATTATAGATATTATACGTTGTTGGAGCCCTATCCAAGTCTGAAATTTCCCCTGTGCCTCCTGCATTTCCCAAATATTTTTAAGAAACCCTTGTTTCCTTGAGATGTTCACTCACCCTATGTGACATCCATTGTGCACTACTCTTGGAAGAAGTTTTGTGAGGCTAGGGATGGATGGATCCAGAGGACAATATGCTCGAGGCCATGGAAGATTTTAGGTGATCTCTCCAAATTTGTTTACTGTACATGTCATTCATAAAAGAATTGGCATCTTGTTCCTGATGTTCACATGTCATTTATCTCTTATACATGTGTAATGATCTTAAATATTTCATTTATTATTGTTTCTATGAGATTATGTATGCTTTTCACTAACATCTAGAACATATATATGCTGTACAACTAGGTTTTTGTGCTTGTTCTTTGTAGGTTTGCAGGTTCCGGAGCACAAAGAGTTGTAGGGGGTTCCTCGTGGGATCTACTACAACTAAGGGATATATGGGTAAGGTATGCAACCTTTAGTTTCTAGTTTAATGCATAGAAGTTGGTTAAGTGAGTCCTTCTTGTAATGACATTCCCCTGATCTGTGAAGGTTTTTCAACCCAAGACCTTAGGGTAAAATTACCCGCAACAGAACTGGCAAATCCACTGGGGATTACCTTCACGTAATTACTAGTTTGGGTTATTTTATCTGTCTTGTAGGTTCCCTGACAGGTATATCACTTTTTATAGTCTAGTAAGTCTTTTTTCAATCAGAAAGAAGACCTAGTCTCTTGATCAGGCTTGAATTTTTCTTTTTTCCTTATTTTTGTTTCCAAACACAACTTAGTCTCTCCACAGTCGTGTATACCTCCTGTATTTTCCAAAGGGACCCACGTACACACGATTTTCATTGGTTACAGTCGCGTATACACGCTTGTTTCATAGTGCAAAACCGCGTATGCCTGGAAAAAATTGAAATTTTGAGTTTCCAGCCTCTGTAATATTTTCTGTCTGTGGTGAACCATTTATGTGGTGTCTTTAAGGTGTCCAGACTGTGTTTATGGTGATTTCATATCCATTTCTCCCTTGTTCTTGTGAAAACCTAGCCATTTGGTAAATTTTCCTATTTTATGTGATTGCAATTCTAGCTGAAGCACCAGGATATTTTCCTAAAATTCTTGGCTATTATGACCATTCAGAATAGTGAGCCTCTGCTTGTTTTCTCTTCTTGGCCCTAGGCATTGCTTTGCTATTGGTTTTTTCCCTTTTGGAATATCTTGGTTTTCTTGATTTCTTCGACTAGCCTTGTTGCGAATCTTGAAGAATCCCTTTTTGGTTTTTTGAGTTGTTATTCGCTGAAAGATTGTGTTGTTGTACTGAATCAGTTGTTTGAGTTCTTTATTTCTTCATGCTCATTTGAGTCCTGCTATGAAAGTAGCATAGTTGTCTTGAGCACTTTGAAGCCTTGTTGAGACTCATTTTGCTTTATTCTATTTTTTGGGTAGTTTATGCTTGTCTTCTTGAAATATTTTTCCTTTCATTATAAGTGAAAATCACAAAAAACATTTTCGTTTTCCATAGCTTTTTCTTTGAGTTTCTTTTCATGGTTTATTCATATATTTTTGAAGCTTTTCATTGGTTTCTAGTTTTTGGTTCTTGGCTTGATTTTGAAGGAATTATTCTCTTGATTTCTCTCTTTTGCATCAAGTATATTTTGGGATTTTTATGCACAGGAGTTCTGTTTGGAACTAGCCTTGTTTTTTTATCAAAAAGTGATCGAGCCATTGTCTTTCTAGAGACCCTTTTTCGCTTCTTTAGAGTTAGCATCTTAAAATTATCATATCATTGGTAGTTTTCATTAAGTGCATTGAAGCATTTTAGTCTTTTTCATAGTTTTATGGATCGTGTGAAATGTGAATGACTGAAAAGAAAAAAAAGTTTTTTCTTACGTAGTTTCGTAGAACCCGTGTAGAGATCTCTTTTCATCGAAAGGGAATTTTTGCATTTGCATGTAACTAGGTTTTCATTGATTTCTTCTGCGTCAACAAACACCATCAATTTCACTTTCGTATACCCTTGAATTAAGTAACAACCAATTTAAAACAAGTGCCATAATTAAAAGAAACTAGAATTTTTTGTATCATTTTCATTAATCATACACCAGCAAACTAGGCTGTAGGGCCTTGGATTAGGTGAATGGAGAGTTAAATCTCCAAGGCCGCTCAAACTATTAAAAATAGAAAGTTTATTAAAGATCAAAATACAACACCGTTAAGTGGGCTGGGAAAGCTCTCCTCCAGAGAGTCAAGCGCGAGGGATAGTGTAGGCATAAAAGAGAGATACCCCCTCTCCTATTTGCTGAAACTTTACCTAAGACCGTTCCGCCCAGTTGTTGATACAGATTGGTGCCCTTAGTTTCCTATCCTAGGGACCACACAGGTGACTACGTGGAGAATACCCGTGGTACCTGATACAGACGTTGTATCACTTCCATCAGTACTTCTAGAGGGTGCCCTTGTGAAGCTTGGGGACTTGCATCGGAAAAAGGTTGTTGTTAGGAGGTCAGTGTAATTGTTTATGTTACCTTCTCTAGTAGGCCTGGGGCGTAATTACCCCAGAATATTTTTGGAAGGTCCTATTATTTCACTTTCTTGTATTTTGGTGTCCAGTCCTCATCACCTGGAGTGGAAATACCTGATAACTACTTGTCTGGATGTATCTTAGGAAATTTTTAGAGTGTGTTCTTTTCTCCTAGATTTCTTAGCTTCTTATATTTTTTGAGTCTAAAATTAATCTCTTAAAGTGGCTAACTGATCGCCTCGTCGATCGAGGAGGTTTCGTGGGCTTTCTCTCGCAAGTGACGAGCCTTCTTCAAGAAGGAATAGGAGTAATTCGGTGGGTGATTTTCACCAGGTGGTTTCGAATGCAGCAGAGAGTGATCCTCCATTGGGGCTTGTTTTTTTTGTGGGTGGTTCTGGTGTCAGTGTCAGTTTAGAGATGATTTCTCCACTCATCTCTAGAGTTTTATTTCTAGCAGAAGAAGTTGAAGTAGAGGAATTTCCTTAGCCTACTAAGTCTCTTCCATCTCCTCTTCTTGCTAGTTGTCTTAACGTTCTTCGGTACATCAGACCTGAGTCTCAGGGACTGGCTAGTCCTTTTCCATCACAGCCCTTTCTTTCGATGACCACGACTGGGAACACAGTTTCGGCTATGAGAGTTGCAAGTGTTTAGACTCCTCTTTCAGTTGAGGGAAGAGGAACTATTTCCATATCAACAATCACTTCTAGTGCTACTGTGCTTGGCTCTGGAAACACCCAGCCACATGCTTCTCAATCTGGTCCCTTTTCTTATGGAATGCCCACTAGTGGAATTCCTCCTTTCTCCTTTTTTGCTACTTCAGCTGTCTCCACACCCATACCTTATATGGCTAGTGGATCAACTTCGTTTCAAGGTTTCCCCTTTGGAAGTGGGCATATCCCTTATTCAAACCCTTCCTTAGTATCCATGCATTTTACCTCTCAGAATCAAGTTTTTAATCCTTTTTTTGGAGGTCAAATATTTAATTTCTTTTCGGGATGGAACCCTACTTTTAAAGCATTAGGAGTAGGGATTCAGTTCTTTGATGGTGAGCAAGGGAATGTTCCTTTCCCTTCATCAAGTACTTCTCAGGCTTTTTCTCCAGTTGCAAATTCTTGGAACCATTACCAAGTGATTTCTTCTTCATTCAATACCTCACTTGGAGGGAATGTTCTTGTGTATAGTAACTCTATGTTGGGAGGGGGCCCTTCTACGAATTTTGGGTCGCAAGGATTTTCTTATGGCCTAGAATTTTCTACGAACAACATCTGGCAACCTGTTGCCTCAACAAATCTAGGTTATTCTTTTCAGAATGTGGGGAATTCGTCCTATGGGGGATGGAATTCCCAGGCTCCTCCATGCTTACCATTTCTGGCAATGTTAAACTTTCCGGATCTATCGAAATTAACTAACGATCCTATTCAAGATAGTCTGGGTTGGCCTCCGGTCCCCACCAAGATCCCCTCAGACATTCTCAAGTTTGAAGGGAATACTAGTGAGGATCTGTAATATCATGTCACCACTTTCCATTTATGGTGTTCGTCAAACTCCCTGATCGATGACTAAATTAGGTTGAGATTATTTCAACAAAACTTAACTGGAAATGTGGTAAAATGGTATATAGAGTTAACTGGGGGATTTTTTTCTACTTTTGGAGATTTTGCTACCATGTTTTTAAATCATTTTCAGTTACCTGTCCGTTATGATGACGAGATTGACCTCTTGGCCAATTTTTAGTAGAACAAGGGCAACTCACATTTCTGATCACATTCAAGAATGGCGAAGAAGGAAGAGCCTCTTCAAAGCCCAAATCCCAAATGAATTCCTTCTTGAATGGCTTTTGAAATATTTACAGCCAAAAATTTCTAAGGATGTATCCCTTTCAGGGGTATTTTCTAAAGAGCAGGCTATTTTTAGGGCTCAGCAACTAGAACTGATTTATTGTTAGTGTGGAGTCCTTAATAAAAAATTTCTGGATGCTCCTCACTCTAAATTAGACTTATCCAAAACTAAACCTGGTCCTCAGGGTGACGGGCTTATCAATTCGATTGATAACGGTATGGCTAACATGCTAAGTCAATTGTAGTAGTTGTCTATACAATCTGCTCCTTCTGGTTAGGTTGTGCCTTCAGTGTCAACTCCTTCCCAGTCCTTGGCAATTAATGCTATTCAAACTTCTAATCCCAAAGGAAATCAACAATATGATGGGAAGAAGAAGGGAAAGAATAACAAGAAAAAGGACAAGGATGGGAAAGGGAATGCAAACAAATCCAACGATCATGTTGGAGAGGGTAAGAAGGATAATAAAAATAAAGTGAAGTTTCCATGCAAGTTGTGCACTGGAGACCATATTACGCACCTCTGCCCTAAAATTCAAGATGTGCAACGCTTGTTAGCTCAACAAGGTTCTTCTAGTTCCCAAGTTGTGCTGACAAAACCCTTTTCCCCAAGGGCACCAATTACTTGCTGGCGTGAATATGAATACTGGGGCTCCCTCTGGGGGTAGCCAGGAAGGGGAAAATTCATCGAACATATAAATGATGAGTGCTCACGTAGATATCGCTACGAGATCTTGTGATTATGGCAAAGATGAGTCTTCGAAAGATAAGGGTGCTCCCAATAGTGCTGAGCTACTCCATATTGAGAGGCCTGCAGTTGAGCCTATACCTCGGATGTCAAAAGGGTCTACAAAGTGTACGACGATCAATCCTAATGCCAAGGCTTCCCAGAACTACTCGATTGTATAAGATCTGGCTCAAAGTCCCTGTGACATGTCTGCGTTAGAGGTGCTCCAGTCTTTTCCTACACAAAGGAGTGCTTTTCTCACCACCATTGGGGCTATTTATCCAAATAATTCTTTGATGATGACATTTGATATGTCGAATTTTAAAAAGAGACTTCCTCATCATATGGCTTTCCATATTAGGTCAACTTATCGGAAATTCAATATCTTTTGAACGATTGTTGATGAGGGCGCTTCCACGTGTGTAATGTCTCTTGCATGCTGGAAGGCTATTGGATCTCCCTCAGTTGTCCTTTAAGCCACTCTTTTGACTATTTTTGATGGTCATTCTCACAGGCCGCATGGTATTTTTCTAGCTTTGCGCATCTGTGTTGGGGGAAAAACTATTAATATCGAAGTTGGGATAGTCAATGCAAGCTTAGACTATAACCTTCTATGGGGAAAAAATAGATCTATGAGATGGATGCTGTTGCATCACTACAAGAAAAAAGGACATTGGTGATGGTTGAAAAATATCACCATAAGAGCATTGGTGAAGGTCAAAAGAGCCTCTGTCACCAAAAACTGAATATCGCCAAAGGTTGTGTCGGCAAAAGTATAGGTGTTGTTGTGAAATTCAAGGTCCGTCACCAATAATGATTTATAATGATGGATAGTGACCGTCACCATTTCATATGAGAAATGGTGAAGGACCTTAGCATTCATCACCAAAAAATTGAACATCACTAAAGGTGGCGTTGCCAAAAGTAAGTGTTGTGGTGACAATCAAGGTTTGTCACGACTAATGATTATAATGACGGATAGTGACCATCACCATTTCATGTGAATAACAACGATTTATTGTGATGGACCTTTATTGGTCGTCACTATTGATGCATATATATATGGCGACGTTTGTTGACCGTCACCATTTCATATGAGCAATTATGATTTATGGTGATGGACATTTCATGGTTGGACTATTGATGCATATATATGGTGGCATTCGTTGACCGTCACCATTTCATATTTTAGTGAGGGTTGAAAACTATCACCATAAGCTCATTAGTGATGGTAAAAATATTATGCCACCAAAAACTGATCATCATCATTCCATATGAATATTAGGGCATGATGGAATCGAACCACCAACCTCCTGCTTATAAGGCAGGTGCCTTCCATTGAGCTAGCACCCTTTAAAGAATTATGTGACATCATAAGGTTTTGTGTCACTTTGGTCTATCAAATGACATCAGAAGCAATAATTAATCAAAACATAGTCTCTCAATGATCTAAGCACTTTCCAATAGAAGAGAGTGATAAAGATTAACTATACAATTTCACTGGAAAATAACAAAAGAAGAAAATACGATGATGGAACATGACAATTTCATTCTTATCCCAACAAGTTCAGTTCGTCATAGTAGAAACATCATTTAGGAAAGCACTATGTATTGAATTACTTTTGACAACCATAGATCCTAAGATGACGTCCATATCCTAATGTCCATATAATAAACTAGAATTACAGGCCAGGGAAGGATACCTTGAATGATATTTCCACTACTTTCAAGACTTACCATATTATTTGTTAGGAATATTAAGTTTGACTTTGGTTTCCAACCTCCATTTTTAATTCACTGTCAAAAGGTGCTAAAAATAGTATTTTCATCTGTGAAACCCATTAAATGTTAGAAGGTGTCAACAATATTACTTCCATCTGTGATCTTCGGTTTAACTGGGTGCAAGTATGAGCATTCTTGGGGATTATAATCATACATCTGGATGCAAGACAATCAGAGTCTAAAAACTAAAGTAGCACAAGACATTTGCTGCCCAAGATGTCATTGCATTTTCATCACTACCATGCCTTTGTCTTTAGGAGATACAAGACAATGAGACGTACTTCGTTCCTTATGTTCCCTCCATTTCTAGATTACCATTATCATCATGGTGGAGTTTTTTAGTGTTCTTTTTTTGAGTGAACTTGAAGGAAGCACTACACAAAAAGTCCCCAATGCAAGGATTTTAGAAAGACATTACTTCTATAGAGCAACAAAAAATGACAGGCATTTTCTTCCAAACAAGTTAAAATGAAACAAGAATTCAATAACCTACAATCAGTAAATAAAAAATAGAGAAGTTACTATGACAACCCCTCAATGACTGGCAACCAAGTGGAAATCCTAGGAAGTAAAAGATATCAAAATTGAAACAATTCTTTGGAAATTTTATCTATTATTGGGAAATAAAGGCATCTACATGCAAAGAATTCAAACGAGATAATACCTCAATAACATGAAATCATTAAAGTATTTGAAAACTCTGTCGAAACTGAAACACAAGGATAATGATAACATATTAAACATAACAAAATGTGCTTTGTGAGCACTACATGAGAGAACATTTTGCAATACAAGCTAGAGAGAAATAGTTGTCGAAGCCCTCATAATTGTAAGTCACCTTGACCATAAAAAATCATGTCAGTTCCATTTCTAATCAACGGTGAATCAATTCCACTTGTAGAAAGATATAAGTTCAATTCTTATTGAGGCACTCCTTACCCCAATTGGGGCAACCTGCCAAAGTAAATGAGAAGTTAATGGTGATTAAGTTACACTTCCATAAATGGCTACATTCAACTCTTGTTAAAGTGCTCCTTAATTCAGTGGGGCTACAATGATTACAATGATTACATAAGAAAAAAGGGCTACAATGATTACAGGAAAAAAGGGCTACAATGATTACAGAAGTTAGCGTTGCAGATGTCTCAAACATTTATTGTGGGTTCCATGATATTAGCACAGTCATGGTGAAATGAATACAAAGGTCATATTTGATGCAGGTATCTAGAGAATTTACCATGGGTTCAACAATACTAGCGAAACTTAATAAGTTACAACTAGACTTGGATCTGAATCCTAATTTACTCAGTCTACCTTCTTAAGGAAGTGCATACCCTTTTTCCTTGGGCACACTGCACTTCAAGGAAAATTTAGTTGTTGAGGATTTTTGATAAGAAGGTTTCTA
This sequence comes from Pinus albicaulis, assembly GCA_034641835.2. Classification (NCBI taxonomy): domain Eukaryota; kingdom Viridiplantae; phylum Streptophyta; class Pinopsida; order Pinales; family Pinaceae; genus Pinus; species Pinus albicaulis. Next base: position 633,000,032 of record CM076571.1, read on the forward strand.
ATTTTATGTGTTACATAGTTGTTGAGTATTTTTTATAAGAAGGTTTCTAATTTTATGTGTTACATATCATTTGTTCAAACAGGTGTACCAACATAAACAATAAAGATTTGTGATTTACAATAGACATTTTCTAAAGCAAAAAGCATATTACATTTATGAATTTAAATCTAATAGGTGTTCAATAGTGCATGTATATTATTATTTTATAAATTAAAAAGACAAGATTATATAACAGTGTGTGGGAAATTTCCTTTTTGTAATCCTGTATCACTAGTTGGGAAACCCATACAACATTATGAATCTTAAATGTTTTGATGTTTATTTAGCTTCAGTAAACTTTTGGAAAATGTGGCAATCAGTATATGGATTTCATCTACATCAAACTCAATCTTAGAATATATAGGCACAAATTACCTGTTAATCTACATAGCTCAACCCTACATACACAAGTCCATTATCTGAATAATAAATGGTTGAAGCAGCAAATGTCTCCCCCAACAATTCTACCTTGAGACCAGTAATCCTGTAGAAGAGATAAATTGCATAAGTAGAAATAAAAAAGGCCACTTCTGTAAAGATCAAATGTGTGACTCATAGTGAGAAGACTAAGACAGTAGTAGAGCATTTTTCCAACTATAGTTACACTAGATATTAGGAATATGTAATAAATACCCTGATGAAATCATAATAAAAAATAGATGGCCTAGACTCTGAACTATGTACACACTCAATAAGAAAGACAATTCTGCATGATAGATCCAAAGAAGGACAAGGGCAGAAAATTGCTACAAGAGTGATGTTAATACAATAAAAGAGACAAATATCAGTTCTAGCTAATTACTAAATCCACTATATGTTTTGATGTGTATGTGTTTGTTGTGATGTAGACTAATTCATTGACTTGTAGCCATGGATGAACCAGTTTTTCTTATGTCAATAATCTGTAAGCCATATCTAGACTATTTACACACTCAATAAGAAAGACAACTGTACATGATAGATCTAAAGAAGAACAAGGAAATAAAATGGCTACAAGAGTGATGCTAATCTAGTAAAAGAGACAAATATCAGTTCTAGCTAATTACCATATCCACTATCTATTTTGATGTGTAAGAATTTGTTGTGATGTAGACTAATTCATTGAACTGTACCTAAGATTGAACCAGTGTTTCTTATGTCTATAATCTCTAAGCTATCATGTAATATTCTTTGTATTGGTGTCAACATTAAAGGTAATCTTCTCTGGGAGCAGAGATTGTTGTTCACCCTATTAACTGAAAGTATGTTGAAGTGTGCTCATACTTTTCAAGTGACAACCATTGCTTGTATAAACTATATATATACACTAAATATTTCCTTGCATTGATTCCTTTTCTTTGTGCAAGACAACAAATAAATTTTAACAACTAAGAGTCAAGATTCTACAAACCGCTATGAGTGCATATTGTATCACATGATTTGTTTTAGTTATTATAATCTACATTCTAGAAAATTAAGATGTCTATGAGTAGGAAAATTTAGAACAAACTCGCTAGAAGTAGGCAACTCACTGGAAGCATGATTCTTTAAAAACTGGAAGACTTATTCAAGGTTTGCTTCCAAGTAACCAATGTGAAGGGGGGGATGGAATGTAGGATGAGCAGTAAGGGAGAGATGGGATGTCTAACTGGAAGCTTGATGTCTAGTGATACCCACAAATAGACACCTAGCAAAGTCCTCACTCCAAATCCCAGCCTGTAACAGATAATTTATCAGAGTCAAAGCTTTGTCCATAAACATCCCATCCCTCCTCCTTCAAAAAATATTTTCCCTATACAAATAAAATACATAGCTGTATATGGCCTTCGTCAGAAATAACATAAATTTGAAATATCTAGGACCATATTTAATTTCAAAAATAAATCGGGATAGTCCATTTATACATAAAACCAAATATACCATTCCAATTAAAATAAGATATGATCATAGCTCTCTAATAAATGATTCTAAACATGAGGATTGACAATATTTTGTTGCATATTAACAATGCAAATTTTTTATTTGTGTTTTTTCTTTAAGAGTACTTTGGCTTGCTTGCCTTGTCCTTTTTGTTGCCAACATGGTACTTTTGTTACTACGCATTCATCAACATCATATGTTGGTGCACTGATGGCTAGTATGAACATCCTTTAAATATTTGTTTCTCCATTTTTTATGCATAAAACTTAAAAGTACACCTACATGAGGTTTTTGGCAAACCATCTTGCTTGGGCTGTAATGAAATCTAATCTCATACCTAAAAGAGTGATCACAATTTGTAATTCCTAATATAGTACAACAATAATAGAGGCTCAAAATGAGAAGTATAGTAGTCTTTGTTCAAGCTCAGAAGCTCAGCTCTTAGCCTAATAGTGAAAACGTCTCAGCATTCCATAGTTCCGTGTCACTATACAGTAGCATGCAACATACAGGCATAATACCCATATTTCAAGAATTTCCCAATATGGAAATGCCATGCAGTATGACCAAACATACAGTTTGACCAACGATGTTACTAAGGAATTTCATAATTTTTTTGTTATTTCCTGAGCCACCTCAGTGTGCAAGAGGGGCATGGGACTTATAGGAAAATATCACCCTGTCTATGAAAAAACAACAATAAGGGATTTAGATTTGTAGAGTTCATCACCTTGGTAATTAATGGCAATATTAAATTTTTCTTAAATTAAAAGGATAAAAAGTTTAAGATAAAGGAAAATGTTAGGTTTTCAGGGTTGGCATGATTGTAGCCTTTCCACTGGAGTTTCTCATGTAACATTATGAGGGTATGGGATTGGAATTAGTCAATACCACCAAGGCATGGGATTTTTCATAATGTAATCATTCTACAAGAATTAATATAGACATGAGACTCCTAAAATGTCATTTATGAATATCATTCTTATTGTCTTTCATATTTTCTTAAAAGATAATATGTTACTTGAAATATATATGTATTTTGTATTTTTTATATAACATGTTTCTCCCACATACCCATTTGGGGGGCCATGTTTTCAAGCATTCCCATTTCAGAAGCTTTTACACATGCCAATGTTTTTTGCAGCTTAGTCTTACACAGTATGTGTACTATATATTTCACAGATCACTCTTTAACCTCCTAAAGGTCAGAAATCAAGAAATGAATGATTTCATGCAGTAGAGGTCCATGAAGTGTATATACTATATGTAGTGAATTTACATTTCTTAAAAATTCAATCTAAAAAGTTGACAATTTTCTGGTGAATTTAGCCTCTTCAGAAGATTTGAAGGTCAAAAATTTACCCTGGAAATTGGCATACTTAGTAACATTGGTGTCTCTATCAATATTTTAATAAGATACATGTATACAATTATTAATCTAGATTGTATGCTCATAGAGGGTAAAAATTTCTCCTATTTGATAGTGGGATGTCATAATAGATCTCGAAAGCAGGCCCATCACTAGAAGTGGTCAAGTCATCCAGTTCCCACATGACACGTCTTGCAGCATGGATAACCTGACCACTAAATTATTTAACATGCTATCAGAGCATATAGATAATTTTTCCCACAACACAATGTCTAAAATTCAACATGGGTGAATACAGATCCTTCAATAAATGCCACTTTTGTGGCCATAGAACATAGAGGAAGGGTCTCATATGAAACATGAAATCAACATACAATTTCAATTTGCAATGTCAGCTATAAAGAATACTTGCTAGGAACTTACTACTTATCATTAGAGCTCTCTTATTTTATGTCTATTGTGGTATTTTTTTGTCAAACAAGTTTTCACTAGAAGGAATATAATGGAAAAAATCACAATCACTAGAGATGCACTGCATACCATCAAAACCCAGAAACTAGCCTCCATGTTCCTAGAACTTGACATGGAAAAGGCTTGTCATAAGTTAAGCTGACACTACATAATTTCAATCCTTCAGTTGAACAACATATATTAGCATAATCTCAATTGGGTTAAGAGCATTTGGTACTCAACCAACATTTCAGTCCCAGTTAGTAGCTCTCCAACGTATTTGTATCCCACTTAAAGAGAAGTCAAAAAAGGATGTCAGCTTGTATCAATTCTTTGGCTTTGATACAGATCCTTCAATAAATTCCACTTTTGTGGCCATAGAACATATAGGAAAGGCCTCATATGAAACATGAAATCAAGGTACAATTTCGGTTTTCAATGTCAGCTACAAAGAATACTTGCTAGTAACTTACTAATTATCATTCAAGCTCTCCTATTTTATGTCTATTATGGTATTTTTTCATCAAAAAAAATTTCACTTGAAGGAATATAATGGAAAAAATCACAATCACTAGAGATGCACTTCATACCATCAAAACCCATAAACTGGCCTCCATGTTCCTAGAACTTGAAATGGAAAAGGCTTGTCATAAGTTAAGGTGACACTATCTAATTTCAATCCTTTAGTTGAACAACATATATTAGCATAATCTCAATTGGGTTAAGAGCATTTGGTATTCAACCAACATTTCAGTCCTAGTTAGTAGCTCTCCAACCTTTTTGTATCCCACTTAAAGAGAAGTCAAAGAAGGCTGTCAACTTGTATCAATTATTTGCATTTGATACAGATCCTTCAATAAATTCCACTTTTGTGGCCATAGTACATAGAGGAAGGGCCTCATATGAACATGAAATCAAGATACAATTTCAGTTTGCAATGTCAGCTACAAATAATACTTGCTAGGAACTTACTACTTATCATTCAAGCTCTCTTATTTTATGTCCATTATGGTCTTTGTTCATCAAACAAGTTTTCACTGGAAGGAATATAATGGAAAAAATCACAATCACTAGAGATGCACTTAATACCATAAAAACCTAGAAACTGGCCTCCATGTTCCTAGAACTTGACATGAAAAAGTCTTGTCATAAGTTAAGTTGACACTACCTAATTTCAATCCTTCAATTGAAAAACATATATTAGCATAATCTCATTTGGGTTAAGATAATTTGGTACTCAACCAACATTTCAGTCCCAATTAGTAGCTCTCCAACCTATTTGTATCACACTTAAAGAGAAGTCAAACAAGGCTGTCAGCTTGTATCAATTCTTTGCATTTGATACATATAATTAAATAAATGTCACTTTTGTGACCATAGAACAAAGAGAAAAGGCTTCATATGAAACATGAAATCAAGGTACAATTTCAGTTTGCAATGTCAGCTACAAATAATAGTTGCTGGGAACTTACTACTTACATTCAAGCTCTCTTATTTTATGTCTATTATGGTCATTGTTCATGAAAAAAAATTCACTGGAAGGAATATAATGGAAAAAATCAAAATCACTAGAGATGCACTTCATACCATCAAAACCTAGAAACTAGCCTCCATGTTCCTAGAACTTAACATGCAAAAGGCTTGTCATAAGTTAAGTTGACACTAGCTAATTTCAATCCTTCAGTTGAACAAAATATATTAGCATAATCTCAATTGGGTTAAGATAATTTGGTACTCAACCAACATTTCAGTCCCAGTGAGTAGCTCTCCAACCTGTTTGTATCCCACTTAAAGAGAAGTCAAACAAGGCTGTCAACTTGTATCAATTCTTTGCATTTGATCAGCACAAGAACTTTCTAACATCTTGATATAGATCCAAGAAGAAAGAATCCTACAAGGCAAGGCATACAATAGCCAAAAAGTGAAGGTAAACCACATATACCACAAACCTTGTCAATTTTGAGGCACCAACCTCAGATATACCAAAAACCTTGTCAATTTTGAGGAACCAACCTCTAGGGCTCCAACCCTATCTCTGGTACAGGCTCCAACGTGGTTTCTTGAGGACTCCTATCCACTAGGGTTCCAACCCTATCTTCCAAGGCACCAACCTTGTCTCTATGAGGCTCCAACCTCTAGGGCTCCAACCCTTAGCTTCAATTCGTCAAGATAAGTTTGATGTTTTTTTACAAATCCCAATATCTTCTTCAACGAGCCCTGCCTATCTTCAACAATTCCTTCTCCAAATTACTTCATCAATGACAATCTTTTCTTCTCGTGAAGGTGTCACCACTACTCTTCATGTCACCCAAACACTTTCTCCAAGGTCACCTCATGATGACATCAACAATGCATCATGATCTCCAAGGGTGTCTTGAAGATCAACTACTGAAAGGTGTCTTCAACAATGATTGCCCAATAAGATATTTCTCCACAAGCTCTTCGATAAATGTTCCCAAATTTCTACAATAATTGTTCCAATGGACTAATACAATTAGTCCCTAAATACACCATATGTTCTTCAAGGATACTTCAAAATCAATGCTCCTTGAAGAGTACTTTAGGCTTGTTTAAACCCAAGGTCTGCTCCACTATAGTTCCTCAACAAGGTTCTTCAAAATCTACCATGAATTAACAAGGCTTCCAATATCCTCTGTCCAAAACACCTCCAAGGCTCTAAATATTTCATTACTCCTCCACAGATCGAATCACCTTAAATATTCTTTATCAATTTTCATTCATTATTCATCATAGGACTTCAATCTAAGTATAACTACAAGTCTGAGTTGTTCTTCAACAAGGGCAACAACAAGTTCAGGTCCAACCCTCCTTAATTCTCCATAGATTAGTTATCCAAACTTGCTGATGCTTCTTCTTCAACTCTTCAAATTATAACCGAAACAGATGTAACTTCACTGAGTTCGAAATAAGGTTACTGTTCTGCACTACAACCCCATTGTTGACTAGGTCTGAAACATTGTGGTGAGGTCTTTCTAGTCCTGGTCTGAGCCTTGACACAACAGTGATCAATAAGACTAAACTGTAATGGAGGCAATGAAAGGTTCCAAGCTCCTAAACAAATGTATGATTGTCCCTCTGTTCAATTCTTTTATTTGGTGATTGTTCAAGAATTTCCAATAATCAAGAGACTATCCAATCTTAACACAGATAGCACTGTTCCTGAACTATTGGTCTGAATTTGTGGTTTGGGCAGTTTGAAGCATAAGTCTGAGACCTAGCAGTGGGTTGTAACACAGGTCTAAATTCTATGTTAGAGTTCTGTCACTCCAGCAAGTAATCCGAGCCACCAGAGGTGTAGATATATCACCACAAAACTAATTCTGAACTATAGTAAGGTCACAAAACCCAAATCTGAAGTACTGTAAAAAATATGAGATATATACAGTTGTTCCTTGCTGAAATCTAACCCAAACAGTGCTTAAAAACATTCTCCTCGGTCTCCTACCTGTTATGTATCTTATCTCTGAGAAATCACCGAAATTTTTGGTGTTAAAATGAGGTGTCTGAACTCATATTAATATTGGTTTGACATTAGAATGAATGGACACATCTTTCTAGATGTAGGCCGACATGAAGGAGCTAGGACAGGTCGACTAAAAAAAAAAATTATTGCACAACTTCAAAAATCAATATCTTTCTAACCACGGGGAGTTTTTGGGAATATGAGGGCTCGTTGGAAAGAGGAAGGAGACCTCTTTAATATGGATGAGGGCTCATTTTTATATCCTTCCTTCAAGGTCCCCAAAAAAATATTTTTTCTTGCTGACTGTCCTTGTATTCCAGTGCATAAAAATGATGGACAGTGAGCCTTCATTTAGAGAGATCTTCTTAAATATTTTCTTGGTGACTGTCTTTGTATTTCTTGTGCATGAAGGGATGAAAATTAGGCTCAAAAATGAGCTCCTTAAGTGGATATGGATAGCTTCATCAAGTATATATACTTTCATCAATGATATTTCCATGAATGCTAATTAAGTAATCTCCAAGTCACTTCATGTCATGTCCTAAAATGGTTGTCCATGCCAACATATAGAATCCAACCATGTCATCAAGACCTTCATCAAGTGTCATCACGTATAACATCATAATTAATGACATCCTAAATAACCAAGAGGGAATTGTCATCATGAGCAAGGAAATCATCATATTATGCATCACAAGAATATTTTTCATCCCAATAATGCCTTATTGACATCAATGACAACCTTAATTAACATTCCTAGCCAACGAATGAAATCAATTGGGATAAATTCTCCTACTTGGAGTCCAACACGATGTCACAGTTGTAGTAGTGGCAGCCTCTTCATCTTTTTCATGAAAGGTCGCAGTCCTTCAGCAATGGTACTCGTATTCCTGCATAAAGATCAAAGACAAGAGAAACATACAAGACAATAATTGCATTCGTATCTAACGAGCCAGTCAAGGAAGACTAAACACATTGTGTAAAATAAACCATATTAACACAAGATGAGAACCAGACAATATTCATGTTTATATAAATAAAAGAAAGAGATTACAAACGGAGCCTTGACGCCACAACCTCCTTCAGCGGGTTCAGTCGAAGCATGTCTCGAAGGATCTTCGGGGAATTGGGATGAGGCGAGGACACAAGCCTAAGCTCTCTCTTGAAAAAGGTCTCTTTCTCTGTTCTATCTCCCTAGCAAAATGTTTAGAAATTCTCTTCAGCCTTTCAGCTCTAATTGTTCAGCTAGTGTATCAATGGGAGATAGCTTTATTTATAGAGGGAGAGGAGGAGGTTGGATCCCTACAATGGTGGAAGGGAGGCCTTATCCTTTGGGAGGTTTCCCCAAAAGGTGGAAATGAGAGGCCAAAGGAGGGTGGTTGTGGTTATTCAATTGAACCACCCATGCTGAAGCGCCCACGAGTTGTTATCATGGAAACTTCGCCTCTATTTAAAAAAAAAAATCCAAAAATAGCTTGGCGGGGGTATCTCACTAGGACAGAGTGCCAATGGGTGTGGGACCTGTTAGGGTCTGATAAATATAGGATTCGTAATTTTGAATTGACTAATGATAGTCTTGTAAATATGTACATACTTTGCCTTCTGCAAGTTGTATTCCCATATTTGTAAAAATAAAAAACAGAAAAGAAAAAAGAGGGTAAAAGTCCTAAAAGAAAGATCAAAGGACTTAGAAAAAATAAGATACCCTAAAGAAAAAATATGAATAAAACATGAAAGTGTGCAAGTCTAAATGCAACTACTTTTTACTTTTGCAGTTGATTATGGCAATGTCAATAAATGCCATAATCCATGATGAGTTGAACTGTTCAATCTGGACTTATCATGTTTCAATTTACCTATTTTATATAGAGAATAAATAATTGTCAGACATTTTAATCCTGACAATTCAGTAGATAGGTATAGAGTAGAAAGGAACCAAAAAATTTAATCTGGGTCCTTGGAAGAAATAAGGTAGAATTAGATAATTTTTACTTCTTTAAAAAGAATAAAATGTTCAAGGTTGCCAGCTCAATTGCACCTACACAAATGGAAGAAAAAATGTAAGATTAAAGATTGGATAGGTAGAATAAGGTGGGAAAATCATTGTAAATATCTTTCACCACACTACAATAACTAATTTCCCTCCCCTATAGTTATTCTGCATTCTACAAATTCAGTCAAAAGAGGATCAGAGCATTTCTCTGACTTCTGTTGGGATCGGACCCAAGGCTCAATGACTGTTAAAGTTAAAAATGTTTGAATTCCTATAATAATCCCAAATTTTCATCATCTACCACTCATGCATTCATCACCATGCAATTTCATAAGTAAAGACTTCATTTTTACTTAATAATATATAAAGGCCTCATTTTATTAACTGCCCACATCTCATAAAGCATAAAAACCCTCAAAAGTACAATATTTTCTAAGTAAAAGTGATTAAGTTATGATAATGAAGCTTTGCTTTAATTTTCACTTTTATTAGTTATATTTATGTATTTTGAGTATTCACTTTTCCCTTGGTCATATTAACTCTAACCTATTTATTAGTTCCCTATAAAAATCCTTTTCATATTAATATAATTTCCTTTTACTAAATATCCTTTAAAAACCCACTATTAGAAATTTTAGCCAAAGTCTATTATCCCACATGTTTAAATAAAACATCCACAAACAAACTCCCTTTGGCATAAAACTATCTATATTCAAATATCCCGCTCCCTTATAGTTTTAGACCATTCAAAAAAGTCTAATAACTATATAATAAAACTAAAAAATATATGAAAAAGCACGTATTATTTACATATCTTATGTATTTAAAATAAATGCGAAAACATTGCTTACCCATCACCCCATACACCTTTGTAAAAAACATTACTATCCCACATAGCTTAACCATGATAATATCAAGTTAAAACTGATGTTCATTTCTTGTATAAACATTGGTTTTTATCATTTATTTACCCAGCCTCATGCTATACATAAGATAACCCTAGTTTATAGCCCGCTCCACATACCATTTACCATATATATAAACCCACTTTATAAATATTATGTTGCCCGATAAAACCCCTTTAGACTATACACATGTATATGTCTATTAAACCATTACCCCCGCGCATATAAACCTTTCCACACATAAATAAAACTTTGGTTATAATAGCATATTATATGAAGGTTTTGTTATCTATCACCGCACCATTGCATATGAAGCCGCCCGGTCCCACCCACCTTTAGCCGCACCTTTCCAAAATATCCTGACCATTCGCTCAAACAAAGCAGATCCAATGGAGCGCGTTCAGTTTCGCGCTACGAAACTGATCGTGTGATGTTTTATAAAAGTTGCGCGATAAAATTTGTTTCACCAAACCACCCTATGCTACGTGTCAGATTATTATTTTATCGCGTTCCAAATGGCTAAAACCATTTACCATCCAAAAGGAACGCGAAAACCACTGTTGTTTTTGTTTTTCGCCAAATCCACCTCCTGCTTTTTATTTAACCTATAATAAATGATATTAATGGTGATCTATTTTAAAACTTTAGACCTATTATATCATTGTTATATCCTTATTTGACACTCCCGACTGATATAGCCTCTACCCCTACTGTGTGAATGAAATTTAAACCTCTGCTAGCCAATTTTTCACCTTGAAGATGAATTTCACCACTGATAGCACATCCAAAAGATGTTTAAAGCCTTCTACTGAACTAGCAGATTCAGTTTGAAGCCAAAGCTACCAGAAAGCCCTTTTTGACCACCAAATACCTGCAAAAAGGTATTTCTCAGTGTTTTGACCCATAAAATTGTGAAATTAAACTGATAAATTGAAAGAAAGGACCAAATCAAAGTAAAGCAACGGTTTGAAAAGTGCCTACAAACAAGCCAAACCCTGGAAAAATTTCTCCAGGAAGCCTGAATTTGTCTGTAAACCCCTTTTTAGTCAAAACCCTCAGCTTGCATCATCTTTTTATTGAAAAGGCTAATTCTAAGTACAGAATAAGCTCAAAATCTTATTGATTCATCAAAAGACCTATTTTCTGCAGTTTTTCTATTCAAGAAACCCTGTTTCTTGTCTTATACCAGTTTTCCTTGATAAGGCCTAAATTTAGTAAATAGTTACCTTTTGCAAATAATATTTTTCTCAAAAATTACTCAATTTCCCTTTGGTTGTGAAAATAAACTATAGAAAACAGTCTAAGCTTGCTTTAGTTGTAACAAGATGACTAAAAGATAAGTTACACCCAAGTCTGGAGGTCCCAAAGCCCCAAAATCTTTCTCAGCCAAGCTTCCTAAGCCTGAATCAACAAATATTAATAAGCCTACTCTTGCTTTAACATCTGATTAAAATGAATTTGTCAGACCTCTTCAACCACCTATTACTATGGAAGAAGGCAGTCCTTTAACAGATTTGGATTACAATATTGTTGATGCAGAAGTAGAATTTAATTTGCTTGATATTCGTAACTGGAGTTATGACAAATTTGTGGATAAAAATAAAAATGATATACCTAATTGAGAGTCTAATTTTCCCAAGTCTGTTGTACCTATTACTCATCCAGCTCAAGACCTGGTCAGATTGTGTCAATTACATTATGTTCCTGACCAAAGGTCTATTGTGAACAAAGATAGAGAAATTTTGTTTTCCATCATAGCAGAATCCATTAATGAAATGCTTCAGTTGAATTTTGATAGAAGAGTAGTGCCCCTATCCATTGAAGATTTGACTCAGTTGTACCTAGATTTGGATTAACCTAGGAGGTTTATGATACTTCAAAACTTCATGCCTACTCATGTTGATTTCCCAAAAAGTGAATCCACCCTATTCCACCTCCGATTTTCCTGAATCTTGCAGACAAGTAATTTCAATGTTATCCTTTATCTTAAGATATTTTAATGATGAGTTCACTGATGTCTCTATATTAAGATTCCTTTCTACATTGTCCCCTAGGTAGCCTCCTACAATGGTATTTGATTTTGCTAGATTCATTTCTGACAGTATACATTATCAGTTGACCAAATTTCCTACTGAGGGAGTGTTTAGATATTCATCATATTTATTCCATCTTTTTCTATTTTTCCAAGCAGAACAATTTACAGTGGCTTTAAAAAAGATGAATGTAGAGGGCCAACCTCTATCAATAATATTCTAGACATCATTACTCAGGAAAAATGGAAATGAATTCAATTACAAGGATTTCACAGATTTTTTTGTCAGGCCAGCCATGAATTTACTTTATAAAATAGAACAACCCAGGGTCAGTGATGAGATGAAAAGGATATTGTAGTTGTCTAAACAAAGCCAAGTAGGGGATTGGTACTTATATGAAGGACATACATAATTAAGGATATTTGGAGCAAATTTTCTCCCATATAAGTTGCCCAAATTTCTAACTATCAGAATTTTTTCATTGGAATATCTAAGGCAGGCGTCAAATGTAGTTGCAATAAATTTCATGGCTTCTAAGAAAAAAACCTAATTCAAGCTGAAGAACCAAATTGGCCCATTTATAGTAAATAACAGGGATCCATTAAAGGAGATAGAAAAGAAATTGTCAGAGTATAAGTTCAGGGAATTTTTTTACTGGAATTATGATCCTAAAGGCATTTTGAATAGTATAAGGCTTAAATGTAAATTGAATCCTTTCATCCATGAGCTTAAACCCCAAATTCAGAAATTTGCAAATCAAATAGAGTGGGTGGAAAATACATTGGTTGACCAAACTTTAAATGAAGCAATAGTGATAAACATAGATAATTCACAGACTATAGTGGTAAAAAAAAAGGTAGAAACTTCAAACAAAAGGACTAGGAATGAAGAAGGCTATTCAACAGAGACCATTGTAGAAAACAAATTCAATATTATTTACAAAAAAAGGGAAAAAATGACTACTGTTGAGAAAGAAAAGGCTATTGAAATAAATGATACAGATGATCAGCAGGTAGATAATGATGAAGCCACTGTAATTGTAAATGAGACTCTAGTAGAAATTCAGAAAGAGCAGGTTTTAACACAGTAACAGGGCAGAGAAATGGTTGAAAAATAGGTAAATAAAGAATTTCCCTCCTCCTCCAAAATAGAAGAGGGAAAATATATTGATATCCAGGAGAAATACAAACATATTAAGGAAAGAAATGAAGAGATAAAGAGAGAAGTTTATTCTAAATTTTTGAAAGAAAAACTAGGAGACAACGATAGACTTTTGACAGCTTTTGACTATTCAACAAATAAAATGATTAAATTTATTTTCTCCAGCCAATGGTTACAGACCCAAAGTTAGTTGCAGATTACAGGAAAACAGAGCTTGAAGTAGATACAGACACCATACATGAACTTGATCAAATAGAGTTTCATAGAAGTACTTCAGAAATGCTCTATTCTAAGGTGGTAAAAAAAACTGTGAGTGCAACTAGATTCCAAAACATTTTGTTCAACTTGCAATATCAAATGAAGTTAGATAAAGCCTCATTACATGCGAAGGATATAAGGATAAAATCCTTAGAAGACCTGTTGCTACAAATTGGAGTGGATCCTTCAAACATTCAGGTTGCTCAAGAAATAATAAAACAAAAAAATGAAGACATTGCTGCCTTGAGGAAGTAATTAAAACTCCCACCAAATGAACATCCTCAAGCAAAGGAAATCCTACAAGAGAAAACAGAAAATGATGAGATGATGCAGTTAGTGCTAAAAATGAATGCTCAAGTTAAAGACATGGAGAATCAAATAGAGACCCTTATGAAAGAAAATGAAGCCTTAAGAAAAGGATATGTGCAATCTACTCCCACTGTTATTCATATAGTTGGCACAATTGTCCCTTCCACATTGGCAGAGCATTTAGACCCAAAAGTGCCACTGAAAACTGCACTGTAAGTGCAATCTATAGATACTTCTACCACAGGATCATCCACCAGTCAGGTACATCAAACAGGTGAAGTAGATGACATAGTAAAGGCCATGGAAGAGATGTCCCTAAAGAATAATGAGATAATAAATTTGAAACAGTCTATTCAAACTCTTGAAACATCAAATATAAACGCATTGATTACCTCTAAGGGACATGAACAAAGAGCAAACAAAATTCAAGAGTAGGTAAAGATTTTGCAGCAATAGGTCAATCTCAGTGAACAAGTGTCCTTCATCAAGAACTATCTTTGGAATAACATAATCCAAGGCATACATCTACAGTGGCCTTCAATTAAAATAATTTATGAGGAGAGAGATCTACTTAAGGCAGCACAGGTGGAAATTCAGAAAACAAAAGAAGAACTGGCTAAAAAACCATCTCAAGATTTGAATCTTATTACATTTTTAAATAGAAAAAATAGAGAGGAGCTTGAAGAATTGAAAATCCAAGACAAGACTGAAACAATTTTGCAAATAAAAAAGGTCCTAAATAAAAGGAATATAATGAATAATTTGGAGGAAAAGTGAAAGACCATGGAGTTGTCAATAGCAAAGTTTTTGGCACAATACACAATATTGAGAAAAGCAGGCCTCCCATAAATTCATGGCTTTAATGAAAAACTAATGGTTCAAATAGATTATGACAAGAAGATCAGAGCCCATGCCAAAGAACAAATAAATAAGCCTCTGCCACAAGGTTCTCCAACTGGTAAAGTTATATTGGAGTACTTTGAGAACTTATTTTTTCTACAGAATGAAATCAAACATATTTTCATTATCAAACAAAATTTCTCAAAGTACACTGATGCTGATGAAAGTTACCGAAAGTTGAAATGTATGAAAATACCAAGTGATCAGCAATGGCAGGAATTCATAGTTTTGTTATAGCAACATTGGAGCAGAATAACAGAAAATACAGATAAAGCAGTGAAGATTGAAAAGAAAATTAGCTAATTTGATTTTAAACTTGTTACTGTTGATAATCTCTTTTACAACAGTAAAAAGTAAAAGGGAAACTCAAATATGACAATCAAGTGATATAAATAGAAAATTGATTATTTTTACCATAGTGAAAAGTTCATTTTACAGCTATTAAAAGGTAAATGTTGCAATGAAAGTGTATCAGATTGATCACTAGAGTCAAAGAGTATCCGTGACGAAATCAATCATAAATTTGTACTATTGTAATTTTTTCTATCTTACAGTAGTAAAAGTAATAAGGAAGCAGCGTGAGAGAGGATCAAGAGGAAAAACAACGTTAAAGGATGAAAAGTGAAAGAGTATCAGTCAAGAAATCCATAAACAAATATCTTCCAAATATGCCAACAAGCATAAACAACAATGCAACAATCAGTTTTGATTAGAT
Organism: Pinus albicaulis; assembly: GCA_034641835.2. NCBI lineage: Eukaryota > Viridiplantae > Streptophyta > Pinopsida > Pinales > Pinaceae > Pinus > Pinus albicaulis. The sequence continues at coordinate 633,015,547 of CM076571.1, forward strand.
AGATTAGTTCTATTTTTTCTAGATAAGAGGACAGCTTGCTAAGTTGTTAAGCAACTGTCCCTCTTAGTGTGTTAAGATATTTTATTTTCCTAGAGATATTCCTAGATTTCTCTAGGATATTTTGTACTAAACAATTTGTATAAATACTTCACTCCTTGAAGTATTAAGTGTGGAATAAAATTGCTAAGATTATTATAGATATTTTTGCTGGTGCTTTGGAGGCTGATGTGTTGATTGCATAATAGCAGACTGGACAATTTCCAGCTGGACTTCATAACTCAGGATTCATGTGATAAGCTAATGAGTAAAGTGATTTCTTACTGTCATTGTTTCTTCTTTTAAAGTTTCATTCAATTTCATATATGTGTTCACATATGAATGATTAATTAGGAATATTATTTCAGGATAAGTGTAAAAAACTCACTGTCTTAACTACTTGATCATTTCAATGTTTTCTGCTAATTTCCGGACCTAGGAATTCTTAGTTGCTCCTAGTCTCATCTGACCTCTGCCTCCTTCTCCTTATTTCCAGATCAAAGGATCCTTCACTGCCCTTTATCCCGAAATCAAGCCATTCCATCAAATCAAACTATTCAAATCTCTGAGGGTTATCTACCTTGCCCTGAATACATTAGCATCCTTTTGGTCTTGCCTTTCCGTCTTGCTTGCTACATTTTGACTCCATAGCCCAATGGACTAGTAGATCCCTCTTTAATTTGTCTCTAAGTAATCTTATTTCCCACCAAACTTTAGAAACATATTAAAACAAAAACCAAGTGCCCAATCATAACTAGCCTAAAATACCAAACAAAACAAAGTTAAACCTTAAAGAGAGAGCCCTCTCTGAAATTTAGGAAGGCTAGATCCTAGATTTCCAAAGTAGGTTTGTGGTTACCCCTAGTTTTATTTAACTATAAATCAAAATCCCACGACCTAAGAAATTACTAGGGTGATAACATACTGGTGACCATACTGGGGACATAACCACTCTCCAATTTTAAATTTAATATTGAAGGAAGATTTTTAAATCTATCTTTTCTACTTTAAAGATTAACTTTAAAGGTTGTGGGTATTAATAAATAGAAATTCTGGTTTCTAGGAAAACCTACTATACCAGGTCTAACCTGGATCCTAAGCCGGTTGTAATAGTAGATAACCCAGAACAGATTGGACAAAATAAAAAGAAAAAACAAGTTTTTAATTTAGAAGCTGAAGTGCCTTTGAGAAAAGCTAATTCCTTACCCAAAGAATTAGTGAGTTTAACTGATATTGAGTTTGATTTCAAGTTTGAAAGTTCATTATTTAGAAATAAATATAAAACTGATTTAAAGGAAACTGTTATAGATCCTGTTTTTACTTCTTTTGTGAATGAGAAACATAAAATTATTTCAGCATCAATAAAATCAGACAAATCTGAAATTCAAAGTCTAGTAGAAAGATTTAATGTTACACGAATTAAAGATGTCGATGAAGCTGTTAAATTAGCTCAATTTTTATCTCACTTTAAGCCTCCAGTTTCTCAATTACACACAACAATATTTCCAACATCAGATTCAACTTTGTATGCTACCACTTCATTTTTAGATTCCACTTTTAGCTCACCCACAAAACCTTTTAGTCCGGAGTTGCCGTTGTAACCTAGGATTATAGTTTCATCATACCCTCAAGCCACTGCAAGTTCATCTACAGAACCATGTATTCATGAGTTTCCTTTGTAGCCTAGGATAGTATTTCCAGCATTCACTCAATCCATTGCATCCACCAATTTTATAAGCACTACTTTTTCCATCTAGTTCCATATATATAACAACATCTTTTCCAAGTTCTTCAAATAGAGTTTTCAGCACATCAACTACTATATCCAACACTGCTCCTATAGTCACTGTTATACCTCATAGTTCAGGAAAAATTCAAATCATGGCTGCAAGATATGCCCCTCTAGTTGTACCTCAAAATCTCCATGATATGCCCCAGAATTATCAGAAGGATATCCCATTATTTGATAATTTTTCTCAAATAACTGCACAACAACATATCACTAGAATGACTGATTTTTGTGAAATTTATGAGATAGATGAATCTGATGTCTGAATGAGACTGGTTGCACAAAGTTTAACAAGAGAATTAAAAACATGGTTTAGAAATTTAGGTGCTGGTAGTATAGCAAATTTAGCTACATTTCATAGAGATTTCATAAATAAATGGGAAAAGAAAAAGAATCCCCTGCAAATTCTATTTGAGTTTGATGCTCTAAAAAGAGCTCCTAATGAGTCTGTTCAAGATTATTGCACTAGATATAACAATATTTATAATGCCATCCCTGTTGATCTTAAACCTACCCCCTATTCAGTACTTCTTAAATTTCCTGATGGATTTGATCCAAACATGGCATACCAATTAAGAGAAAGAAATGTTGAAACTTTAGAACAGATGCAACTAGATGTTGTTGGTGTAGAAATCAATATCCTAGCCAAAAAATCCAGACTTAGGAATGAAAGGAGAGTCACCATCAAAGAAGAGAATTCAGGCTTAGATGGTAAATTTGATATTATTGCCAAAACTTTAGAAAGAGTAGTTGAGAGATTAGACCACATTGAGAAAAAACCGCAATGGTATAACCAACCCCAAATCAAAAATCCTAACTACAGAAAAAACAACAATCCTGGAAAAGGTAAAGAACCTTCTCCAGGTCAAAACATTAGGCCCCCTTTTCAAGATAACTACACTGAAATTTCTCAAAACAATGTTGAGGATGAGGAAGACATCAACATAGTAATGGGGATAGATGAGAGTAATACAATTTTCCTCACTCAGGAGGATCAAGAACTCTTTGAGCTTCAACAGTTCAAAGTAGAATCTGGTGAATCCTTTGACTATAAACAAGGTTATTACTTTTCAATAAATGAAATTCACAGCCAGTATAACCTTAGGAGCAAGAAAAAAAATGATCCTTCTACTAAAAACAATGCTCCAACTCAACAAAATCAAAACAAAAAGAATATAGAGGCTCCCAAAACAAAAAAAATTCAAATTCTTCCAAGAGAAAACAAGAAAAATTCAAACCCACCTAGTCCTAAAAAATAGTCTAGTCCAAAGATTGTTGATATCACTGATGAGGTGGCCCAATCCTCCAAAGATGCCCAAAAGGCTAATACTACAAAGGCCACTAATTCAGCCAAAAAAACAGTTACTAATCCAAAAAAGAATCCAATTGACTCTAGATCATCAAATCCTAAATCTTCTGCTGAAAAATCCAGATCTGACAAAGCATCTGTTGCCACTCAAACTTTTCCTAAAAAAATAATCAGAGACAACAGAAATCAAGAAACTCAAACAGAATATAAAAGAAAAACTCAAACAAAAGATAAAAGAAAAACTCAAACTAAAGGTAAAACTACTGAACCTCAAGAAAAATCCACTCAGTTAACAATTACAAAAGATGAACTTCTACAGATTAGTAAATCTCAACCAACATTCAACATTCAAGCTGAAATATCCAAGTTAAAAATACCAATTCCTTTAACAGAATTGGTAAAGAATGACTTGTACAAATCAATAATCAATGAAACTTTAAACATGAATGATGGTGAGGATTCAATTAATCTAAATGATGATCAACCTGAATTAATTTTTGGTCCTGATGTAAATGGTACACATGCTAATGGAGAAATCCCTTCTTTTTACATTAGTCTCACAATTCACGATCAGATATTACACAATGCAATGTTAGACTCAGGAGCTTCTCATAATTTAATGCCAAAAGCTATTATGGAAACTCTAAATCTAGAAATAACTAGGCCATATAAAGACTTGTTCTCATTTGATTCATCTAAAGTTAGGTGCACTGGATTAATAAAAGTTTTGTGTGTCAATTTATTTCAATACCCAGGTAAAAGTATGATCATGGATATTGTAGTAGCTGATATCCCACCAAAGTATGGTATGCTTCTTTCTCGCTCATGGGGAGCTAAGTTGCAGGGATCTCTACAACTAGACATGAGTTTTGATGCTATCACAGTATTTGGATAGCCCAAAAAAATTTACAGAGAAAATCTAATGAAATACATGGTCAATAATGTAGAAAGGTCCATAAATTATCCCATCTATTCAACCCAACTGACCTTGACTCTTTCATTTTATGCAACTATGATAATGATGATATCCCAACAGAATTGATTAACAGAAAAAATGAGCCAAACAACGATAATATATTTCATGAAGCCCTTTGTCACTTAGATTTTGATGGCTCATTGAACAAGACAGGGGTAGGAGCTAGAGTATGGATCACCAACATGGAAACTAGTCATTCGGAAGGACATGCCTTTAGACTCAATTTTAAATGCAAAAACAACATGGCAGAGTATGAAGCATTGATCTTAGGCCTCCAAATCATCAAAAAATTAGGAGGTAAAATAATTTTAATCATGGGTGATTCAGAATTAGTCATTAAGAAAAGAAAAGCTGAAAATTCTGTTCATAATCCTAGATTAGCTAGATATAGAGATGCAACAATTGACTTAGTTGATTATTTATTGGAAACTAAGTTTGCTATCATTCCCAGAAATCAAAATGTGTAAGCACATTGTCTAGCAACTTTTGCTAGCACCTGTAATCTGCCTTTTCAACCAACTCATAGATATACTACTGAAGTAAAGTACATACCCATTGTTCCTGACAATGTTAAATACTGGCAGATATTCTCTGAAGACGAACAAATTTTCAATTTTTTGAACAGCAAGGAAGAATTTCAAAACTGTAAGATAGACACTGATGATAATTTAGATTCAGAATGTAATGTAGATGATGATTTTAATTGTGAAATAAATAGTGTAGATGTACATAAATATAAAAAAGCCAATTGTTTTTACTCAATGAGATATAGATATCTTGAAAAAAATATACATAGAGGAAATAATTTAAGAAGAAATAGACATGCTAAAATTAAAAGACAATCTTTTACCTAAAGGTTTAACCCCTTTAGAAGACTTGTTTGATTCCAATGATGTGCCCAAAAAGCCTAAAATGGAACCAGTCAAATCTGATATTGAGGAGTGCAATATAGGAACAGAATTACATCCTAAAATGATAAAGTTGTCTAAATCTTTACCACAAGAAGAAAAAGTCAAATACATTGATCTGTTGAAAGAATATCAAGATGTATTTTCATGGAGTTATGAATATTTAAAGGCTTATGACACAAGTATAATTCAAAATAAGATTCCTGTAAAGGTTGACCGGAAGCCTTTTAAACAAAAATTGAGAAGGATTAATCCTGCATTGTTACCTTTGATAGAGAAAGAATTCAAACGAATGTATGAGGCCCAAATAATTTCACCAATCAGATATTATGATTGGGTTTCTAACTTAGTACCTACTAGGAAGAAAACTGGAGAAATAAGTTTATGTGTAGATTTTAGAAATCTCAATAAAGTGTCTTTGAAAGGTAATTACCCTTTGCCAAAGATGGATCACATCTTGCAGAGAATAGTTGGATCTTCAAGAATTTATTTATTGGATGGTTTCTTAGGTTATAACCAGATACTTGTTCAGAAATAAGACCAACCCAAGACAACCTTTACTACCCCTTGGGGCACTTTCATGTATGTGAAAATGCCTTTTGGATTAATGAATGCTGGAGCTACCTTTCAAAGGGCTATGGATATAACCTTTGCTAAAGAAATCCATGAATTTTTGGTTATTTACTTAGATGATATTACTCTGTTTTCTAAATCTGATAATGAACATTTGGATCACTTGAGACAGGTATTCATTAAATGTAGGAAATATGGCATATCCTTAAATCCAAAAAAGACTCTTTTTGGACTTAAAGAAGGTAAATTATTAGGACACATTTTTTCCAAAGAAGGTATTAGGATAGATCCAGCAAGAATTGAGGCCATACTAAACATTCACCCACCTAGGAACATCAAAGAGTTACAAGCATTTTTAGGTAAAATAAATTTTTTAAGAATATTTATTTCTAATCTAGCTGAAATCATAAAATAACTTAATAACATGCTGAAAAAAGATGTAATATTAAAATGGAAAGTTGAAGTAAAACAATCTTTTGAATCTATAAAACATGCTTTAACCAAAGCACCAGTCTTAATTAGCCCAGACTTCAAAAAAGATTTTATTATCTTTTCATTTGCCTCTGAACAAACCATAGTTGCTATTCTTTTACAGAAAAATGACCAAGGTTTTGAACAGCCTATAGCATTTTTCAATAAAACACTTAGAGATGCAACTCTAAAATTTAACATAATGGAAAAACAAGCTTTAGCCTTGGTTAAAGCCATAAAATATTTTAGAGTTTACATTCTTTACTCTCACATTATTGCCTATGTTCCGAATTCTGTAGTCAAAGATATTCTTACACAGGATGGACCCGATGGTAGAAGAGGAAAGCGGATTGCCACTATCCTTGAGTATGATATCGAAATCAAACCAACTAAGCTCATAAAAGGACAAGTGTTTGCCAGATTAATGGTTGAATCCAAATGTAATGCCTTAGATATAAATTTCATTGCACAAATTGATGACCAAGAAGAGATGGCGACTCCATTGATCAGTGAAGCCTTTCTAGACTCACCATGGTACTCTGATATTATCTTTGTACTCACACATTTACAAGCTCCTCCTGGTTTAACTAGAACTAAAGCTAGATGTGTCAAACTCAAAGCAATGAGATATTGTATTCTAGATGAAATGCTTTATTGGAAAGAACAAAGTGGAATTTTACTGAATTGTTTACTGAAATCTGAAGCTGACAAGATTCTTGAGGAATTTCATGCAGGTGACTATGGAGGCCACTTATACTGGAAGAGTACAGCAAATAAAATTCTCAGATCTGGTTTCTATTGGCCAACATTGTTTGCTGATGTCAAAAAATATGTTACCTCCTATCACCAATTTCAGATTTTTGAAGGGAGAAAGAATTTTTTACCCTTTCCCCTAAAATTTATTTCTACTGAGATGCCTTTTCAACAATGGGGTTTAGACTTCATTGGAGAAATTCATCCCCCATCTTCCAGACAACATAAATGGATTTTTACTGCCACAGATTATTTTACCAAGTGGATATAAGCCATTCCTACTAGGCAAGCCACAGACTCATTCATAATCTCTTTTATTGAAAACAATATTTTATCTAGATTTGGATGCCCACACAAAATTATTACTGATAATGAAGCTGCATTTGAATCCAAGAAAATGATTTCTTTTTTCCACAAGTATCACATTACCTTAGGCCACTCTACTACTTATTACCCTCAAGGTAATGGCTTAGCAGAATCCTCTAATAAAATCCTGGTAAACATCATCAAAAAATTACTTCAATAAAACAAAAAGACTTGGAACAAAAAGTTGGTTTATGCCCTATGGGAAGATAGACTTACTACCATGAAGTCAACTGGTACTTCACCTTACCAGATAGTTTATGGAATGGATGTAGTTTTTCCTTCATCATTGGGAGTTCCAGTAATGAAGATTATTCAGGAATCACAAGTTGAGATTAATGATATTCAACGGACAATAAATCAAACCATTCATTTACAGCAGACAAGGGAGGAAGTATATGAAAAATATCAAGTAATTCATGATAAGATCAAAAATATTTTTGATAAAAGGATTAAGGAAGATGATTTTTACATAGGAGATAAAGTGTTAAAATGGGATTCTAGGAGAGAGGAAAAGGGAAAACATGGAAAATTTGTTTTTTTATGGAAGGGACCTTATGAAATTTATGGGTACAAGGGTAACAATGCATTTTTTATCCGAAATTTGGATGGGACAGATGCTCCAAAAGGACTAGTAAATGGTAGGATGCTTAAACACTACTATTTTTCTGAGTTAACTAATAGCTAGTTCCATATTGATTCCTTTTTTACATCATTGTAAATATTCATTGCAAGTGAGTAGATTGGATTGGATGTTTTCTTTTCAAAAGTTGCATCCTAGAGTGAAGGCCCTAAGCTTTGAAGAGTAAAATATCATAAGTATGAATTGTTACAGAAATCAGAGGACATTTACATGATCATCAAGGTTAAAAATTCAAAGCTACTGATCATAGAGTTCTTGAAATTTCACCAAGAAATGCCATCCCCATGTGAAGCTGCTGTTAGGGTCCTATAAATATAGGATTCATAATTTTGAATTGACTAATGATAGTTTTGTAAATATGTACATACTTTGCCTTCTACAAGTTGTATTCCCATATTTGTAAAAATAAAAAATAGAAAAGCAAAAAGAGGGTAAAAGTCCTCAAATAAAGATCAAAGGACTTAGAAAAAATAAGATACCCCAAAGAAAAAAGATGAATAAAACATGAAAGTGTGCAAGTCTAAATTCCACTTCTTTTTAATTTTGCGGTTGATTATGGCCAAGTGTCAATAAATGCCATAATCCATGATGAGTTGAACTATTCAATCCTAAATTATCATGTTTCAATTTACTTGTTTTAGATAGAGAATAAAGAATTGTCAGACAGTCTAATCCTCACAATTCAGTTGATAGGTATAGAGTAAAAAGGAACCCAATAGTTTAACCTGGGTCCTTGGAAGAAATAAGGTAGAATTAGATAATTTTTACTCCTTTCAAAAGAATAAAATGTTCAAGGTTTTCAGCTCAAATGCACCTGCACAAATGGAAGAAAAAAATGTTAGATTAAAGATTGGGTAGGTAGAAGAAGGTGGGAAAATCATTGTAAATATATTTCACCAGGCTATAATAACTAATTTCCCTCCCCTATAGTTATTCTGCATTCTAGACTTTCAGTCAAAAGAGGCTCAGAGCATTTCTCTGACTTCTGTTGGGATCGGACCTAAGGCTCAATGTCAGTTAAAGTTAAAAATGTTTGAATTCCTATAATAATCCCAAATTTTCATCATCTACCACTCATGCATTCATCACCATGCAATTTCATAAGTAAAGACTTCATTTTTACTTAATGATATATAAAGCCCTCATTTGATTAACTGCCACATCTCATAAAGCATAAAAACCCTCAAAAGTACAATATATTCTAAGTAAAAGTGATTAAGTTATGATAATGAAGCTTTGCTTTAATGTTCACTTTTATTAGTTATATTTATGTATTTTGAGTATTCACTTTTCCCTTGGTCATATTAACTCTAACTTATTTATTAGTTCCCTATAAAAATCCTTGTCATATTAATATAATTCCCTTTTACTAAATATCCTTAAAAAACCCACTATTAGAAATTTTAGCCAAAGTATATTATCCCACATGTTTAAATAAAATGTCCACAAATAAACTCCATTTGGCATAAAACTATCTATATTCAAATATCTCGCTCCCTTATAGTTTTAGACCATTCAAAAAAGTCTAATAACTATATAATAAAACTAAAATATATATGAAAAAGCACGTATTATTTACATATCTTATTTATTTAGAATAAACGCAAAAAAATTGCTTACCCATCACCCCATACACCTTTGTAAAAAACATTACTATCCCACACAACTTAACCATGGTAGTATCAAGTTAAAATTGATGTTAATTTCTTGTATAAACATTGGGTTTTCCCATTTATTTACCCCACCTCATGCTATACATAAGCTAACCCTAGTTTATAGCCCACCCCACGTACCATTTACCATATATATAAACCCACTTTATATATATTAAGTTGCCCGATAAAACCCCTTTAGACTATACACATGTATATGTCTATTAAACCATTACCCCCGCGCATATAAACCTTTCCATACATAAATAAAACTTTGGTTATAATAGCATATTATATAAAGGTTTTGTTATCTATCACTGCGCCATTGCATATGAAGCTTCCTGGTCCCACCCACCTTTAGCCGCACCTTTCCAAAAGATCCTGACCATTTGCTCAAACAAAGCAGATCCAACGGAGCGCGTTCAGTTTCGCGCTTCGAAACTGATCATGCGATGTTTTATAAAAGTTGCGTGATAAAATTTGTTTCACCAAACCACCCTATGCTACATGTTGGATTATTACTTGATCGCGTTCCAAATGGCTAAAACCATTTACCATCCAAAAGGAACACGAAAACCACTGGTTGTTTTTCGCCAAATCCACCTCCCACTTTTCATTTAACCTATAATAAATGATATTAATGGTGATCAATGTTAAAAATTTAAAGCTATTATATCATTGTTATATCATTATTTTACACTCCCGATTGATATAGCGTCCGCCCCAACTGCGTGAATGAAATTTAAACCTCTGCTAGCCAATTTTTCACCTTGAAGTTGAATTTCACCACTGATAGCACATCCAAAATATTCTTAAAGACTTCTACTGAACCAGTGTATTCAATTTGAAGCCGAAGCTACCAAAAAGCCCTTTTTGACCACCAAATACCTGCAAAAAGGTATTTCTTAGTGTTTTGACCCATAAAATTGTGAAATTAAACTGATAAATTGAAAGAAAGGACCAAATCAAAGTAAATCAATGGTTTGAAAAGTGCCTACAAACAAGTCAAACCTTGGCAAAATTTCTCGAGGAAGCCTGAATTCGTCTATAAACCCCTTTTTAGTCAAAACCCTCACTTTGCATCATCTTTTTACTGAAAAAGATAATTCTAAGTACAGAATAAGCTGAAAATCCTACTGATTCTTTAAAAGACCTCTTTTCTGCAGTTTTTCTATTCAAGAAACCATGTTTCTCGTCTTATACCAGTTTTCCTTGATAAGGCCTAAATTGAGTAAATAGTTACCCTTTGAAAATAATATTTTTCTCAAAAATTACTCAATTTCCCTTTGGTTGTGAAAATCAACTATAGCAAATAGTCTAAGCTTGCTTTAGTTGTAACAAGATGACTAAAATACAAGTTACACCCAATTTTGGAGGTCCCAAAGCCCCAAAATCTGTCTCAGCCAAGCTTTCTAAGCCCGAATCAACAAAGATTAATAATCATACTCCTTCTTTAACAGTTGATTCAACTGATGTTGTCAGAACTCTTCAACCACCTGTTACTACTAAATAAGGCATTCCTTTAACAGATTTGGATTACAAGATTGCTGATGCAGAAGTAGAATTTAATTCTCTTGATATTCGTAACTGGAGTTATGAAAAATTTGTGGATAAAAATAAAAATGATATACCTATTTGGGAGTCTAATTTTCCCAAGTATGTTGTGCCTATTACTCATCCAGCTCAAGACCTAGTCAGATTGTGTCAATTACATTATGTTCCTGACCAAAGGTCTATTGTGAACAAAGATAGATAAATTTTGTTTTCCATCACAACAGAATCCATTGATGAAATTCTTCAGTTGAATTTTGATCCAAGAGTAGTGCCCCTATCCATTGAATATTTGACTCAGTTTTACCTAGATTTGGATTATTCTAGGAGGTTTATGATCCTTCAAAACTTCATGCCTACTCATGTTGATTTCCCAAAAAGTGAATCCACCCTATTCCACCTCTGATTTTCCTGAATCTTCCAGACAAGTAATTTCAATGCTATCCTTTATCTTAGGATATTTTAATGATGAGCTCACTGATGTCTCTATATTAGGATTCCTTTCTACATTGTCCCCTGGGCAACCTCCTGCGATGGTATTTGATTTTGCTATATTCATTGCTGACAGTATACATTATCAGTTGAACAAATTTCCTACTGAGGGAGTGTTTAGATATTCATCATATCTATTCCATATTTTTCTATTTTTCCAGGAAGAACAGTTTCCAATGGCTTTGCAAAAGATGAATGTAGAGGGCCAACCTCTGTCAGTAATATTCTGGACATCATTACTTAGGAAAAAAGGAAATGAATTCAATTACAAGGATTTCATAGATTTGTTTGTCATGATAGCCATGAATTTACTTTATAAAACAGAACAACCCAGGGTCAGTGATGAGATGAAAAGGATATTGCAGTTATCTGAACAAAGCCAAGTAGGGGATTGGTACTTATATGAAGGACATACCGAATTAAGGATATTTGGAGAAAATTTCCTCCCATATAAGTTGCCCAAATTTCTAACTATCAGAATTTTTGCATTGGAATTTCTAACGCAGGTGTTAAATGTAGATGCGGAAAATTTCATGGCTTCTAAGAAAAAAACCCAATTCAAGCTGAAGAACCAAATTGGCCCATTTATAGTAAATAACAGGGATCCATTAAAGGAGATAGAAAAGAAATTGTCAGAGTATAAGTTCCAGGAAATTTTTTACTGGAATTATGATCCTAAAGGAATTTTGAATAGTATAAGGCTTAAATGTAAATTGACTCCTTTCATCCACGAGCCTAAACCCAATATTGAGAAATTTGCAAATAAAATAGAGTGGGTGGAAAATACATTGGTTGACCAAACTTCAATTGAAGCAACAGTGATAAACACGGATAATTCACAGACTATAGTGGTAAAAAAAAAGGTAGAAACTTCAAACAAAAGGACAAGGAATGAAGAAGGCTATTTAGCAGAGACCATTGCAGAAAACAAATTCAAGATTATTTAAAACAAAAGGGAAAAAATGACTGCTGCTAAGAAAGAAAGGCTATTGAAATAAATGATAAAGATGATCAGCAGGTAGATAATGATGAAGCCACTGTAATTGTAAATGAGACTCTAGCATAAATTCAGAAAGAGCAGGTTTTAACACAGGAACATGGCACAAAAATGGTTGAAAAACAGGTAAATATAGAAGTTCCCTCCTCCTCCAAAACAGTAGAGGGAAAAGATATTGATATCCAGGATAAATACAAACATATTAAGGAAAGAAATGAAGAGATCAAAAGAGAAGTTTATTCTCAATTTTTTAAAGAAAAACCAAGAGACAAAGACAGAATTTTGACAGCTTTTGACTATTCAACAAATAAAATGATTATGTCTTTTCTCTAGCCAATGTTTACAGACCCAAAGTCAGTTGCAGATTACAGGAAAAAATAGCTTGAATTAGATACAGACACCATACATGAACTTGATCAAATAGAGTTTCATAGAAGTACTTCAGAAATGCTCTATTCTAAGGTGGCAAACAAAACTATGAGTGAAAATAGATTGAAAAACACTGTGTTCAACTTGCAGGATAAAATGAAGTTAGACAAAGCCTCATTACATGCGAATGATCTAAGGATAAAATCCTTAGAAGACTTGGTGCTACAATTTGGAGTAGATCCTTCAAACATTCAGGTTGCTTGAGCATTAATAAAACAAAAAAATTAAGACATTGCTGCCTTGAGGAAGCAATTAAAACTCCCACCAAATGAACATCCTCAAGCAAAGGAAATCCTACAAGAGAAAACAGAAAAGGATGAGATGATGCAATTAGTGCTAAAAATGACTGCTCAAGTTAAAGACATGGAGAATTAAATAGCGACCCTTATGAAAGAAAATGAAGCCTTAAGAAAATCAGATGTGTAATCTACTCCCACTATTATTCCTATAGTTGGCACAACTGTCCCTTCCACATTGGCAGAGAATTTAGACCCAAAACTGCCATTGGAAACTGTAGTGTCAGTGCAATCTATAGATACTTCTGCCATAGGATCATCCACCAGTCAGGTACATCAAACAGGTGAAGCAGCTGACATAGTAAAGGCCTCGGAGGAGATGTCCCTAAAGAATAATGAGATAATCAATTTGAAAAAGACTATTCAAACTCTTGAAACATCAAATAGAAATGCATTGATTACCTCTAAGGGACATGAACAAAGAGCAAACAAACTTCAAGAGTAGGTAAAGATTTTGCAGCAACGGGTCAATCTCAGTGAATAGGTGTCCTTCATCAAGAACTATCTTTGGAATAACATAATCCAAGGCATACATCTACAGTGGCCTTCAATTCAAATCATTTATGAGCATAGAGATCTACTTAAGGCAGCACAGGTGGAAATTCAGAAAACAAAAGAAGAACTGGCTAACAAACCATCTGAAGATTTGAATCTTATTACATTTTTAAATAGAAAAAATAGAGAGGAGCTTGAAGAATTGAAAATCCAAGACAGGACTAAAACAATTCTTCAAATCAAAAAATTCCTAAATAAAAGGAATATAATGAACAATTTGGAGGAAAAGTGCAAGACCATGGAGTTGTCAATAACAAAGTTTTTGGCACAATAAAAAATATTGAGAAAATCAGGCCTCCCAGACATTCATGGCTTTAATGAAAAGCTAATGGTTCAAACATATTATGATAAGAAGATCAGAGCCCATGCCAAAGAACAAATAAATAAGCCTCTGCCACAAGGTTCTCCAACTGGTAAATTTATATTGGAGTACTTTGAGAACTTATTTTTTCTACAGAATGAAATCAAACATATTTTCATTATCAAACCAAATTTCTCAAAGTACACTAATGCTGATGAAAGTTACCGAAAGTTGAAATGTATGAAAATACCAAGTGATCAGTAATGGTAGGAATTCACATATTTTTTATAGCACCATTGGAGAAGAACAACAAAAAATACAGGTAAAGTAGTGAAGATTAAGAAGAAAAGAAACTAATTTGATTTAAAACTTTTTACTGCTGATAATCTCCTTTACAGCAGTAAAAATTAAAAGGGAAACTCAAATATGACAATCAAGTGATATAAACAGAAAATTGATTGTTTTTACCATATTGAAAAGTTCCTTTTACAGCTGTTAAAAGGTAAATGTTGTAGTGAAAGTGTATAAGATTGATTAGCAGAGTCAAAGAGTATCCGAGAAGAAATCAATCGGAAATTTGTACTATTGTATTTTTTTCTATCTTACAGTAGTAAAAGCAATAAGGAAGCAACATGGGAGAGGATCAAGAGGAAAAACAACGCTAAAGGATGAAAAGTGAAAGAGTATCAGTCAAGCAATCCATAAACAAATATCTTCCAAATATGCCAGCAAGCCTAAACAACAATGCAACAATCAGTTTTGATTAGATAGATTAGTTCTATTTTTTCTAGATAAGAGGACAACTTGCTAAGTTGTTAAGAAACTGTCCCTCTTAGTGTGCTAAGATGTTTTATTTTCCTAGAGATATTCCTAGATTTCTCTAGGATATTTTGTACTAAACAATTTGTATAAATACTTCACTCCTTGAAGTATTAAGTGTGGAATAAAATTGTTGAGATTATTATAGATATTTTTGATGGTGCTTTGGAGGCTCATGTGTTGATTGCATAGCAGCAAACTGGACAATTGCCAACTGGACTTCATAACTCAGGATTCATGCGATAAGCTAATGATTAAAGTGATTTCATACTGTCATTGTTTCCTCTTTTAAAGTTTCATTCAATTTCATATATGTGTTCAAATCTGAATGATTAATTAGGAATATTATTTTAGGATAAGTGTAAAAAACTCACTGTCTTAACTACTTGATCATTTCAATGTTTTCTACTGATTTCCGGACCTAGGAATTCTTAGTTGCTCCTAGTCCCGTTTGACCTTTGCCTCCTTCTCCTTATTTCTGGATCAAAGGATCCTTAACTGCCTTTTATCCCGAAAGAAATCCATCCCATCAAATCAAACTATTCAAATCTCTGAGGGTTAGCGACCTTGCCCTGAGTACATTAGCATCCTTTTGGCCTTGCCTTTAAGTCTTGCTTGCTACATTTTGACTCCATAGCCCAATGGACTAGGAGATCCCTCTTTAATTTGTCTCCAAGTAATCTTATTTCCCACCAAAATTTCCAAACATATTAAAACAAAAACCAAGTGCCCAATCATATCTAGCCTAAAATACCAAAAAAAACAAAGTTAAATCTTAAAGAGAGAGCCCTCTCTGAAATTTAGGAAGGCTAGATCCTAGATTTCCAACGTAGGTTTGTGGTTACCCCTAGTTTTCTTTAACTATAAATCAAAATCCCACAACCTAAGAAATTAATAGGGTGATAACATGACCCATTGTTAATCTTCCTCATTGGTGCGAGGGCATAACAGTCTACTAGCTCCAACCCAAAAACATGTGTTTTTGATGGTCTTCTTAAGGAATTCTCAATAGAATGAATGTTTTCCTCATGGCAAGGGATGCAATGATGGTCTTTACAAGGCATGAATCTCCTTATTAGTCACAGAAATTTTCCTCCAATGTGCGGGATGGGGATTGCAGGGACGGTGAAAAAATGTTGTGTAACACCTCTTCTCGAGAAAATTCTGCTGAGGGCATATTATCCGCTCTACCACTAGACTCGCTAGTAATAATCGGTTGTTGCTCGACCAGTATATGATCTATTTGTGAGCCCCAAAAAAGCTTCATCATGTCAATGGCAGAACTAGATATGACAGGAAGGGCCGAAAATTGTAGAAGTTCTTCACACTGATCATTATAACCTCCAATTAGTGCAAATGGAGGGGTGGGGGGAAATTGTCCCAGGCTTTGAGAACATCTATTTCCTTTCCATGGACATGAAGCTCTATGGCCTGTATCCAGCTGCTCAACAAAAGATTCACTAACACCTTGCACTTCATCACAAAATAAGTGGAAGTGCCATCAGTTTAGTCTCTATAGCATCCAATTCATCTTTTAGCAAAGAGATAGATTGTGGAAGTCAGCCAGTTATGCAATATAAAAAATCCAACCTTACGAACACTAAATTCAATAATTTTATGAATCCTCCTCTAAAAACACATTCCCAGATTCACATTACATTGCCACTATAAAACGCTATAAAGCTTAAACCAAGTGGTTTTACTTTTTAACAAACATCTAAAATCATGTGAGGTAGTAAATACTAATAGAAGATAAAACTTAAATTCCATCTAGAAAGTCCATCCAAATGATATTACCCATTATGCATAAAACATACCACTCCAACACAACAATTTCTAGATCAATCCACATGATATTGACGAAAGACAATGAAGGAGGAGGCTTGAGTATTGCAATTAGAATTGAGTTATCTGGAAGTGTCTAAGGTGGAGCAGAACCATTTTTTATATAATATATATTTTATATATTATAATGCAAATATATTTAAAAAATGCAGGATTCGAAATTAGTTGCAGACAAGAAAATTGACATATTTGTGCTACTTGTTAATAAGATAAGATAATCCTATTAATGTCCAACAAATGACGAAAAATAGGTCAATACAACTTACAAGTACCAAAATATCAATACACTCATTTTTCCATTTTCTCCCTGGATTTTTTTTGTATGATTTTTCCCACTTACAACTTCGGGATTTTCCTATTTCATCTTGCAAATTCATCCATGGAACTGGTGGCATGGGATTTACTCATGTGAATTTGGTGGGATATTAATTAATTTATTGTTGTTGACTCTTTCCTTGCACAATTCTTGTGGAGTTTTAAGTACCTCAAAGATTATTTAATTATTTATGGAGGCAGTTGCACATTGGAGAAAGAGTCCATAATGAATCATTCTACTTTGGAAAAGTTAGAAGATTTACCAAGCCTTTCTTGAGGAGCACTCCATCTAGTTGATATAGTCATTTTGGGAGGCAGTTGAACCCAAATTCTGCGAGACAGATGGCTTGAAGCTTCCAATATATAAAACCTAGGAATGAAAACATTCCAAGAAAATCAATATTTTAGAGATTTTGCACGTTCCCAAATCTGTGATAATTTCAAAGAGAGGTTGGGGAGGCTCAATCAAGCCAAGAGCCTAAAAATATTATCCCACAAGACCACTATTTACACAATTTGGTAGAATAGAAAGAACGCTTTATTTTAGGAAAAAATCCCACCTCCATACAATGACTAGAAGTTTGTAGGCCACAAAGTTGCAAGTAGTATTAAGCATGGCACCTTGTCAAATAAATGCATTCAAGGTCTCAAACCTTCATTTCCAAAGGATTTCCTTTCAGAAATAGCCTCTCTTAGACTATCGATGTTTTTTAAGACAAATTATGGATAACCCAATCAATAATTTAGTAATTAGGTTCATATTACAATGAATGTGTTGTGGTTCAAAATTGTTACTATGGAGGTCCTCACCAGCTTGAATCCTTCAACGAACTTATTTTCAGCCATATCTATCATGGACCATTATTAATATAAAAAAGTTAAAATTGTATAACTTGTCATAAAGGTATCAAAGTAAAAAATTAATCCCAACGTCCATGTAAATCCACACATGCAGGGTAAAATGTGCACAAACAATCAGGAATGGAACTTAAATTTGAGATTCCTGGAATAATCCCATTATCATCCCAATTTCCTATTTGTATTTTGGGAAATTACTAAAAGGAGAATCATAATTTCATGCCGACATGAATCATGTTTTCATCTTAATTTCAATTTTTGGATCTACTTGTGAACAATTGAGAAAGTTATCAAGTCTCAAATATCTGAATCTTGATTTTAATGGTGCATGAGATGTTGCAAACTTGCAAGCATATTTTTATAACCTAAACAATATATCATACTCAAAAATTATGTTTCTTGACAAATTGCTAAACAAATTCCAATAGTTAGACATGAATTTTGAGATGCAAAGTGCATCAGCAAAAGGTATCTATAATTTAGATCACACAACTAAGAACCCAAACAAATTAATTAATTATAAAATTAAATAAAGAGATGAGCTCCAGTGAACCATTTTATGACACAAACTACATTCCACTACCACACAAAATGTAAACATAACCGAAAACACAACCACAACTATTAATCCGCAGTACCCAGATGGTTCAAACATCTAAGAAAAAATTCCTACACCCATGTTAGAAGTCGCTGAAGATTGCTTGGGGTGAAGAAGATTTGTGAAATGTTGGCTTGCACAAGAAACCAAAGATCAACAATACTACACAAAGCAAATCCTACCATTTTTGTAACCGAAACTCTTGACTCTCTTATGGAACTCTTACGAACAAATCATCCCTCTTGTTGCTACCATTTTAAACATGATTTCCACTCAAACGATGGGGATGTGAACCAGGAATACCAGAGTTATTTCCAATATTTTTCGAGTCATTGTTGACTAGGAAAAAAAATCTTATAGCCCTCATTAACATAGAATCAATTCTAATTTTAAACATGACAAATAATGAAAATGTACTCAGTATGCAACTTTTGTCCACCCAGTGCGAATGATATGTCCATTATAATATTTGCTACCCATATCAAATGAGACTTGAAATTTGCACTAAATGGTAGAAACTTCCAAAACGCTTCCATATAAGGCACATCAACCTGACCAAATAATTTCATACTGGGCATGTGTATGTGTATAATCCAATATATAACACACTCATCTGTCCCCATTGTTGACAAGATACATAGAGAAAAACTTATCAACTATATACAACCGTTAAGATAAGGCTCCTCCTGAGATAATGTCCAAGAAAAATCAATTTGATACTTTCATTTAACCACTTGCTAATCAATGGTCATTGATTCATAAAAGCCAAAATGATTGTATAAAAAATCCAAAATGATTATCAATATTTCTCCATGCATAAAAAGTAATAACAAAGAACAATGGACACTAAGTGAGATCACCTTAATAGGATCCTTCCTTGTATCCTCTCCCATTCTAAGATATCATGTATTTATGTTGTTCATGAACCTCAGATCCCAAAGTGTTTAGAATCTATATAATGTCTTTCTTGGATCAGTATTTAGCAAAACAATAAACCCATTCCCTGAAAGAAAAAACTAATCGTACCAATAATAAACTAAGAATATGTATGCATGTGCGATTTTTGGTGAGATAGTGGCAGGGGAACAAATTTTTGCATACAAAAGGCACACTTAGAAACACTGTCATCACCCATCAGGCCTATAAAATAGGGTTCATGACATCATGATCCCTAATCGAATTCCGCATACAAGATCCACGGTCTTTTCTCCTCACAATGATCTATATCCTCTATTCTCCCACATTGGCCTCCACAATATCTACTACTTTCAATAAGAGACTTAATGAAGCCCTTTTTATCTAAGGTGTGGACTATGATGAGATATTTGCATTAGTTTCCTAATATACCACCATCTTTTCGATTATTTCCCTTGTTGCCTCCCAAGGATGGAATATACATCAAATGGATGTCAAAATTACTTTCTTATATGGCTCGCTTAAGGAATAATTTTATGTAGAACAACCCAAAGGGTTTGAAGTTTTGGATTGAGAGTCACATGTATGCAAGTTGAAGAAAGCCCTCTATGGCTTGAAGCAAGCCCCCAGGGCTTGGTATGAGAGGATCGACAACTATCTTATGAAGTTGGGATTTACAAGAAGTGAAGTTGATATGAAACTTTACTTCTAAGTTGAAAATGATAGGCCTTTGATTTTTGTGCTCTATGTGGAAAATCTCTTTCTGACAGGTGTAGAACCTCTCATTCATCAATGCAAGAGGGAGTTGGATTTTGAATTCGAGATGAAAGACCTAGGATTGATGCATTACTTCCTAGGATTGGAGATCTGACAAAAGACAAGTGATATTTTCCTTTCTCAAGGAAAATATATTGTGAAGTTTCTCAAAAGATTTGGGATGTTGGACTAAAAGTCTTATGAGGAAGTGTTGTTGGGCCTGATTTGGGAAATCCTTCCGAGTATCTTCAACTCATGGGGGCCTTGATATTATTGGTGAACTCATTTTCAAACATATGCTTTGCAATGAATACGTTGAGTCAATTATGGTCAAGCCTCATCACATACACTGCATTGTTGTGAAGAATACTTTGAGATATATTCGAGGCACAATAAAATATGGATTGAGATACACACTCAAGAATTTGAGGCTCCATGGATATATTGATGTTGACTGGGCTGGCAGTGTGGTGGATTGTAACAGGCCACTAATATCACATCGGGATGTTTCTTCTCACTAGGTTCTGCTTCGATATCCTGGATGAGCAGAAGCAAAAATCAGTTGTTTTGAGCATTGTTGGGGCTGAATACGTTGCAGCTAGTATGGCCTATTGTGAATTTGTTTGGTTGAGGAAGCTCTTTAGTGAGTTGTTTGAGCATGTGATGGATACCACTGTGATATTCTATGACAACCAAAGTGGGGTTCTCCTTTCAGAGAATTCCATGTTCCACGACCACTCCAAGCATATTGATATCAGGTACCACTTTATCCGAGATATAGTACAACATAGAGTAGTAAGGCTCCATCACATTGGAACTTATGAGTAGATCGTAGATATTCTCATGAATCCCCTAGGGAAGTTCAAATTCTTAACCTTCCATGAGAGACTTGGAGTCGTGGAAATACCCTCCTATGAGGGTCCCACATGAGTTGGACATTCAACTCTAGGAGCTTCGAGGGGATTGGGGGTACTTCTTGGAGCTATGAGCAACCATAAGGTGAATGGTTCACCTTTCCCTAGTGGTGCACTATGTACAGGGTGAGTGGTTCACCTTCCCCTGTGATACCCCTTTTTTTGGTTGATATATGAGTAGGATGAGTGGTTCACCTTCTCCTTGTGGTACCCCAACACATATCCTACCCATGTAGTCTGAGACTCATGGTAAGTACCTCTCATCTAGCCAATGAGTTCGGAAATTAGGATATAGACCATAGAACTACCGATGAACGCATCGTGTACTGTCGTACTCTCTATGCTAGAATGCTTGGTGTTCAACAACTTGATCTAGGATCAAGTTTAATTGAGGTTTTACCTCTAGAATGACTTTGGGTCAGTGGAGAGTGGCAAGGTCTTGTGCCTCACTCTCAATCAATTCATCTTCATTATTTCTTCATATTTCAACAAAGTAGTGTGGGGATGACAAATATGGTACAGGTTGACAGATGGATTGGCAGGGGGATTTCTCCCTAGTTGAAAGGGAGTGTTAAAATTGGAAACTAGGGCCAAACTTTGCCTTGTTCTACTCATATGATGGAGATGATATATTTATTGGATTCCTCTTTCCGAGAGGTGTAATATTGATCTAAATATCATCTTGTTTGGATGAAAAATTGTGATTTTGAATTTATTTTCTCACACATGTGGAAATTTTCAAGGTCTGCCAGAATCTAATGTAGGCTCTTGAAGCCCCAATAGATGTGTCTCCACCCTTAAAGAATTGTATAAATAAGAGAGAACCTCCCCTAATTTGGACATCATCTCATCACACAAGATTCTCTCTCCTCTCTTGATTGGGTCGTACAACAAGGAGAAGCTCTCCCTCACGTGTGAAATCAAAAGGCTGAAAATTGTAGGAGGATCTGAGGACTGATTTTAGGGTTGATTGCAAGAGCATTGACCAGCGTTGACCGAGGGTCAACACCTCTCTTTTGACTGTGGTTTCAGGAAGTTCATCTAATTTCTTGAGGCTGCATTGGATGAAAAATATCCTGAGGCATTTGGAGAAGTTTGATCAAAGTTGACTTCAGTGTTGAATTCTATTTTGACCATAGAAATTACAGCAGCGATGACTGGGTTTGACTTCCCTGTTTTGGGCTAAATTTCTCTCTCCTGAAAGACCAAATTTTTTGTTGTTGACTTAGTTGCATGGAGGAGGATTTATTATTGATTTGACCAGCGTTGTCTTTCTGGTTAGGGCTTCTGGTTAACTACTATTTATTGTTGTTATCATTATGTCAGGGTTGATTTGATAGTGTTGGGAATGTAAAATTGTATTTTGTACTCTCTCTCTCTCTCTCTCTCTCTCTCTCTCTCTCTCTCTCTCTCTCTCTCTCTTTCTCTCTCTCTCTCTACTGAATTATTGAAGAATAATAAGAAGAATTTGATCAAAGGGTTTTCCCCACATTGGGGTTTTTCCTTGGCATCCGCCAAATAATGTGCCTTGTATTAGCTTGTCTTATGCTTATTGTTTACGTTCTATCAATGTTAATGTGATTGCTAATCTGGAAACTTATATTGGGCTAATAAGGAAAATTTAAGTTAATTGTTCTTAAGCATAGAACATACCATTGTTATCTAAAATTAACACCACTACTTGGAAAGAAGGAAAACATCCACCATAAATATCAAATCAGAATACAATGAGCTTTTAAAACTTAAAGAAAAAATGAAAAACCCCCTAGTATAAAGCACTAAATAAGTAAGTCATATAATCAAGATTCATATTCACTAATTAAAGAAGATAAGCAAACTAACTGATAGAAATACTAGAAAACATTTAATTTTAAACATTTAACTTTATAATCTACCTAGGTAAAAAATAGCACAAACCTAGAACAATTCCATTCACATTTGGGAAAAATTGTCAAGTTTTTAGAGTACTGCTAGAGATCACAATTCAACTCAGCCCTGTTGTTGAAGAGAAGTCTGACTCCCTAATGGAAATTCAAACTCAGAAACAACAAACCTGCAAGGCCCTACTGCTGAAGTGAAGTCTAACTCCCTAATGACAAGTCAAACTCAGGAACAAAAAACCTGCAAGTACACATGGGTGACAACCTAACCTGCAAGTAACTTGTAGGTTATTCATTTCCTGACAAATCCAGCTTGTGGGAAGATGGTGAAATCATCTGCATCAACTAAACACCAAAAAGGAGATGAAAAACCTTCATTTTTGACTAATTTTTCCTACCAACTCTTGCACTCCACCCTCACTGTGTCCTTTTCCAAGCTAATTTTTTCAGCATTGATTCCATTATACCACACGAATGTATTATGTGCATGGAATGTATTCCACTTAAATTTCAAAAATATTTTCAATTTCTTGCATATTCGTGAGATTATCGATCTCATCAGAAGCATTCCAAATGCCTTTAAAATAAGAATTCCACCCAATTCCTCTAAAATGACTTGTAAACAAGAAACTGGATTCGTATTAAGAACATCACACATATTACAGACCAACAAGTTTCTTCAAGAGACACTTTCTAAGGCTGTGCACTATTTATGAGGCCTCTACTCGCATTTATTAGCTTGTTATCCTATTCCTATGGAGAGCACAATGTAAGGCTCATAGACCTCTATTTTAAATTTAAATCATATTAAGAATCTACAAATATCTTCCTTTAATTTCCAGTTTACATATATAATTTTTAGCTATTTTGGTTGTGAATTGATGTGGTATTTTGAGGAAATTTCTTCCTGTTGAATCACAATGATATTATTTTTGTGTTAATGGAAATAAATTTTGGGAACAACAGTTTTTGAAAAATGTTTAGAGATCATTTCATAATAATTTAAGCAATCGTATCGCCAAAAAAAGGGAAACAAAGGGGATTGTAGTCGACCAGGGTTCAAGCCTATGGGAAAGAAAAACATAATGAAAATTAATTGGTTTGCATGGAACCTGTTATGGCCCAAAACAAAAACTGTAAGGAGTCAATTCTCAGCAAATTAATGAAAAAAAGGAAATAAATTTAATACTGACCGTGAAATGGGCGATATTGAAAACGGTCTAAGTTGTGTCAGCAGTGAAACCTAATAGAGAGAGTACGATGATCCATGTGAAGAAGAGTATCAGAATGTAGGTCATCCACATGCCAAGATACATAAACCATGGTGTTTTCTTATTCAAATCCGGCAGAGGCACCGCTGCACGTACAGGTTCCCCATCCCCATGTTCAGGAAGCTCAACCCACCTTCCGCCATAGATGAATTGATCAGATGACATATGATCTCCTACTTTTCCCTATTTCTCTCTTCTGGGAATGATACACAATCCCTCCTTCCAATTTAACTAGTCTAAAGCATATTTATTGGTTTGGAACTAATTTTAGTAAATATAAAGAGAGTAAGGACGATGAATGTTCTTTAGCTTTTAGCTATTTTGAGTACCATTCTAATTAGTTTAAAATGAAATTAGAGTAAAATTCTTAGTTTAAAATGAAATTTTTTTTATACCTCTTTATCATCTCATTATAAGGATTAAAAATTAGATTCCTGAGGTTTTTCCTTTCAATTCTTTAAGATTTTAGTGGATAAGCTATGTGGCTTGCAAACAAAACAATAAATTAAATGGAGGTCCTTAAAAAAAATGAGGGTTTATATGTTCAAACCATCCTTTAAGTTCACTTGTGTTTTATCAAACATGAAGGAATGTTGTGATATTCATAATCAACACATGTCACGATACTCCCAATTCATGTGATATCAAAGCAAGGGATGAGATGTAAAGGGACGTATACACCATTTTCACACATGTTAGGCTTAACTCTTAATTGGCATTATAAATTCTTTCGTGTCACATATCAGGACTCAAGTGGGATAATGGAGCAGTTTATGAGTGGTCTTGGTGACATAGTTTGATGGCAATTACATTTAAACCTATATGCCTTCTTGGAAATAACTTCTCATTTTATATGGCTTTTTCTTTAGAAATTTTATCTTATGGTAAATGTTTTGATGGTTTTGCGATGCCCTATCAGTGTTTTATTGGAGAATCATATATTTTTCATGATTTCTAAGTTCTAGGTGTTTGTGGCCTCAGGATTCTTGTGGGTTGTTTGGACTAGTTGTTGGACTCTACATACCATACCTTGCCTACCCTACTCTATCCCCCTAGTGAAATTCTTGTTTGCAAGTACACCCTAAAGAAATATAACGATTATTTTCTAGGACTCTCATTTTTGGGCACTTCATAGTTCCCTCCGAATTGGGCAATATTTCCTAAATATGTACTAAAGTGAAACCCAGGAATTTAATAGAGAGCTCTATAGACATGAGGAATCTATAAAAAAAAAAAAATAGAATCTCAATTTTCTTATTAACCACCAAGGTTTGTGAAAACGAACATCAATGTATTTATCAACATGCTTTGGTCATGGACACCCTAGTTTAACAAAAGTAACAAATAAAAATGTTGGAAATAGAATATTTTCACGCTAAGAAACATGGTTTTCAATAATTATAAAGGATCACACTTAGCTTTGTCTAACCACATAATGTTAGTCAATTTAGCTCAATAAGACCTCAAAAAAGAAATCAAAACACATCAAATAACGAAAGACATGGACCTAGGCAATAAAAATCCCCACCCTACCAATAGTAAACAAGATGAAGCCATCAAAAAACACATCTTTCATTAGTTACCATGCTTTGTAAATTAATATTAGGAATCACTTTAGAGTGTCTACTAGCAAGAAAAAATTATTCGGGTCTAAAATGGGGAGAATTGATTGTTATCATTCCCACCTAAATTCAACTCCCACAAGTGAGATGTTGAGATCCTAACAAGTATATTGTTAGAATGGCCTTGAACCCCATGTTGCAGAGCCTTGAGATTGTAATAAATATAGTTTACTTTGAGTATCATTCTCAAAATGAGAAGAAGTACCTAGTGAGTTTCTTGGGGATATGTATTACGTAGTATAGTACAACAAAGGATGATTTTGAAATTTTGTTTTTGACATATTTTTTTTACTTTCATTGCAATTATTATTAAATGATGATAAGTGTGTTGAAAAGAATTGCATTAATTCCATGATAGAAAATAGAGACACTTTTGGAAGCTGACATGTCGAGAAAAAATGGACTCTGCAGGATGCTTTAGGGTTTCTCTCTATAATTTTTTGTTTGGCATTTTCATTGGTTAGCAGTATGCGACATACAAGGATGGAAGGAAAATGCTTGTAGTGTAAAAGCCCACTACACTCCATGGAAATGGACAATGGTTTCTTCAGTTTTGTTTCTCTGAAGAACGAGTGGTGCTCTCCTAGATTTTTCTCTTAGACTCCACAGGTGAGCGATGGCTTTGCCTCACTAAATATTCCTTCATTTGGGCTCTAGTCATGTCAAGTGTCATGGTACAAAATTTGTACATTTGTTCTAAAGTTTGTTTTTCTGACAGGGGCTCATTAAGCCTACCTAACTTGCAATGGGAAAGCTCTGTACTGGGGTCTAGGGTCTAAACTCCGTTTTCTCTCTATCAGATGCTTATTCATTTGCCCCAACATATTGATTATGGATTCCATAGTAATCCCTCAATCCCCAAACTATGGTATGGATGAAAGGTAGACTGAAATGGACAAACAAATTTTTTAGATATTCATAAAAAATATCAATGGGAAGTCTTCCCTATTCTAGTCTAGAAATTCAAAATTGGTGGAAATTTTGTAACAACACATCAAGAACAATATGGGCATCTCTGCAATGTCTCAATGTATGTTATCTGTAGGGAAGATAATGTGGGACTCTAACCATATGATGGAATGTGATATTTCAAGGAAATCTATCATTATTCTAAATATGAGGTTGTGTGGAGGAGCTTTGAGCATCAAAAACCCTAGTGGATTTCCCTCTTTTAAGGATGCAATGGAAGGGAAGAATTTGATAATCTCCATTTTATAGGATGCCTTAACTAGAATTTTATAAGATGGCTTCTGTTTTTATGATCTTTACTTACGCCACCTCAAAGTATGATGTATCATTGTATATCATTAGAAAGCCCCCCCCCTTGATCAAGATGTATATGGAAACAAATCCATCCATAGGATCCCCAAGCCTTGGTGGCATTTAACCCACCAAATATCTGAGAAATGCATGATTTTCTAACAAAAAATAAATTAAAAAAAGAAAAAAATCATTAATATTAATGAAAGTTCATTGGGAGGGATCTCAATACCTCATGTATTGCCTAAGGGGTGAGCTTACTCAAGGCCTTGGGAAGAATGATGCTATCTAATTTATAGATCAAAATATCCTTGCATGATACCTAAAACAATGATATTGGATGGTAGGTAGTCATTTAACCAAATCACACCATATTATGAGAGGGGAAAAAGGTCACAACCTCAAGGTCATGTGAGTTCCACTAAACCAAAAAGCAATGGAGAGCATGTTTACAGGAAGCAATTATAGAAATTGAGAGAAAAATACAAGGAACTTGGAAGATTGAAAGTATTTTTTTAATAATTCTTGGAATTGAAAGATGCTATGGAGGCAGGAAAAGAACATGGTCAAGTTGATCCAAACCAAGCCAACAATGTAAGAATTACATGTGTAGACAATTTAATTTTTGATGTATAACATCTTTGAAGATTGGAATTTTTAAAGCACAATGTCAATATGAACATGATTTTATTGTTGTAAGATGTGTAACTAATAAAACATTGTTTTTGTAGCTTAACCCTTCATCCTATGATGTCATGGTATCTCATGCAAACTATCTATTTTTCAGTAGAGCTCCATGAGTCCTAGTTAGGCTACACCAAAAAAAACTCCATTGACTTTGGGACAACATATTCATGATCCAATTAGTGACTCGATAACACAGGTAATTTCTACGGTTGTTTATTTTCTTGTTTAACATCATCTTCTTATTCTATGGAATCTCACAAGAATTTGTTTATTGGCAGGGTCAACCACAATTACTACCTTTAAATACAATATTTAAGGGGAAAAATGTTTACTTACATATTTTAATAGTCAAGTGAAGGTTTCAAAGGGTTACATAAAAAACATTGAACCAAACTTGTAAGATTCTTTTGAAAGCTTGTGTGTTGTGGTATTTAGCTCCTTGAGAATGTGTCTGAAAGATAACTAGTCCAAAGAGTTGGAGGAATCTATGATATCCTATAGGATGGGATGTAGGTAGATGTTTTCTATAATGAATTATTGACCCAATTGATCATGATTTTTGAATCCCCTATGATCTATAGGGATTTAAATCTTTTGATGGATGCAATTTCTAGAAGGGTACAAAGAGAAAAGGAATCAACTCACTTGTTGGAGCCTTAACTTTGGGTATATCTTACTTTCTTGCTATAAGACTGGGAGAGGAAGAGTACCACACCCACTTTGCAGCTAGGTGGGATAACTTGTGCAACACCATCAAAGAAGTCACAGGGGAATCCAAGAGAGAGTTGAGGGATTACTAGAATCCATTATTTTTGTAGTTTAGGATGAATCTTGTCTTCCAAACACTGTTTTTTATCAATTCAATTGTGATATTTGTTAGAATTTCTCGTGAAAAAAATATGTTTTTGTTCCAATCCCACCAGATATTGATAATTAGAATGCATGGGAAACCTTTATAATAATCTTCTATGATGTTGAGTAACTAAGTTTTGAATTTTTCTTCCAAGATTATATAGGACCACGAGCCTATCATGTTCATTTTTGCAAGGGTGGTGGTGATGACCTACACTGTGTTGGGACAAGATATAAATAAGTGTGAATAAATATCATCATATGACTTGCCTAAAGGATAGACGTTGGGGTAATTTGTAAACTATCATGGATATTTCTCGTGAACAAAATGTGTTGTTATTCCAATCCCACCAAATATTGTTGATTAGAATGCATGGAAAACCTTTTTAATAATATTCCATGATGTTGTGTAACTAAGTTTTGAAATTTTCTTCCAAGCTTAGATAGGACCACGAGCCTATCATGTTCAATTTTGCAAGGGTGGTGGTGATGACCTGCACTGTGTTTGGACTAGAGATAAATAAGTGTGAAGAAATATCATCATATGACTTGCATAAATGATAGATGTTGGGGTGATTCTTAAACTATCATGGATATTTCTCGTGAATAAAATGTGTTGCTATTCAAATCCCACCAGATATTGATGATTAGAATGTATGGGAAACCTTTTTAATAATCTTCCATGATGTTGTGTCACTAATTTTTGAAATTTTCTTCCAAGCTTAGATAGGACCACAAGCCTATCATGTTTAATTTTGTAGGGGTGGTGGTGATGATCTGCACTGTGTTTAGACTAGAGATAAATAAGTGTGAAGAAATATCATCATATGAATTGCATAAATGATAGATGTTGGGGTGATTCTTAAATTATTATGGATATTTCTCGTGAAAAAAATGGGTTGCTATTCCAATCCCACCAGATATTGCTGATTAGAATGTATGGGAAACCTTTTTAATAATCTTCCATGATGTTGTGTAACTAAGTTTTGAAATTTTCTTCCAAGTTTAGATAGGACCACAAGCCTATCATGTTTAATTTTGCAAGGGTGGTGGTGATGGCCCACATTGTGTTGGGACAAGATATAAATAAGTGCAAAGAAATATTATCATATGACTTGCATAAAGATATATGTTGGGGTGATTCGTAAACTATCATGGATATTTCTTGTGAACAATTTTTTTCGTTCATAGACTTTTCCCAAAATATTTTGCTTAGCTCTTCCCATATTTGAGCTAGATATTTTTCTAATTCTATGGGATGAAATTGTGAATCTGAGAATGAGAGGCCTATAATGGACTTATATTTCTCTTACCTTTTTAGCCAATTAACTAATAATTTTGGTTCTTGAGGTGTTGGCTTTGTTACTTTTAGTAAAACCCATAAATGTTTATGCATTAAGTTCATTTTGAATTTTGCCTCAAGCTCTCGCTCTAGGATCAAGTTTTGCATAGGTGTTCCCAAGGCTAGAACATAGTAGGATCAATTTGACCCATCAAAGTAAAAACTCTTTTCTGATCCTTTCCCCTCACATTTTCCAGGATAGGAATATCATTGGTTTCTAAATTCCATCCCTAAACCTGGGCTGGGTCTGCTTGGCTCCGTGTGGTCCCATTTGGTGTCAAAGGCCTTTCATCATGAACCATTTTGGAATTCAAGTTCCTAAAGGATTTTAGTGATTGAGAAATTCCTTCATAAGTATTATTCTTCTCCCTCAACCCTTCCATCCCCCTCCTCTCTCCCTAGAAGATCAAGTCCCTTTCTTAAAAGGAAAGCATGTCCCACCCCTTATTCTATCTTAGGGAAAGGGTTTCTAGGGTCACTTCCCACCTACTCATTGATCTATACTCTACAAGTGACTTCCTAAACTACTGTGAATCCTCCCATTGATGAAATTTCGTGAAGAGCAAGGAGCCTTAGTTTTGGTGACAATGGGCTAAGCCTCAACCATTTCTCTTGTCCTAGTAGTTTCCCTCTTAGGAACCCCTTTTATGTCCACTATTAGTTTGAGTGGTAACAAGTTTTTCACAACTCCATTTGTGAACAACTCTTTGGTATGCCTATTTTTTCCATACTACGACTCCAATATGAGAATTCTAGGGCTATGGAGGTTGCCCTTCTTCTCATTGAATTAATCCTCTAAAATATAGTCAACTAGGGCTAGTTGGCTGGCCCACTTGACTGCTACTTTAGTCTTCAATTTATACACATTCTTAGGCCCTATACACCTGCCCTTCTACCTATCTTATTGTCCTTCACAAGTACAAGAGTTAGGGCTATTCTTTGACAATCACCTAACAACCCTCCAACTATACTTGTACTACCATCAATCTACCCAACCACAGTCAATTATTTTTACTGATCGTGGGCTGACAATATTGTCTTCATCTAGGGATCTTCAAATATTCCACCTAAAAATGGTTTGAGTCCTCTCAAAATAATTTTTCTTGTGTATCGACAATTTGATCTTTGTTGTCTAATCTATGAACAAATCTGAACTACTCCTCTTATCATGCTTCTAACAATCTGTAGATGACTGAACTAGGGTCACAAATCAGCCACTAACAATCCATGGACTAATTTTTTATAGGTTCCTTCAGATCTCTTTCTAAAACTCTATCAATAGTCCAAAAAATCAACCTCTTTGCATGTCAATCCATTCTTCACATGGCACATTTATTCTACATGCTCAATATTTTGCTCAGTTTCCACCCTCCTTTGGATCTACTATCTCCATACATATTGAATCTTCAAACCATCTTCCAGATCTACGGTCTATATTGCGGAAATAAACCTCGCTCTAAGGGTCACAACCACTCTTATTCTATGCAAATTTGTCACAATCTTAAGGGCATACCTTATGAACTAAATATGCTAGGAAATTTTCCTAACTAGGGAACTATACTTATTTACTTCTAATTGTTGTAGAAAAAACCTTATCCACCCATAGAAAAAACCACGACTCTTGCCTCCATAAGGGACTATACCTAGCTCATATGGATCCATAGATTCGTGCATTTCTTTGACTAAATCTTGAAAGTAACTTCAGATCTCAATGTCGACCCTCAAACTAGGGTTACCTCAGTCAATATTAAGCCTGTGTCTACTTATGTTATGGCTCTAAATTACAGTGCAATCCCTCCTCCATTTATTTTGGTCTTTATCACAAACCTTATTGCCTACTAACCACCACAAAACAAGATTGTATCAACCCTCTCTTCTATTTCATGTAGAAAATATAACCAATGGGATTCAATGTGATATTGTAATGTACTAAAACAAGATATTGAATCCTTCCTACGATTTGCAAAAACAAAACACGATCGCGCAATCACATATAAGTAAGAGAAATAAATTATCAATCGCACAACACAAGATGTATCTGGGGAAAGAAACTGCTCAAAACCCCTCTATATCTATTGTGTATTAATTCAAGGAATCATGAAACAATACAATGCTTAATCGCTCATAAGATTCTCTAGCACTCTCCCAATTGTCTCTTACTAATCTAAGCAAAATCAGTCTAGTACTTAGCCAATTCTCAACCTTCCTCCAACCTGCCTTGATCACGCAATTCCTAGGGAGTTAGCTCCATATTAATTAGGAAAATTATCCTTCCTTGATTGCGCAATCCATCATGCCATCCCAATGACTTTATAATTTCACATGGGCAATTTTGTATAAATGCAACTGATAGTTATGTTCCCTTTAACCTCTGTCTCAACTCGGTATTCCTCGAAACTGACATGCATGCAACTATAAATAGTGAATTATCAATTATCTGATTTATCACTCATTGCAAATTAAATCTAATTTAATTATGTGGACCTCTCACTAGTGCATCACTCAGTTAGAACTAGTTAAACTGATTTTAACTCAATTAGTTGAGTTAACCAATTCACACCTACGCCCCACTAATGCATCAACTGCAATTGGACCCACAAAATATTAGAATCCCTTTACATGCCTCAACTTAGACCCTCATGATCCGGACATATGCAGGAATGGAATAAAATAAAGAAATAAACATAAACACAAATATGAACTAGGAATATCACTTCATTTCATTAATATCAAATACTGAAAAATGATTACAGACAAAATGGAAAAAAAACTAGCTCGGGCGATGGTAGCTTATCTCTGAGAAGAGATTTGGCGGCTACATGCCTCTAAAATGTGTTACAATAAGGCTTAAGGGCCTTTTTATTATTGAAAAATAAGAGAAAACCCTAACCCAAGGAGATGTAACACCAAGATTTTATGGGCCTCGTTGGGGGTATTTGGGAAGCCAACTTCCCCGGGTTGTAACTTGGTCATATGATCTTTGTTTGATGCACATGATACATAGTTAGAAAGATTTTTCTCCGAGGACTAAAACTGCTAATTCAATTTCTATGAAATCGCCAAACCTTTCATGCCCAGAAAATGTCGTTTGGGGCCTCAAAACTGTTCCGGAAGTTTAGTTCCCGAAAAACTGACAAAAATAGTAAATTGTGATATAATTAAAGAAAATTAAAAACTAAAAGAGACAATGGTGAGAGCCAAAGTGGAATAGGCGGGTGGCCACCAATATACACCTTGATCACCTCAACTTGAATTCCTTGATCTAACTCAGTCATCATGACTTAGTTAACTGACCCAAGTTATTATGAGATGAAATTACAATTTATTGTCCAATTTATTTAAGGGAAAAATATATTAGACGCCTTACATTCCTCACTCCTGGTACATCAAAATTCCTCACCAGTGTGGGTGCCTTTTTTTTTTGTTCTTTCTAGTTTCCAATTTCACTGTTTCTTATTGCAAATTTCAATACTCCCTCTCAACAATAAATGAATTACTCACTTGATCTATCCCGATCCGGTACCTTTGGAATTATGCATGCAACACTTCTCTAGTGTTGCTTTCACCTGCAAATCCTGAAATTGAATAGCCTCTGAAAAAATGAATCAATATAATTCATTTGTCATCATATTATTCTCACTGCCGCTAGCTACTGCACCTATCTACTGGACTCTCTATGTTGCTGCTGACATCTACATTTGTGCCCTTTGCAATGTTGCCAACTCTGATCTACGCTTCAGAATCTGAAATTTTTCACGCTGATTTATGTCTTCCTGACATCTGAATACATTAATCTAACTAATCCTTCTTGCTACTGTCGTACTGGGGAATCCTCGTAGCGAGGTTTGATCCATGAGACACGCCATCTCAATGGACCCTGCCCAAATTTCTTATGTTGGGATTATGTCTACACATCACCCCACCTTTCAGCAGGAGGTATGGTTTCATGTGCTGCCTCTACCCATCCTCATGGAGGTCTATGCTTGAGTGGACGCTTCCACTTGTTCTCCTCTTTTCTTCTCCAATTGTGGCTGCTCCACAAAATTTTGAGACTGCTTCTAAGGCTGCATGTTGAGAGGTAATTTTTACTCCCTCTCAACAACCAAGTCTTTAACCTTTGGTTTGCTCCTCAAATATTTGGATGCATTTGGTACCTCAAGTGAATATAGGTTCTTGACTCACGCACTTTTTAATTGTCCCGCCATTTCAAAATTTTGTAAAAAAGAGTTGGTTTTAAATCGACGATACCTCCCTCATCGAAGCTTCGAATTGATTTTCCATTTGGGTATTTTTTCGCAACGAATCCAAATATGCTATTTTTTTTTTTTAATTTTACACCAAAATCTTTAGATATTCTCTGCAAACTCACCGCCCAAAAAATTCCTTCTCTGATACCATGTATAAATTCTAACCAACGAGATTCAATCTGATCTTGTAATGTACTAAAACAAGATATTGAATCCTTCCTACAATTTTCGTAAACAAAACATGATTGCACAATCACATATAAGTAAGAGAAATAAATTATCAATCACACAACACAAGATTTATTTGGGGAAAGAAACTGCTCAAAACCCCTCTATCTCTATGTGTATTAAGTCAAGGAATCATGAAACAATACAATGCTTAATCTCTCATGAGATTCTCCAACACTCTACCAATTTCCCTTACTGATCTAGGCAAACTCGGTCTAGTACTTAGCCAATTCTCAGCCTTCCTTCAACCTGCCTTACTCATGCAATTCCTAGGGAATTAGATCCCTATTAATTAGGAAAGCCAGTCTTCCTTGATTGCACAATCCATCATGTCATCCCAATGACTATATAATTGCACATGGGAGATTTTGTATAAATACAACTGATAGTTATGTCCCATTTAACCTCTATCTCAACTGGCTCTTCCTCGGAACTGAGATGCATGCAACTATTAATAGTGAATTATTAGTTATCTGATTGATCACTCATTGTGAATTAAATCTAATTTAATTCATTTCCCAACCTCTCACTAGCTCACCACTTAGTTAGACCTATTTAAACTAATTTTAACTCATTTAATTGAGATAACCAATTCACACCTGCACCCCACTAATGCATCAACTACAATTAGACTCCAAAAATATTAGATTAATACCTCTACATGCCTCATATTATACCCTCAACTTGAATTTATTGAGCTAAATCAGTCATCATGACTTAGTTAACTGTCACAAGTTGTTATGAGATGAAATTACAATTTATTTAAGGGAAAAATAAATTAGACACCCCACATAACTCACTTCTAGTGCATCAAAATTCTTCACTAGTGTGGGTGCATTTTTTTTTGTCCTTTCTAGTTTCCAATTTCAATGTTTCTTGTTGCAAATTTCAACATTTCAAAATTTGATGTGGCCTTCACACAAAGACACCATTGAAATCACATGCCCAGATTCTCATGAGAAACCTCTCTTAAGCTCGATATTCCATAAGAGAACCAACAATATTCCATCCTACTTCCTAGCTCGAATCAACCATCAAGGTATGCAACATTCTTGTGAACCCTCACATGATGATCTTGCTCTTGGAGGATGATCATGGCCTCTGTTTAGCAACCCTTACTCGACCCTCTTACTCGACCTACTTTAGGACTACATCTCTCTTCGCCCCCTTGATCAAATGAGATTGTTCTCACTTTATGTTCTTTCCTTCATCCTAAGGCCTCCTTAAATATTTTTTCTTGTACCTCTTAGGAACCCTCTAGAACTTACGGGTTTTATCCTCTTAGGAACCCTTTAGAACTTAATTTTCCTTTTTAATTTTATTTTAGATTTTAAACCCCATCTTGGGTCCAAAATCCCTTCGCTTGGCTTCTTTTCCCACAAATACAAACTCACACAAACCCATCTCACTAGGCTTGTGGAGTACCTCCGAAGCTACACAATTCAAAAAAATAGTCTATTTGTAGTAACTGTAACTTGGTCAAGCTCTTGTAGTCAAGCAAGGGCTTGGTTGGGTTCACAAGTTAAAAATTAAGTAAGGGTAGTTGTGAGGCCATGATAGTTAGGGAGGGTCAGGACATGCACATTAGGAATGAAAAGGTATGCTAACACATGTCGATCAATGTCAATGCATGTTGAAGAGTGTTAGGGAGTTTCGGGGCATATCAAGGGATAACTAGATCAAAATTCATGGAAAGGAATGAATAAGAGTGTGTGTCAGGGAGTGTGAACGAATTCAAGTGTGTTAAGGATGAAGTGTGTTAGGATAAGTTTATAATAGGATTTGCATGAGGCAAGCCTACAGTTGCTATATGGGGCTCGACATAGTAGTTTTAGACAAAGGGAGATCACTTTGTGCTAAGCACAACATTGTTTTTCCTTTAGCTATTTTTTTTTATATGAGATGCGGCACACTTTGGCTACATGCTTATGTTTTAAACTATTCTAGATAATTGCGTATTGTAAATTGTTGTGTATAAGTTTAGGGGCACTCGGCTTATATCTCGTGTGTCTTGTGAACCTTATGGTTCTTGAAAACTCTTTGTTAATTTTCTACTATTATATGAACTGAACATACATGTGAAATATTTCCTATGTAAGCTATTTTGCTTAGTTGTTTTATGGCTATGGCTAGATCATGTGATCCTTGTCTTGGCAACTAGTCAAGTGGGACAAGTTGAGATTGGACATGAGTGGCATAATATGAGTTATATATAGTTCTTAGGTGAACAAGGCATAATCTACTTGTAGTAGGTGCCATTGGTCAAGTTTTTGCGGTTGAAGCAAGCCAATATTTTCACATGAACTGCAGTAGCCAAGGAATTGATTAGTTCCCAAGTCGTGAAAAAATGTAAAGGATAGATATGAGGACATGAGTGCCAAGGTGTGCTAGGGAATGCTAAGATGTGTTAGATAGTGTGAAGGCATGTCAAACATGCTAAGATGTGCCAAGTTATAAGGCATGCCAAGATGTGCAAGGGTGTGTCAATGCATGCCAGGGACTGTCAAGGCACCAAAAGGGAGAAAAAAGTTAAACTACAAGGAAATGAACACATAAGAGGGTTAATAAGTCATCAATTTACCTTTTCCAAGAGGGACATGCTAGGTACACCAACACTAGGCACCAGTAGGTGCCAAGTGCGAAGTCTTAGTGCATTCTAAGTGCCAAGTCTTCCTTTGTTGCTTCTCATCTACTTTCCAACAGTTGATCTCAAATAAATTTAATCTTAAGCCATGGAAAATTATACCAAGGCATGTCAACATATTCCATACATGCTAAGACTTTCCAAGAACCAACATGTGCCAAGTGGCAATATGTGTCACTGAGTGTTATGCATGCTATGAAGTGGAAGGACATGTTGAAGAGTGCTAAGGTGTGCTAGAGAGTGCTAATGCATGTCAAGGAGTGTTAAGGAGTACTAGGAAAAAACATTAAGGGAGCACTAGGTCAAAATTGATGGAAGTTAATGAATATGAGGAACATGTGCCAAGGAATAGTGTTAATGAGTGCTAGTTGTCATGCCAAGGAGGGAGTGACAAGGTATGATAAGGATTGGTAAGGCATGTTAGGGAATATCAAGGAATGTCAAGAAGTCTCAAAGTGTGCTTTGGAGTTCTAGGGTGTGCTTATTATATGTGCTAAATAGTGCCAAGATATGCTAATACATGCCAGGTGCTAAGGATGTGTAGGGTGCTAGGGTATGTCAATATGTGTCAAGAGGTTCCAAGGAAACAAAAGGAAGAACCAATAAGAGGGTTAATAAGTCAAGACTTTATATTTTTCAAAAGGGGCATGCTAACCACACTAATAATAGTTCCCAATACATGCCAAGTGGCATTGTGTGGCAAGTGCTAATGTATGTCAATGCATTCAACCAACGTGTTCCAGGGCATGCTAGGGACTACATGCATGCCAACACATGCTAGGATATTTCTATGTTGTGCTAGCACATGCCACCATGTGCTTGGGCATCAGTGTCATGACAAGATGTTTTAGGTACAAATATGTTTCAAGACATGTGAGGTGCTAATAAATGTTAGTGTGTGCCAAAGAATTAATTTAAGGTGTTCCCAGATTGTTGAGGAGTGTTAGGTCTTTCTAATTAATGCAATTGACAGAGCTTGATTATGTATTGAATAATATATTTCCTACACACAATAATGGGACTTTATCTAAAGGGAAATTTGCAGATAATAAACTTAATAGATATGAATCATGTGTTGACTCATAGGAAAACTCTATTCGACTAGTTATTACTTGAAGGAAATGATACACACTAATTACTTCTTAAAAAAATGGCTGACTCTAACCACTATGGCCATGGACATATTATAAAAAATACTCCACAATAATGGTATTAATTTGTTATCTTTTGACAAAAAAATATTTTAACAAGCATATAACGTCATTAAAAAGTCATTGGAATGATCAATGGTGACGAACATTTTTTGACCATCACCAAAAGCAACAAAAATAGTGTCGGTGAGGGTCATTAAAATTTCGTCACTAGAAGTGTCACCAAAGAGAGAATTAGTGACGGGCCTTTAATGACCCTCACCAAAAGTGTCATTGAAAATGGCTTTGGTGACGGACCTTAAAGGACCATCACTATATACACTTACAACGATGCTTTTTTAAGGACCGTCACCATATGTGACATTAGTGATGGACCTTAAAGGTCCATCACAAGCATGACCCTCACTAATATCCTTTTTTCTTGTAGTGCCAACCTAAGACTTGTCGCCTCTCAGAAAGTCTCTATACACAAACAGTAAGCAAAAATTGTGGTTTAGTCACCCAGAATTAATTAAAAACTAAAAAAAGACCGAGGATTAGATGTAAACCATATGAGAAACGATTAATCTATTCTGAAGAATTGAAAAGAAAATTACCCGAAAGTCAGTGAGACATTTATGTAATTCCTGATTGCAGAGTTAGTGCAGGTTACCCGAGCACATAAAAACTTGTTAATGTTATCATTCGAGTAAAACAAGAAAACCAATTGTACAAAGAAAAAAAATTATGTACAAACCTTTTAAAAAATGGTGATATTTCTTTCTTATTAAACAGTGGAAAATAATTCGTTATGATTACAGAAAAACAATATATAGCCCAAGAAAATATTACCACTGTAATCAATATTTACTCTGTGGATGTTAAACCAAACATACACTATATAAGACCGAATCTTAGGGAAGATGAGTATTACAGTCAATTTCCTCATACAAAACGCAGAAATTTTTACAAGACATAATTCTGAGAAAGAAACTGTTCCGAAAGCCCCAAGTTCTCTAGCTGACTTAAGCCTTAAAACAGTATACAATATGAGGAAAAATAAATATAAATTCGACAGTCAACTTCTCAGGAGGAGTTGAGTCCTAATCTCCTGTGTAGGAAGGATGGGCGTGGTTGCACGAGACCGGGAACGACCTCGGACTACGAGCGCAAAATCTTTGTCCCATGTACTTGGAGATGAGAGAAAGTTGAATTAGAGATGGTTGAGATAGTTGGTATTCCAAATAAGTTCTTTGAGTGGAAGGACATGTCTTTGAAAAGAGAGCCAACTTTGCAACCATATAACAGGAAAACGAAAAAAATGCATTTGCAGAAATTTGTTAAGGGCTTACATATTCGAGGAGCACAGCTTTGATAAAAAGGAGAACCGTGAGGGTTAATAACTGAATAAGGAGTAGCCATCACAATACTCTAGGTACTGAATGCTCCTCTTCTGCTACTTAAATAATCAAACAAGGAAAGAGAACAAGCGGCGAACCATGAGAGAGGATTACTCTACAAGCTTACAGCCATGAGGAAAAGAGATTATAGAATGCACATGAATTTAGAAAATATACCTGGGAAGAGAGTGAAGAGCCGAGGAAGAACTGGTGAGTTTTCCTGTTCAGAGGTTGAACTCCATGACAAATCCCAAACTTCCATTTCCGCCATGGTGCAAAGCGGAAGTATGTTGCCATCTAAAATCTCTCGGAAAGAAGACGTAATTTTTTATTATGTGAGACCAGGGTTCGAGACTAGAAGAGGCAGCATATCCTTCGGAGGCGAAGAGAACAATCCAACATGAAAATTGTGTCAAAGGATGATGATAAAAGGTGAAGAACCCTTAGGGTTGGCGGGCTTACCAAGCCCTTTCACGCCTAATCGTTGAACCGTAGATTTCCCAAAAGATCAACGATGTAGATCCAGAGAAGGACCATAGGAGATTGCAACCAAATCATGGAAAACCTTACACCTGTTCATAGCAATTAATTTCCAGTACATTTCGCGTTTATGGCTCAATTATGACAGCTAAGACCTCGGAAAAATCAAGATATTGCTTATAGTTTAGCCAGAATGAAAACCTTACAATAATAGATAACAGGAAAACATAGCCTAACCTGGAAAAGCATTATCCAATATACAAAACTTTATATCAGGAGGAAAATTATGTTCCAAGACCAAGATAATAATTATATTATGAGTTGTTGTGACATTGTTGGAGTGTTATAAAGTTTTCTTGGACACGGTTTTAGAGAGAATTATAATCCATAGCACTTAACCAGATTACAGTGTGGGTCTTATGTATAAGTACTCTCATGTATAAATTTTAAGTCAAAACTATGTTCCAAGCAATAGTGGTATGGTGGAGATTAAATATAATCTTGTGGGGTTAAAGTGTAAACCACATAAAAGATTATTTGGTACCAAGATTTTGTATTCAAGGTTATTATAACTCATGTGATTGTTGTATGGTAAAAGATATTGATAAATAAATATTTTTTTTGAGAAAAGTATTTTTTTTTTTTAATGGGTGTTACACTATATTTGATGGCTTATATAGTCATGATATTATTTGTTTATAATTACAATTTTTTTTGGAGTATATATTTTTTAAGTTAATATTAATGATCTACTAATTTGATTTAACTAAATTTTTTAATTTTTTTATTTGGATACTTTCTTTATTTGATTATTTAAAATGTATATTTTTAAATAATAATGATATGTTAATTCAACACAACCATATTAACTTTATGTTATGTTCCTATTTACAATACAAGTTAAACAAACAAAATACTTATTTCATTAAATGTATTAAGTTACAAAAATTAAAAAATCATAAAAACTATTAAAGTTATAACTTTATTTTAAATAATTATTATTATTGATTATGAAAATAATTAATATATAAATAAAACATATATACATTTGAGAAAATATGGAAAAAAATTCTTAATCATGGAAATTTATCCTCACTTTACCATACACATTATT
This sequence comes from Pinus albicaulis, assembly GCA_034641835.2. Taxonomy (NCBI): domain Eukaryota; kingdom Viridiplantae; phylum Streptophyta; class Pinopsida; order Pinales; family Pinaceae; genus Pinus; species Pinus albicaulis. Next base: position 633,056,818 of record CM076571.1, read on the forward strand.
AATCTAGAAATAGACTTATTCTAATACCATGATTTTTAAGTTCTACATGCCCAAAAAACCACACTTTGCCATACACATTATTAATCTAGAAATATTTTTTTTATAATACCATGGTATTTAAGTTCTACATGCCCAAAAAAAACTTATCTCACTTCATATGATAGTTGTTCATATAATAATTTTTTTAAATTAATCGATTTAATTAAAAGAAAAAAAATAAAATGTTTTTGGTGATAAAAATTAGATGACTTTGATAATAAATTTTAACCTTTAATATATATAAATACTAAAAATATTTTAAAATATCCAATAAAATTTAAATCCGCTGCATCTACTTCCTAATAATTAATAATTAAATCAAATTTTTGAAAATATTATTTTAATATAAACCTATCAATAAAAATTACAAGCAAACAATTAAATACTAAATACTAGAATAATTCATAATACAGGAATGAAAGCGAACCCTGCAATCATTTACAATACTGAAAAATAAAAACTCCGTCCATTATGTTCTCCAGAAAATGTGTACTTCTTCATAGATGTTTATTTCACTATATTATCCAGATTTCTCATTATTTTTTATTTTCAAAAGGTTTATAATGCCAATATTTGTTCATTACAATGTCTACTATACTAGTACTCTCTTCCTTGTTGGTGGTGTTGTTATTATTTTAACTTATTTATTGGTTATATTTTGAAACATTCTTCAAATTATTTGTGGATTTTTTTATAGAAAAAAGAAATAAAAAATTTATCGTATTGATAGATATGTTTATTTTGGAATAAGATTAAAGATTATATTTAAAATAATTCTGCTCTTTTAATGTAAAATTATTTCAACAAGTGACATAAAAAATGAAAATGGAGAAAGAGCAGTGTTGTTATATTGAAAAGTAAATTTATTTTGGAATAAGGTTTGAGACTTATGTCCAAAATACATACTTTGTTAGTTTGTTTTAGTTAAATTAATTAATTTATAAAAAATGTCATGTGGTCCTTAGGGTGCAGCCCAATTGATGATAGCCCTCATATGAAGTATTCTGTAAACAAAGAGATTAAAAGTTAAAATCCGTCAGAGTGGCCCATTCTGCCGAGACTAGTGGTAGCACCTACAAGTACTAGAATAACCCAGTTGAGAGTATTGGTAGCACGTGCACTCAAGTACTAGCATAACCCAGTTGTCGATACCTCTAGTTACAAAAAAAAAAAAAAAAAAAGTCATAGGAATAATGTCATATAAAATCAGATATGGTCTTTGGGCATGTAGCCTTGATAAGCCATAATCATATATTGGTTCATGAGATTGTCAAAAAAATCCTATTTACAAGTTAAAAATTTCCATACTAAAATAAGAATAAATTTTCATAAATATAAATCTTATTACATATATTTTTAAATCTATATATATCTTTTTTTTTCTTTTCTTCTTCTTTTTTTTTTTTTTTTGGTAGTTTAGACTAATCCTAATCTTTCTATTTTTTTTCCTCTCATTCCACTCAAGAGTTTCGAACCAGTGACCTCGCAGACAAAATGATTTAACAGTACACCCATCACCAACAGCGCTACACCACTGAGTTAAATCTATATATATCTTTAAATCACATCTTAATTATTTTTATAATTATTAATTATAATTTAAAATAAAAATATAATTCAGTTAACTTTTATCATTTTAAATGTAAAATGAATCATGAAACAATTGTACTTATCATAAATCCATCAGTGTTTATTACCTATTTACTTTATATTACTCCTCTAAATTCATAACCATGAATATATTTAATATTAACATTAATCTATCGATGTTTTCATTTTACAAAAGTTACTGCTTTAACGTATTTTTTAACTCTGGTTCTAGGGCTTAACCAGCTCACACATATTCCTATGTATTTCCCTTACACATCTAACTTCACAAATAAAGGGAAAAAGTTATATATATCACATGGTGGCAGACTGATATTTTTTCAACCCCCTGAGTATATTTTTACACCGTACCTATTTTCTCGAAAGAATACCTTGAAAAGAGAGCGAAAAGCCCAATACAAAAATATCGCTGACAACCCCTCGACTATTACATGGATGGGCCCGTTCCAAATTGAACAACCCGGTTTCTTTAACAGGCCCATACACAACAATGAGAAGGGAAACATTCCAATCCGACAAGAAGCAGAAAGGGCAGATTTAAAAAACAGTCCACGCGCATCCAAAACGTCAAAAGTAAATGAAATTTGATAATATTTTTTACATTTTACGTATCTTTTTCATTTATTTGGATGTGTTCTGTACGTTTCATTTGGATAAATCACTTTTCATACTAATAAACTAAACGAGTAGCATTACATTTTCTAGCCTTCAATTTTTTAATTCAATGGGTAAAATTATATAGTGCAAATGCTAATAAACTCTTTTTTTAGCATTCATCTTTTTTTTTTTTAATAATTGAGCCATAACTTTATATTTTGTTTGTAAAATTTTAAGGTAGAATCATATAGTTTGCACATATAATAGTGACTCATCAATACATTTATAGTGATGCTAATAGGCAGTGTACAACATCCAGCAGCCTGCAGCCTGAACAAAGCATGGTCATCCAAGCCTTAGGGAAACATCAACATATGATCTTCAATCTGGACATTATTCAAGTAGAAGAATACTTGAAAACAAATTTGCACATCGTTAGAGTGTTGGAATTTTAGTTGACCATTTAACTATAAATATTGGCTCCCATTCCAGAAGGAGATCATCCAACAATTACAATCTTTCTAGTAAATTTATCTTTGAGTTGAAAATTCGATGATCCCAATCATTGCTAGAACACTAATTTAGGCTTTGCTTTTTTTAACAAAGAAAGACCAAAGTTCAATTCATAAACTACCTTCAACATACAAATATCCTTTTAATGCATTTACAAACCCATATTTAAGCTATTTTCCTCATAAACTCCAAAAGAGAAAATTCTAATCATGGTCCTTTTTTCATTATTTTAAATACTGAAAATCCATCCAGACAAAAACAAGGTAAACGAGATTAATTTGGAAGCTGGAAGTTGGGAAGAGTTTAACAATTTATTTATTTTTTAAAATCCCTGATCACTTAAAATTATGTTTAAAATTTTGTAAATTTTTCATTAATAAAATATAGTAATAAATGAGATTTAGTTAACTAAAATTTATTAATAAGTAAGATTGTTTTTAAGAAGTTTAAGAGTGTAAAACTGGGTCTATTTTTGGGATTTTCACTATCTTTATGTAGTTTTACAGTTAGCAATATATTTGCAACAATGTAGAGAACACAAAAAGTGCAAACAGTTGTCAAGGTGGAAAGACTAGTTTTAACATATTACGGTCTATAAGTATATTATATATGAAAGTTCTCAATCTTTCCTCATTGATATGGTCTAAATTTAGTTTTATTACAATTTCCATATCTAAAAGAATAGGATATGTTTGAATAAAAATAGAAAAGAAGTATTTGTTTTTCATTTTTTCTAAACTAATTAAATAAAAATAAAATACAATACAATAGGAAGTTTAACTAAAAATAAAAAGGAAATATTATTTTTATCATTTTTCTAAACTAATTAAATAAAAATACTATACATACCAACTAGTTTTCAATCATCCAGATTTTAGCAGAAGAAACCATTTATTATTGTGCACCTCACTACCATACTCAAACAAATCTAACATTCTAGAAGTCAACAACCAGAATAAAGAAATTTAATACTATGCATAACTGTGCATGGATAAAAATAGTGCAATTGTAGTTTATCAGATTAATGGTATGAATTTATAGTAGGACTATTTAAAAAATGAAAACCTTACAAAACTTATAACAAACCCAAAATTCTTAGATAAAATACAAAAACGTTTTTCAATAATAGAGTAATTATGCTTAGTTTAAAGTGGAGAAACTACAAAAAAAAAAATCAATAGGAATATCTTAATGCAGATTCTCTATTAAACACACCTTAGAAGAACTTTCAAAGCTCAAGAATCCTTCTTGACTTTGTATCTTTCCATATCTCATATACTGCATGCCAATGAACATTAGATGGTTCGGGTCCATCCAAAGATATTTTCATTAAAGCATCCACTATATCCAACCCTAGCCTTGATTTTCTAATGTCCTTGATCATGTTTTTCTTAGAAAATCCTCTTTCACAATCTAATCTACTTGCAGGAATAGTGAGCATAGCTTGCCATAATTTCATCATATTAGGATAAGTTTTGTGCCATTTTTTTGTGTTACTAAAGACTTTCCATTCTTCTTTCACAGAAAAACCCTCACAAGCTAGATTTAATGAATTAAAAAAAGGGTGAAACTCCCTTTTACGAGATTTAACATGAAATAAAGCTACAAATTGAGCATCACTTGATATGGTATGTTGAAAATGTTGAAAAATCTTTAATATCCAATGCTCTGAATTTTTCGCACAATTGCGATGCTCTTCTGGATAATAACAAGGGCTAAAAATTTTTGCTGCATTAAAAAAAATGAAGGTTTGGAAATCTTTCATTTAAAGAGTCTATGAGAGTCTCTATATAACCTTCTGTGAGTTGCTAACAACTCTCTTGTGTACCTTCAATACAAGGTTTCATAGGTTGTTTCCTTGCTTCACTGGATTCAATATCCATGGCTGAGATAGAGATGTATCGTAATTCATTTCTATCTACCATTGTCTCTTCATCTTTAATATCAATGTATCCATTTTGAGAATCAGTTAAAAATTTTGAAAGATAAATTGTGCCTTCTACAAATGTATCTTTTCTCAGAATCCATCTAGATAATGTGCTTATAGTTACTTCAAGAGACAACCCAATAGTTGTAATGTCTACAGTTTCTTCTTGAAAAGTCATATTCAACTTATTCAATTCCCCTAGCACATCAACAAGCATATCTAAATAATATTGGATAGAATATATCCATGTCTTATCATACCATGTTGAAGTTTTTTTTCATTTTTCCACAAAGTTAGAATTGCAAGAATAAGCTTCACAAGCCTTATAATAACTTCCCCCCTGGATAACCATCTCACTGAATGTATCTGTAGAACATCAAGAACATCAATTTGCATGACTCTGAGAAAATAATTAATTTTATTATTTATCTTTGGTGAGTTTTGAACCCATGAATACACTTTGTTGGCAATTTTTTCAACATATAATAACTCAAGTATTTTCTTAGAAGACCTACTACAGCTAAAGACTCACGATGAGCCACACAATGAACTGTAATAAGGTTTGGATTGTTATTTTTCAACAATAAAGCAAAGTCATTTTCATGTCCAATCATTGTTGAAGCCCCATCTGTAGAAACAATTATCAACTATTTATATTCAAGACCTCTAACATATATTAATTGATTGACACTATCATATATTGTTTTCCATTTTCCATCCACTACATCATTGAGCTTCATAAATTGTGAGATAGGTGGCCCAAGGCCCTTTGAATCTAAATATGTTGCATAAAAACAAGGTGTTGCTCTAAGGTTCGATTAGTGCTTTCAACAACCATTAATGAGAAGAAATGACTTTCCAGCATATTTTTTATTTGAATCTATTCAAGATGTTTTGATATGCAATATATAAAATCATTTGCAGACTTACGATTTGTGTAGGAAGAGTAGTCTTGATACTTTGACATATATGGAGTTTTTGCATCCATTAGAAATTTGAAAAGTTTCTCATACTTTGAAAGAGATAAATCTTCTTGACAGATGAAATATGCTACTTTCATTGTAGAAATCACCCTTTCCTTATTGGAATCTTTAACCTGTCTAATATGATCTGGAATTGGTTCCATCTTTCCCTCTAATGCATTTATCCATCTTGCCTTCACATATTTATGCACCAATGATTTTTCATTAGTAACAAGACCATCATGTTGTAACGTGGTGCAACCATTCCCTAAACCCCATGGTCCATTCATCCTATAATTCTCACAATAAATACACTTCATAGCTATTTTATCGTCATACCTCACTTAATTCAACCAAAGAAACTTATCTAACCATTCCATACGAAAGTGTTTTTTTGTTTGCACTTTCATTTTTGAATTATTAGCAACTTCTTCATCAACTTCATTTGTTTCTTCATCTAGATCATGATCAGAATAACTTTCAAAATGTAACAGACCTACTCAACCTACGTAAATACATATGGTAAAATTATTTTGACTTTAACTATTTAATAAAGAAAATCAAGAATCAGTTTTATGTGAAACGAATTCTTGATAACAGTTATAATATTCGCTGGATGGCTTAAGAAGCGATACATATACCCTTGAATATCTCAGATTGTGAGAAGCTTAGCACATTCTAGCACAGAAAGCCACTATATTTGGCGATAAGATTACTCCATGGAATAGCAGAACTGTACGTATCTTCATAATACGTATCATGCGCTGTAGTGGAATAAGCTGCTCCACGCATTTCTGAAGCACTTCTCTACAGAAAAGTGAACAGGGTGCCAGCTAGAGAATAGAGATGCAGCCGTGAGTTAACGTTTGGGAGATGCGCGTCTGAGCATAGAGCTATAAAGAAGCATAACTTGGACGATTGAGGCATCACGAGGGTTATTGTGATAAAAGATGTGTAATGCTTTTTCATTGTTTCTAAATGTTTGATTATATTAAAAATATTTTTTACATGTTTATATGGAAAAAGATATTTATATAAATATTTATATATTATTGTGTATGCAAGAAAATAGAAGATGCATGCTCTTCATTTGAAAAGGGATTTTCTTGAATATATTAAAGAGGGTAGCTCTTCAATATAAATATTTACATAATATGGTATAAGCAAGAAAATAGAAGATGCATGATCTTCATTTTAAAATGGATTTTGTACTCATTTAGTTTAGGAAATGAGAACAAATTTAGGGTATTTTCTTGAATAGATTAAAGAGGGTAACTATTGAAATATCTTCATGTGCGATGAAGAAGAAAAGAGAAGTTTTCTCATATTTATATTCATTAACCATGTTGTAATTAGTAATGAATTAATAAGTCCATGGGTAGTTTACCATGGTGTTGATAGAGATTAATTATTTCATAAAGCCATGGGTAGATTACCATGGTGTTTGTGAATATTAGTTAATTCATAATTCCATGAATAGATTACCATGGTGTTGGTAAAGATTAGTTATTTAATAAATCCATGGATAAAAGAACTATTCAGTTATATTTCATTAGAAGAAAACACTGTGTGATTAATTTTATGTTATCATGATTATGATGTTAGTTTCTTTTGGAATAAGATCATGTCTATGAATGCAATATTTGTATTATATTTCATTGGAAAGAATATACATTTGTATATGGGAAATGATAAGTTTTGTTATCCTACATTGATTCTTTGGCAAAGAAGATGAATTACATGTACAAAAAACTAAAGTAATGTTTTGGTTCCTTGAAATATATACATATTAATTTGGGTATAATATTTCAAGGAATAAGGCATGTATTCTTATGTTTTATTCCATTAGTTTTGTGAAGAAACCATATTTTGCATGCCTATTGTGTTATATATATAGAGAATCATCTGAGTTCCTATGGAATTATGTTAAGTCTGTCTGTTGGGAAATTAGGTTTTGAATATTTGTACATTGTGCATAGGAACAACAATAATGTGTTAGATTTATTATATTTTTAAGCTCCAAGGCAAATTTGGTGTGGTGGTGCTACAATTAAAAAGTTTAATCGTGAGAATGCATTGTGTCATTTTTCTATTAAAATTCTAGTGAGATATAGTGATTTGTCTTGTGCGAAATGTATTGCATGTGTGAAAAATGTCATAATAATGTGGGAGTTATTTGACATGAATTGATAATTACTTACTCACACTAGTGTAGAGATGTTAGAAGAAAGCATGTTGTGACATTGTATTTGCATCTCATATATGCACATGAATAGGTGTTAAAGGATCACTCAAAGATTGATTATTTATTGATTAAGGCTTTATCTAATCATGTTATAAATCTTGTAGATGACATCAATGACAGGGAATGATGGTGACATATACAAATGAGATATTATGCTTAACCTGGTGGCAGGTAAATGATTATGTTTCATGTAGATGAGTGCGAAATACCAGATGATCCAGTGTATGATGGACCATTATAGGTACATCCATGCCATCAAGATATGAAGATATGAAGACCAGAGGGTAAATGGTATCATATTTATTGTAATGGATTTAAGCTAGATATTTGTATATTTCCATGTAAGATTTATAAACGATGGCTAAGGGGTGGTCTCCCTTATAGGCCATTGAGTGAGGGCTGATCACCCTCATGAGCATTTAATAATAAAATTAAACGTTTGTTGGTTTTCACCCTACGGGGTTTCCAGGGTATATTGGTGTTCAACGATGTGATTAGTTATTGTGTCAAGATGATGATGTTGATTCCTTTCTTGTTGTGAAGTTTAATAATGCCAAGTATGTGATGACTACATGTATAATGAAATGAGTGGAAGGTTACATCATACAGTATTATGTTAATGTACTATAATGGAGGTTGTTAATGGTTAAGGAGGTTACTATTATTATTCTAAAATTACACTATGAACTGGTAAACATTCTATGTAATAATGAGTAAGGCATATTTAATAGTGAATGGATAGTTACCTGGGAGTAACTTGTATAAATTTTTTTTTAACTCCTTACATTTCCATGTGAATTTATCGGTGTATGTTACAAGTGGTATCAAAGCTGAAGGTTGCAACACTGGCTCCTTTGGGGATTTGTTAAGCAAAAAGAAAACATTGTTGTAGAGGAGCAATGAGAATTTCCTGATGGGGATGAGTACTACATTAGGGAGAGAAATAAGTTGGTTCTAAAGAGATCGGAGATGAAATGCACGTCTATGAAGGAAGGCATCGCATCTCTAATCCAGGTTGAACAAAGAGTTTCAAGAGATAAGTATTATTATCTTTCTTTTCTTGAAACAATAGTTATTGCATTTATGGAAATTAAAATGCATACAAAGTAAATAGTAATGAAATTAGAGTTTCTTTAAAAAGGATATGTCTTTTCCATGTACGTAAGAATTCCATTGTTATGTTGAAGTTTTCATGGAAGGATATGGGAATTTGGTTTCTTGAAAATGAAACATGTGCATGTTTTTCTTGAAAATTTAAAATAATATACATTTGAATTTTTTTTTGGGAGAGAAATATCTATATTTTGAAATAATTCTTGCATGTGAATCTTGCAACTAAAAGAGACAAATATAGAGTAAAATGTGGTTTTACTTAATATGAAATATTGTGCTAGTTCTTTTGGAAAGTGATAAAGCATTCCTAATATGATAATCTATTAGAAAGATATACCATGGTAAAAGGAAAACTTATTGTGTTGGTTTTTTTCTGAAAAGGATCCATGTCGTCTCTTCTAGGAAACATATTTATTATGTTAAAGATTTATATTATGTTAATCTTTTTACATGAAAATAGTATTTCATGATGATAGAATTCTAAGAATGGATTATGTATTGCTTGCAGTAAAGGAAGAGCTATCTCTCTTGCATGCACAAAGAGGGAGAGTTATCTTTCTTGCATGCACAAAGAATAGCCATTGTGTTATAGAGGTATATTCATGGCATGGTCTCTGCATATGCATGTTGATTTCCTTTAAAAATGAATTGTTATATACATGGCATTGCATGAGATTAGCTTCCATTTAAGAGAATTCTTAAAAAGGTACATGCTATTATAATATACTTTTTCTGCATAAGAATATGCATATGAGATTAATATGTGTATTATTCTTTATTTCTTTAGGAAATAAAGTATAAAAAGAATGAAAGAAAAACAGTTACCTTTCATTTGAGTTTGAAAAGAAGTAGTTGTTTTTGCATGCAATAAAATTTCTAAATTTACCATGCACTACCTTAAAAAGATGAATATGTATAGTGATGGGGAGTGAAGCTAATGCATGAATGAAAAATATGAAGAAAGCCCTTATATAAGATGATAGAGTGTTAAAATTAAATTGAATGAAGCCTCTTAATGGATCAAGTTGTGAGACTTAACCATACTGACTAGTTGACTGACTAATTTTTGCATGAGTCGTCATGAATGCATTAAGATTATTAGTGGCATGGAATGACTAGTTTTAGAGTGACTCTAGTCATGGATGCATTAAAATTATTAATAGCATTGTTTAGGTATGAATGAATAACTAATGAAAGTTATATGCATGAATCGATTTTGACTAAAGCCATTTGGAAGTTGTGAACAAGTGATTATGATAATTACTTCGTGTGTCAGTCTGTTGGAACAGAACATTATGGGAATTGGAAATGTTTGCACTCATACCCTAATCGTTATTGACACATACGCATTAATGAATATTTGTATATACTTTTATCCATGAAGAAATTGTATGCATGACAACATTTTATGCAGGAACTTAAAGTTATTGCATAAGATAATATGTGTTGGGTATGTGTTATATTCTTTCCCGGCTAGCTCCATGCGCGGGCGCGCGATGAGGAAAGTCACGACGGCGATGGCGCTGTCAGGAGTTTGAACGGGCGCCTGAAGCAAAAAATCCACGGTATGTGGTCCCACTCATATGCGGACCCACCCATGGTTTGTGCATGAGTTTGCACATGGTTTTGGGGCACGATGGTTTTCGGCCCCTGGTATTTTGTAGATCCGGTCAAGGGAACTACGGTTATGTTCTAATCCAGGGTTAATGGATTGGGGTTTATGTATGCTTCGACATGTATATATATGTGTTGTAACACTAAAAGGAATATAATGAAAAATCAAGCTGGTAGTCCCAATTTGGGATCCAGGGAAAATCTCTGTGTTTATCTGTTTTATGTTTTATGCTCTCGCTATTGTTTATTTTCTGTTATAAGATTCATGTGTAGATAATTTCTCGTTCGTGCTAAGACTCTGCTAATGTGCTTGAGAAATGCATATTTACGATTAGCATTGTTTCTTATAGTAAGCATGGGTAGCTTAATGGAAACAGAAAATCTGTGAAAATAAAACATCTCAAACATTGCAATGTGAATTGCAACAGTAAATGTTAAAGTATCATTTTTTAATATGCATGATTTTTTTATTTCGGAAATAATAATGTACAACACATGTATGTTACTTCCAAGGAGGGAAGTTGTGACAGCTTCATTAAAGTTAACTAGTATTAACTAGTTAAAGACAATTTGTTTAATTTTCTTTTATCTGGGAAGAAAAACTTAAATCGTCACTGTTGATAAAGCAAATTATTTAATTTGCTGAAATTAATTAATGAAAAGAAAATATTTTTAAGCTGATGGTAAAAATGTTTCCAAGAATAGGAGGTGCTCGGGGGAGCCAGCTTGGAAAGATGCTGGGAAAAATACCGAGAGGGGGGGGTGAATTAGTATTTAGGAATTACTCAAAACTTTTTACTTTTCCATTCACTAAAACCCATACGCTACTTTGCTAAAGCCAACTAGCGTATACACGTGGATATCCTTCATAAAACTCGCGTATGAACAGAGATCTAATTATGTCATTAATTCTTCACTTATATCATTCCATCATTCATTCATTAGATGTTCAATAAACAATAAACATGTGCAGTAAGAACAGAATAAACCATCACACATAAGCATCACACATGAACACCAGGAGTTTTAGGTGGAAACCTAAGTCGGGAGAAACCATTGTTGTCGTTGTCTCACCTTCAAGCTTTTATTATAGAGAAATATTACAACATATGCTGGCGCAGAATTACCACATCGCGAGTACCCACCGTGCTCGTTTACCACCGAAGGGAAAGCTACGACCTCGCTTCTCGTTTACCAGCCTCTCCTGGAAGGGAGCTACGACCCCCTGATCTCGTTTACCAGCCTCTCCTGGAAGGGAGCTACAACCCCCTGACTGAAGGCTACAACCCTCAGCACCTCTATGGACCACTTTTCATCAATTTTCACACTGGATCCAAAGCTTCCTTTAGGACACAACTTGCAGGCCACGTTTCATCATATTTTCAGACTGGACCCACTCCACACATTTAAGCTCAATCATACAACAAAACTGATACAAACAACTCAGAATTGCAGGATACAGATAGCAGTAACACAGCAGAACAGATCAGACATTTCATACCCCATGCTTCAACAAACCCTAGCTTGCATACGCGCTTTTCTTTCACTGATCCCGCGTATATACGCGCTTCCGTCCACACAAACTAGCGTATACCTCTGTATATATTTCATTGCGCATACACGCTTTCTCTTCAGCGAAGCCGCGTATATACTCGCTTCCTCTGCAGCGAAGTAGCGTATAGATCTTCAATCATTATAGAGCAGCATACTTCCTCAGATCAGATATTCAGTTCAGATTTACCCTTTTACTTTATTATTATGTTCGCTCTATCTCGTATCTAAACATTTCACAACCTGATCTAGAAGATACACTTTACTTTATCTAGATACCCTTTCTTCATCATTTTTTTTATTGGTGCTTCGCGCATTCGTATCTATCATCTAACTATAACCCTTTCCATTCGTATATACTTCGTAGAGAGTATTCATTCAAGCTCAAACGTCTTGTGCTTAACCTCATGATTTTCACAATGAATTTCTTTTCTTTATATAGGTTTACCCTTTTTCAATACCATGAGCCAAAACCACATTACTTCCGATGGTATTCCTGGACGGGGTCACATAGATGAATCATTACTCAATACAATGGGTCAATACCATGGTGGTTACCCCTAGTTTTTCACTTTATGAGCGCTTTTTCCCATACGCAACCTGGAAGGTTATTACCCGCGTGCATACGCGACTTCTCCTAGACAAAACCGCGTATTCCTTGAGACATACTCTTTTCATCATAGATCTAGCATATATTGAATTCCTTTCTTCATTACCTTCTGTACTCTCTGTAGATACATCAGATTTACATCATTTAACAAGTTCATCAAGTAGGTTTCCATCATCTTCATCAAGTGGGTTGCCATTCAAGGAAAACACTCTATCAAGTGGGTTGCCATCAAGGACAACACTCTGCATCATATTGCCAACAAACATCATATCACATCAGATTTACATCATTTACCAAGTCCATCAAGTCAACAATAACTTCACTGTGTGGATAATAATCAAGGACAACACATACATCAACAATCTCATGTCTTCATCTTCATTCAAGGTCGCCATCAAGGACAACACTCGCATCATACGTTAACAGATGCTTACCTTCCTTTGAGGATAAAGCCGAATCCTTGTACGAGTAGGGGTTTTCATGTTTTGCAAAGGGGGAGTATTTTCTAGAGCTAGTTGAGACCAGTTGAAAATAGCTTTCAGCAGCCCTTGTAAAGCCAAAATATCTGAGTGTGACTGGATTGGCCATCTAGAGGTCATAGCAGAAAAATCCACTGTTAACCTGTGGCACCATCCAGATTCTGGAGCTAGGGGCAAGTGGAGGACGTATTAGCCTCCCTTGATGGTTGGGAGGACCACATATTGAAAGACTAAATTTCCAGATAAGTATAAATAATTTTTAGTGTGCTGTGCTATTTTGAATTAATACGGAAAGATTGACTGTCTGGATGTAAAAATGACTCGGTTTGGTTGTGGAAACCAACTCCTATGGGTTAGGAGGAGAATTTTTTTACCATGATGGTTCTCATAACGGAATAAGTTAAGTGAAAATTTATGTGTTATATTAAAATGAAGTTTTATAAGATTGTGTAAATATCTTATGTAGTTATTAAGAGAAAAGGAGCTTAGCGCTCGAAAAATGAATTACTGAATGTATAAGTTCATTTGTATTATTAATAATTTGTTTGAAAGTTTTAGCAGATGTTAGGATATGCCTATGGTGCATGGATTGACCATTGGTATGATTAGAGAGATAGGTGCTCTCTGAGTACCTTTTGGAAGTACTGTGTGGATGTCTTTAGCAGGAGATAAGATAGTGTGCACATGATGCATTGATGAGAGGGTTGGTTCTCTCTGAGTACTTATGGAATTACTTTGATTAAAACGTCTCTTTATATTGCAACAATGTTTGATAGTTGCAAGTATTTCATCTGATTGAAACTATGTGACTAATGTGATTGAATTATTAGTCATCAATAACAGGCTCTTTCCAGGAAGTGTTGATGGGTGTTCAACCATTCTATGAGAGCTTGCATAAAAGCCATCATTTCTTCCAATAGTAAGTGGTAAATAATGGTAAGTTCGTATAGAGATTTTTCTATATTTTTATGAATTGAATAAGGGATAAGTAGTTAGAAATGGAAATGATATATTCTTTGCACTATACCTGCTTATGAATATGGATAAAAACATTATTTTTAAAAAAAAATGACATTTAAGGAAAATGAAAGTGTTTCATTGCCAAGGGGAAGGAGCCCCTTTGGGTTGTTTATATTATTATATCATGAGTATAAGTTTAAATTTCAGTGAGAGAAGCACACCGAGGACAGTGTTCTCTTAAGGGGGGGAGTATGTAACAGACCTACTCAACCTACGTAAATGCATATGGTAAAATTATTTTGACTTTAACTATTTAATAAAGAAAATCAAGAATCATTTTTATGTGAAACGAATTCTTGATAATAGTTATAATATTCGCTGGATGGCTTAAGAAGTGATACATATACCCTTGAATATCTTAGGTTGTGAGAAGCTTAGCAGAGTCTAGCACAGAAAGCCACTATAGTTGGCGATAAGATTATTCCATGGAATAGCAGAACTGTACGTATCATACATTGTAGCAGAATAAGCTGCTCCACGCATTTCTGAAGCACTTCTCTGCAGAAAAGTGAAGAGGGTGCGAGCTAGAGTAGAGAGATGCAGCCGTGAGTTAACATTTGGGAGATGCACGTCAGAGCATAGAGCTATAAAGAATCATAACTTAGACGATTGAGGCATCACGAGGGTTATTGGAGAACGTATGGGTGCTAAGAAGTGCAGAAGGTCAACACTTATGATAAAAGATAAGTAATGCTTTTTCATTTGTTTCTGGTGTTTTATTATGTTCAAAATATTTTCCATGTTTATATGGAAAGAGATATTTATATAAATATTTATATATTATTGTATACTCAAGAAAATAGAAGATGCATGTTCTTTACTTTAAAATGGATTTTCTTGAATAGATTAAAGAAGGTAATTCGTTAATATAAATATTTATATAATATTGTATAAGCAAGAAAATAGAAGATGCATCCTCTTATTTTAAAAGGGATTTTGTACTCATTTAGTTTATGAAATGATAACAAGTCCAAGGTATTTTCTTGAATAGATTAAAGAGGGAAACTCTTGAAATATCTTCATGTGCGATGAAGAAAAAAATAGAAGTTTTCCCAGATTAGTATTCATTAACTATGTTGTAAATAGTAATTATTTAATAAATCCATGGATAGTTTACCATGGTATTAATAGAGATTACTTATTTCATAAATCCATGGGTAGATTACCAGGGTGTTTGTGAATATTAGTTAATTCATAATTCCATGAATAAAATACCATAGTGTTGGTAAGGATTAGTTATTTAGTAAATCCATGGATAAAATAACTATTCAATTATATTTCTTTAGAAGAAAACACTGTGTGATTATTAATATGTTAGTTTATGTTAGTTCCTTTAGAATAAGATCACGTATATTCATATAATATTTGTATTAGATTTCATTGGAAAGAATATACATTTATATGTGGAAAATGATAGCATTTTTGTTATCTTACATTGGAAAAGATTTCTTTGGGAAAGAAGATTGAAATACATGTACAAAAGCTAGAGAAATGTTTTGGTTTCCTTGAAATATATACATGGCTAATGTGGGTATAATATTTTGAGAATAAGGTATGTATTCTTATGTTTTATTCCATTAGTTTTATGGAAAATAAAACCATGTTTTGCATGCCTATTATGTTATATGTCCTTGAAGAGGAATCATGAGTTTGCCTATTCGATTATGTTAAGTACTCTGTTGGGAAATTAAGTTTAGAATATTTATGCATTGTATGCATAGGAACAACAGTCAATGTGTTAGCTTTATTATATTTGCAAGCTCCAAAGGCAAAAGCTGAAGTGGTGGTTATTTTGTTAAAGTTTAAGTAAAGCGAATGCACATTGTGTCATTTTCCATTAAAGGAATTCCTGAACAGATATAGTGATTTGTCTTGTACGAATGTGTGCGTGTGTGAAAAATGCCATAATAATGTGGGAGTTATTTGACATGAATTGATAATTACTTACTCACACTAATGTAGAGATGTTAGAAGAAAGCATGTTGTGACATTGTATTCACATCTCATATATGCACATGAATAGGTGTTAAAGGATCACTCAAATATTGATTATTTATTTATTAAGGCTTTATCAAATCATGCTATAAATCTTGTAGATGACATCAATGACAGGGAATGATGGTGACATGTACAAAGGAGATATTATGCTTAACCTGGTGGCAGGTAAATGATTATGGTTCATGCAGATACCAGATGATCCAGTGTACGATGGACCATTGTAGGTACAACCATGCCATCAAGATATGAAGATATGAAGACCAGAGGGTAAATGGTATCATATTTATTGTAATGGCTTTAAGTTAGATATTTGTATATTTCCTTGTAAGATTTATAAACGATGGTTAAGGGATGGTCTCTCTTATAAGCCATTGAGTGAGGGTTGAACACCCTCACGAGCGTTTAATAATAAAATTAAACGTTTGTTGGTTTTCACCCTACGGGGTTTCCAGGGTATATTGGTGTTCAATGATGTGATTGGTTATTGTGTCAAGATGATGATGTTGATTCATTTCTTGTTGTGAAGTTTCATAATGCCAAGTATGTGATGAATACATGTATAATGAAATGAGTGGAAGGTTACATCATACAATATTATGTTAATGTACTGTAATGGAGGTTGTTAATGGTTAAGGAGCTTACTATTCTTATTCTAAAATTACACTATGAACTAGTAAACATTCTATGTAATAATGAGTAAGGAATATTTAATAGTGAATGGATAGTTACCCGAGAGTAACTTGTATAATTTTTTTTTTAACTCCTTAAATTTCCATGTGAATTTATTGGTGTATGTTACACAAAACTTTCATGTAATTTTTGTTGTACATGAACATTATGGGTTTCTTCACATGTTTCTAAATTATTGTTTTGAGCCTTTGAAGTTTGTCTTTTTGTCCATCCATACATTTCCCCAACTGTAGTTGTATCTTTCTCTTTTGAGACATTTGTAATTTTATAATAACCCCTATAAAAAAACATAGGTAAAAATTAAAGTTAATACTTTCTAATAATACATATTTATTTATTATCTAAAAAACATAAACATTGTTAAACCAATCATAAAAAAAAATTGTTAAAAAATATTAAATGTTAAAAAAGAAAGTATTAACAATTACAATAGATCATACTAATGCAATTTAGAAAACTGTTAAATAAAGTTTAACTATTATATATAACAACTCAATTCAACAAGCTTCACATGCAAACCCATAATCAAGTAAAAATATACCCTCATATATAATAATTCAACTCAACACCTCAAAATGAGATTTGAGAGTGACATTTAACAACTATGAAATGAGTTTGCATTCATTCAAAGTATCTGAAATTGGATAATGAAATGGAATGACACTTTTGAATCTAATAGTTCTAAATTTTGTTAATGTAATTTTATGATTTAATAAATAAAAATAATAAAAATATTTTATTAAATTTATTTAAATATATTAGTAATTTTGTATTTTTAGAATATATTTTCTTTATTTAGATGATAATGTAAAGTTTGAAATAAGAGAAGAACTAGAACATAATATAATAATGATTTTTTATTTAGTTGGTTAGTATTTTTAAAGTAATGGAGAGTTACAAAAATTTTACTATATCTATATAGACAACGTAATATTGTAATTAGTTTGTCAATTTATTTAATTATGAATAAGTATATACTCCCCCATTGAAATTTATGGTCCATTTTATCAAAACTTTATTTTTACAGTAACATTAATAATAGAATCATACAAGCAGTAACATTAAAATTTGTTAGGTCCCTATATTACTAGTATAGTCCCTTATTGTTGTTAGTGTAACCCCCTTATTTTTATTATTGTACCCTTGTAACCCCCATTTTGTTATTATTGTGCCCTTAAATTATTATTGTTAGATTGGCTTGGATTACATTGTGGCCCACTAGGATTACATTATGGCCCCATGGACTCCTATATATAGAAAGGAGGTTTTGTAAATTTAATCATCCAAGAATTGTTCATTTATGTAATGTATTGGAGGTTTCCCCCTCGAAGTGGCTTATTTATAAGGTGTTGATATCTCTTTTCTTCTCTTTTTGGAGCTGGTTACACAACATTTGGTATCAGAGCTTCGGATTCTAGGGTTTCGCTGCTCCAAACAGGTCATCGTGGAATTTTCGTTATAACTTTTTTTCTACGAAGTTTCAGAAGCTGAAACTTTTAGGGTGCGAAGCTGAAATCTTGAGGAAGATTGTCTAAAAATTTCAGAGCTTGGTTCGCAATATTTTCGGAGATATCATCTGTGGAAGTTAGGTATTTTTTCAAGCTCCTAAACAGGTCATTGTGGAATTTTCGCTATAAATTTTTTTCTACGAAGGTTCAGAATCTGAAATTTTAAGGGTGGGAAGCCGAAATCCCAAGGAAAATCGTCAAAAAATTCAAAGTTTCAAAGATTGGTTCATAATATTTTTGGAGATATGATCTCAGGAAGGTAGTGCTTTTTCTGCTCTAGAATTTCATCCCAAAGAGGTGATCATGGGAAAATATTCATAACTCTCTCCGAGACCTGATTGGAGAACCGTAAAAATTGGTTGCAAGTACACGTACCATAGTTTCCTGGCTATCAATTTCTAGAGCAAAAGGACGAAACAGTGAAACATGGAAAGTCATACAAGTTCACTTACTAAACCACCTCATAATTAGGTCATTGTGGGAGATTGGACACAACTTTGTCTTGGAGAATCCAAATCAAGTCAGACCTATGGCATTCGAAAGATAATTCAGAGGGATACATCAGTACCGAAATTCAAATATTGAAGTGCTTCAATTACAGAGATAATCCAATTTCAATATTGAGCTCCTCAAAAGCAAGAAAAAGGTGTGTATTTTTTTTGCGAATTGCATAAGTCTTGTTTGAAGAATCAATTTGAATTGATTCCAAGGGCATATTGTAGAGTAGATATCAGTATTGGGTTCTAAAATATGCCCCGTAAAAATAATTCAACACCCATTAAGCCTTCAGAAGGCTCTATTATGACTCATGAAGATGAAGAATTGCAACATGATCTATCAAAATTACAAGAGCAAGTGCACCAAATTTCGCTCTCGCAAAGAGCAACAAAAAATGAAATGGAAGTTTTGAAGAAAGGCGTGGAAGCTAAGATGGATGGCATGGAAGCTAAGATGGATGACATGAAAGACAACATGGAAAACATGAAGAATTATCTAAAAGCAGACATGGAAGGTTTGACAAAGTTGATACAAGAAATGTTTCATAATGGTGAAAAGATAGTAGAAGAAACTCATGATGAGAACAAAATAAATGTTAATCGTGATTTCATAAACTCTAATGTTGGCGGGAGGAACCACCATATTCCAAAAATGGAGATGAGGAAGTTTGATGGAAAGGATCCTGTAACATGGATACTACAGATGGAGCAATATTTTGATCTCCATAATGTGCAAAACACACAAAAGGTACGCATTGCAACTTTACATTTAGAACAAAATATATTTGTATGGTATCGATGGCTTTGCTCCCGTAAAAAAATTGTCACTTGGTCAATTTTTATGGAGGAAATGATAGCACATTATGAGGATACAAAGAGAAACACCTTCTTTAGCCAATTGATAAATCTCAAACAAAAGGGATTAGTGGGTGAGCACATTGAGGACTTCCAAAAGTTGAATATAAGGGTAATTGATATTCCAGAGGAACACAGGATTGATCTCTTCATAGGTACTTTAAAGGATAACATCCAACATGAAGGTCGCGTTTTGGAACCTGATTCATTGGAGAAGGCATTCAGGTTGGCAAGAAAAATTGAATGTAAAATTATGGCGACAAGGAAGCCTACCACTCACTTCTATAAAGAGGGAAGTGTTGCTACTCCTAGATTTCCACAACTCACAAGGTTGACACCACAACAATTGGAAGAAAAAATAGAAAAAGGTATTTGCTACAGTTGTGATATCAAATACACTAAAGGTCATAAGTGTGCTGAGAAGAAATTATTTTACATAGATTGTGAAGAGGAAGAAGAAAATGAACAAGAAGAGGATATACACCAGGAACCAACCCAAGAAGAGGAAGAAATGAGTCCGACCATATCGTGTAATGCATTGGCAGGAATTACCACTCCTCAAAATCTCAATATAGAAGGACATATCAAGAAGAAAAAGGTAATAGTGTTGATTGATTCAGGTAGCACCCATAATTTTATTCATTGTAAGGTAGCCAAGGAATTGAATTTTTTCCTATACCCAACACCAGAATGTCAAGTGATGGTTGCAAATGGAGGAACTATAAATTGCTCTAGAAAATGCCATAATATCAAGCTAACCATGGGGGAATATGTATTGAATAGTCCAATGCTTTCCATTCCTATGGGAGGTGCTGATGTTGTACTAGAGTACAATGGTTACAATCTTTGGGGATGGTAGCTTTTAATTTTCAAGAACTTTTCTTGAAATTTTTTTCAGAAGGAAAGGAAGTCGAATTACGGGGTATTGAAGGGAAGCCAGGAAGGATAATAAGCTATAATGTCATGACAAAGCTTCTAAAGAAAGAACAACGAGGCATAATTGCACAATTATGCTCACTAGAAGTTCCGACATCAAAATCATCTATTTCTGCAGATCTCCAACAAGTCTTGGACAATCATTCCAAGGTGTTTGAAATTCCCAAAGGACTCCCACCTATTCATGATCATGATCATGCTATTCATTTGATTCCAGGAAGTGTTCCTCCAAACATCGGGCCTTATAGATATCCTTATGTCCAAAAGAGCGAAATTGAACGTATGATTGCAGAAATGTTAGAGGCGGGTATAATTCAACCTAGTCAAAGTTATTTCTCTGCTCCTGTAGTATTGGTACACAAGAAGGATGGATCATGGCACATGTGTCCGGATTATAGGGAGCTCAATAAGCTCACCATTAAAGATAAATTTTCCATTCCTATGATTGATGAATTATTGGATGAATTACATGGAGCAATTTATTTTACCAAGTTGGATCTTCGTTCAGGATATCATCAAATTAGAATGAAGACCGAAGATATTCCAAAAACAGCATTTCAAACTCATGAAGGTCATTATGAATTTTTGGTCATGCCTTTTGGCCTTACCAATGCACCTTCTACATTTCAAGGGTTGATGAATTCCATTTTCAAACCCTTCCTTCGAAAATTTGTGCTAGTATTTTTTGATGATATACTAATCTACAGCAGGTCTTGGAAGGATCATGTTGAACATGTTGACAGGGTGCTCAAACTACTGCAGGAGAAACAATTATATGCAAAAACATCCAAATGTTTCTTTGGAGTACAAGAGGTGGAATATTTGGGTCATATTGTATCTCACGAGGGTGTTAAGGTAGACCCTAACAAAATTAAAGCTATTAAGGAATGGAAAGTCCCCACAACCATAAAGAAGTTGCGAGGATTTCTCGGGTTAACAGGGTATTATCGCAAGTTTGTTAAGAATTATGGGAGAATAGCAGCACCTCTAACAACATTATTGAAGAAAGATGCATTTTCATGGACTCCTGAAGCAACTAAGGCCTTTGAACATCTTAAAGATGCAATGTGCCTAGCACCGGTCTTAGCTACGCCAGACTTCACAAAAACCTTTATTGTGGAATGTGATGCCTCAGGAAATGGAATTGGTGCAGTTTTAATGCAGGAAGGAAGACCTATTGCTTTTGAAAGTCGTCCAATCAAAGGAAAGTATTTACAGAAACCTATTTATGAGAAGGAAATGTTAGCAATACTGCATGCACTAAAGAAATGGCGAACTTACCTAATGGGAAGACACTTCAAGGTAAAAACTGATCATGATAGTCTTAAACACTTTTTGGAACAAAGACTATCTTCAGAAGAGCAGCAAAAATGGTCACAAAGATGTTGGGTTATGACTTTGAAATAATCTACAAAAAAGGAAAGCTTAATGTTGTTGCAGATGCACTCTCAAGAAAGAATGAAGAGGTGGAAGCATTTCTTTGTGCCATTTCTACTATCCAACCAGATTGGATAACCAAAGCAAGAGATGAATGGAAGAAGGACAAAGATGTATGGACACTCATTCAAAAGTTGCAGCAAGATCCTAGTACATCTGATACATTTAGTTGGAAAAATGATTCCTTATGGTACAAAGATCGCTTATATCTTTGTAATAATTCCCAACTAAAACAAAAGATTCTTCTGGAATTGCACACTTCTCCTTTAGGAGGACACTCAGGATTTTTAAAAACTTACCACAGGGTGAAGAAAGAATTTTTTTGGGATGGCCTTAAATTTGATATTCGAAAGTTTGTGGCGGAATGTTTAGTTTGCCAGCAGAATAAAGTGGAAACAATTAAGACCCCAGGACTTCTACAACCTTTATCCATTCCAAGTCAACGTTGGGAGGAGATTTCAATGGATTTTATCACAGGTTTACCTAAGTCCGAAGGAAAAAGTGTCATCATGGTGGTAGTTGATAGACTTACCAAGTATGCACACTTTTGTGCATTATCTCATCCATTTAAAGCAAGTACAGTTGCTACTACATTTATGGATAGAATTCAAAAGTTACATGGAAGCCCAAGGGTTATTGTGAGCGACAGAGATCCCATTTTTACTGGAAATTTTTGGACGGAGTTATTTTCTTGTTTGGGTACTCAATTAGCTCATAGCTCATCTTATCATCCTTAATCCGATGGTCAAACTGAGATAGTAAATAAATGTTTGGAAGGATATCTTCGTTGTTTTGTATCTGATAAACAAACACAATGGGTCAAGTGGTTACCTCTCACAGAATGGTGGTATAACACTTCCTTCCATACTGCAGCAAAAATGACCCCATTTATGGCACTTTATGGATATCATCCACCATCCATCACATCATCTTTAAGGGAAAATTCGAAGGTTCAAGCAGTGGAAGATCACATCGAGCATCAGCAAGAAGTTCTCCAACTCTTAAAGGATAATCTGAATTTGGCACAAAATCGAATGAAACAACAGGCAGATCAACATCGTAGCGAGAGAAGTTTTGATGTAGGAGATTGGGTATTTTTACGGCTACAACCATACAAACAAATGTCCCTCAAGCAAGCAAAGAAGGATAATAAATTATCGCCAAGGTACTATGGTCCTTACAAGGTGTTGCAAAAGATTGGTACTATGGCATACAAATTGGAGCTTCCTGCTTCTTCGCGAGTACATCCAGTTTTCCATGTTTCATGCTTAAAGAAGGTTATAGGTGAAAATCTTCCAGCTCAAACAGTATTGCCAGAACTTGATGGGGAAGGGAAAATCATATTGGAACCTGAAGCAGTCATGGAAAAAAGAACTCGACAACTACGGAATCGATCAATTTCAGAGTATCTCATCAAGTGGAAGAACTTACCCACTGAAGATTCTACATGGGAGGATGAGAATTTATACAGAAGCACCCGAAGCTACTCAAGTGTTGAGGACAACACTTTTTTTGAAGGAGAGGGGCATGTTAGGTCCCTATATCACTAGTATAGCCCCTTATTATTGTTAGTGTAAACCCCTTATTGTTATTATTGTACCCTCGTAACCCCCATTTTGTTATTATTGTGCCCTTAAATTATTATTGTTAGGTCGGCTAGGATTACATTGTGGCCCACTAGGATTACATTATGGCCCCATGGGCTCCTATATATAGAAAGGAGGTTTTGTAAATTGTATCATCCAAGAATTGTTCATTTATGTAATGTATTGGAGGTTGCCCCCTCGAAGTGGCTTATTTCTAAGGCATTGATATTTCTTTTCTTCTATTTTTGGAGCTGGTTACACAACAAAATTGCACAAAACTAACATAGAATCATACACATTATTTAGTGTTTCACATACACTGTGTTTTTATAAAGGCTTTGGATAACTAGCACTTTTCCATATTATAACTATAAGATTTATTCAAGATTCATAACTTTTGGATAGGTGTACATGTTCATGATCCAAGATTACTTAAAATTATATATGAGCATTGGTAATTCAGCAAAAAAATAAAAAGTAAAGTAAAAAATGTCAATCACAAGTACATGTTTTTGTTGTGCAAGTTCAATCTAAAACGACTTGTTTACATTAGAATTTTATACAAGTACTCAAAACTCTTGATGATTACTATGAGAAAAATGTAAAGTAAAAAATAAAATTACTTTTACTTCTCTTTTGCAAAATGCCAATTTCATTCCAGAAACTTTCCTTTATTGGAAGGAAGAATATTTAGAGTCACGGTGTATAATCATGAGCACTGATATTTGATATTTGGATGAATGAAATTTGTAAGAAAATAAATTGTGACAAATGAAATATGCACAACATTGTTTATATAGTGTAGGTTCCTAATAGTTGTTTAAGTCTTAAGTTATGGTTAATGAATTATAACCATAGAGTCAGGTTAGAAAAATGAATTTGGTTAGATAAAGTTAGTGGAAGGTCCTTCATAATCACAGTTAGATTCGAGCCTTGAACTCAATCAAAGTTAGTAGGAGCTATAAATAGCCACAATGTATTAGTGCATGGAAAA
The DNA here is from genome assembly GCA_034641835.2 of Pinus albicaulis. Classification (NCBI taxonomy): domain Eukaryota; kingdom Viridiplantae; phylum Streptophyta; class Pinopsida; order Pinales; family Pinaceae; genus Pinus; species Pinus albicaulis. Next base: position 633,081,597 of record CM076571.1, read on the forward strand.
TTCAAAATGGCAGTCAAGTTGTAATGTTGTGTGCAATCATTTACTATAAATGAGAGTTAAGCTCTGAATTACATTATAATATTAGAATAACCTTTCAAATAGAAATTTTCGATCACCTTCTAAGATCATGAATGGTTTCAATTTTGAAATCACATATGTCATAAATTTGGTATGATAAAGTTAGGATGCATGAGTTATTTAACATTTAATTCGAATTTTAAATCGAGAAAATTTATGATTTCTATGTTCTCCATTTCTAAAAAAAAAAAAAAAAAATCATAATTTGAAGATTGAGTTAATAAATTTGTATCATTTCTTAAATTTTTTTATAGTATTGATTTTATATATGCATTTAAAAACAACTAAAACCAAACCATAATTTCTTTAAAAAATATATAAAAAATAACAAAATTTAGTGTAAACTTTAGACCAAAAACATAAAAAATTCTGCAACCAAATAATTTGCACCGTGAAATCTGAAATGTCAATAGCATGTAATATAGCGTGTAATTACCAAATAAGAAAATTGTGAAACATGGTGGCGCTTAGTAATTTTAGGGAGATGTGAGTAATCACTATTGAAGCATAATTTATAATAAGAATTTTCATTAAGGTATAAAGAATTTTGGAAATGCTGATCTATAATTACTAAAATTCTTATTACAAAAAATTAGCAATACATAGAGTTTTCAAAAACACAAAAACTTGAAACACAAAAACTTGAGTAAATCACATAATAAATTAATTTAATTAGTGAAACAAAAAACTCACAATTGTTTTCTCACATGGAATTTTCGAATTTTCTAAGTAGTGGTGAGTTGGGTTACTCTGCAATTCCAATATGAAACTTTCAATATGACTGAGAGGAGAACATGTCCATAAATTCCTCGGATAATGTTTCTAACTTCGTGGATCAATATGGGCTGCGCAGAAGCATATAAAAAAAGTTATTATATATTATTAATGTATTATCACAGAACGAAGTAGTCTATAATGCGAGTTTTTGGAAAGCGACAAACAGATTTTTCTCTTTTTTCTGGTTGATGTGACATTCCCTGGGGTTCACTCACCCTACGTCGGAGATCCCTCTCCCGTCGCTATTCATTCACCACCACTGTGCCCTCCTTGTTTTCCGGTACCCGTAGCATGTCATTCATCATGTATGGATATCATCCATGAAATTTGAATTTTAAAATTTCCACCTTTTACCACTAGAAATCTGTGTTGAATTTGAATGGAACAGCAGGTAGAGGCTCTCGTCTTACCAACATTCGGCTTCCATAAAAAACCAGAGGCTACGTCATGCCAACATTTGGCTTCCTAAAAAATAAGGTTCAATCTCATCCGATTTCAATGCACCCTTCCCTATGGTGCTGGATCATGCACAAATACTACGATTAGCATGAGGAGAATTAACCAATACAGAGGTGTTTGCTCCGCTGCTAGTATGCATCATGTTCCCCGCTCAAGAAAATCGCACTTTTAATTCTCAACTTCACATTACTGTTTTTCTTAATTAGAAAAGTTAAATACGATATTGCATCCACAGTCACTAAAGAATCATCGAACGGGCTCATCGTCTACCCATCTTGCAACATGGAAAAGTATTGGAATGGCTTTGCATTTGAGCGCAAAATGGAAAAAATCTTCTACATACTAACTCGTAATGCATTGTTCACAGGTTTTAACACTTCCGCCTATGGCGCCGAGAGCAAGTGTTTGGGAATCTCCAGTGCAGAGCTGATTTGTCTCTGCTGGACTACCATGCCTGCCCTGTCCACTCACTCCATTCCATTTTCCAGGAGTGTCCAAACGCTCTGGGCGCTTGGGTCCAGCTCCAGAATTGCTTCCTTCGTTACGAAAATTATGATTTCATTTACAAATTGGACACCAACTTGTGGTACTATCTCATTAGCAACAATAACGTTTCCGATCCTAGATTCAAAGTTGTTGTCGAGAATCTGATGGTCGATCTGTTTGCGAGAGCGACATCCAACAATTATAACTTTGTTGTGGGAACGACAAATGTGAATTTCTCGCCAAGATATTCGTCGATGATTTATGGGATGGAGATGTGCTGGAGAGACATGTCTCCCAATGACTGTGCAACATGTCTATCCAGAGGGTTGGAAGACATCTTTAGTTGCTGCCCCGAGAGGGCGAGAGTTCAAGTATTCTTCGGAAGTTGCAGTTTGCAGTATGAGGTTTATGATTTTGACAAATACTCTTAATTTTCTCTTACATTTCGATCATTATGTGTCTCTTTTAATGGCTTCCTTTTCGAAGCAGTGAGGCATGCATGCAGAGGAGTGTTCTGGTACATTTCGTGAAATAATAGCAACTCAATGAGATCTGTTGCCTCATTGCTTGGAAACCCATATTTGATTATTTTATCACATAAGGTTGTAATGTGTTTACTTAGGGATTCATTTCCCCATTTCAAGTATCCTTCTTGCAGTGTTTCATTGCATTTTTCTTTTCCTACTTCTATCTTTTTTATATGTTTTTACCACTCGTTTTCAGGCTTGTGATTCCCTTCAAAAGGTTTTCAAGTTTTGCTTTTCCATATTTGACATTTCTGGTGTCTTATATCTCCCAAATTTTCATTTTTCATCATCATAATCAACATGTAAATAGTATTATTCTCCTTGCTCTTGTTTCATATTTACTTTGTGCTCTTTCCAACTTACACTCCTTTTATAATTGGTTCATTGAGAATTTTTTTGACATTGCCCTTCTCTCGATCTCTTAAATTTGTAGTGTTCCAATGTTGTTTGGATAATCTCCATTAGATTTATTTTTTAATTGGTTTTATTCATGAAACCTCACTAAGAGGTGATTCTTTCAATTTTTGATTTAAATATTTATGAATTTTTTTGTGATAACTAGAATTTTTGTTTTACAAGTTTATGTGTTATGGGTTGTCTCCGTGACCTCCTTTTTGTGCACTTAAGCTCTAAGAATAGTAATTCATGGTCTAATGGCATCTCATCATGGAAATTGTGGATCACTCTGTAATTTATTATCTTGAATATTGAAATCATTATGCAATCCACTACACTTTTATCATTGTGTGTGAATTTTGGCTTCACCCAACTCTTTCCATTGTTCAAGACATTGCATTTACTATTGTTTCATATTGCATAGTTGTAGAATCACATTACATAACTGTGTACTTCCTTCTTGAAGCATATGAGACGTGGTTAATATGTGGCTGTGGATAAATGTTGATAATATGAGCTTTAAGCAATGTATCATTTAAGTCAACAAATATGGTTGTCGTTGTTAGTCATCAATAATTTTTGCTTGTGTAGATGACTAAATGCTTTGTCCTGGATTTCTAGAAACAGAATTCAAGAATCATGTGAGTTCTAGAAATGTCCTCAAAGAGAAATTTTTTACTATCCCACCTCTCTACCAAAGCATGGCCAATATATCACCCAAATAAGACCAAATCCTAAACTGATGTCCCTCGTTGTCATTATGTTTGCCACCTCCGCTTATAACACTCTATCTCTGTTTGCCTAAGCTCTCTATTTTCACACCTTATTTCGCCAAGTAAACCAAACTTTTTCCTCTACCCACCAAGTGCCTCAAGCAATGGTGGTTTCAAAACTCCCTTTCTAAAATCCCTTTGAAGAAAAACAAGGTTTTCTAGTTGTCTAGGATGGTAGTGCATAATAGAGTGTCAAAAACCCTGTCTCCTCATCCAAACCCTGATTCAAGTTTTCAGTCAAAAAACCTATTCCAAGGACATTACAATAATTCCAATAGGGTCACCCAGGTTATGCACTATCATGGTTCTAAATTCACTATTTCCACAGGTATTTAAAGCTGAAGTCAAGAGAACACAAGGATGAGGCATATTATTGTCCAAAAAACATCAAAGATCTCCAAAGGTGTCCTCTTGATCAAGTAGTAAGCCTGCAAAGGAACATTTTACCATGTCCAAGAATTTTTGCAGAAATGCTTTGTAAATGGTCAACAACAGAATAGAGGCGAAGAAGAAGACCTAAAAAGCTTATGAAGGCATCCACGGATAGTAGAAAGATACAACAGGCTTAATTTTACAAGGAAGATCATGATCTCATGAGAGAGTGTTATGAAGTGCTTCCCATCAAAAGGTCCATGCAGGTCCTAAAAGACACTGGCACATAAGCAACATTGTACATCAATCAAAAGGATCATTAAAAAGTTGTTTAGCTTCAAGCATGAATCTTGTAGAGGGCCAGCTGCCCTTTGCTTACATTCCTGCAAAGAAGACCAAAAAGCCATCAGATTAGCCATGAGGTAAGGTAAAAGATAAGGATCATAATAAGAGGATTGTTCATAGCAAGAAGGAAGCAGTAGGTATGTGTTTGATGGGAATCAAGATTCATGATTGCTTTGACCAAGCAATAGAGAAATACTAAGGTTACAAAGGCAAAGAATCCCTAAACCCCTTTAAATGATCATTGAAGGATTTTAGACATAAATAATGAGTTTGATAAGTGTCTCTTTGACAACTTAGAGGATAACACTGCTTTTTTTTTCTAAAATTATCCCTAAAAACTCAGAAGCTTGGGAAGATAGACAAAGATGGTCAAAATAGTGACAAAGAAACCTCCTTCATCACAGCATATGGTTTCAAGGGTTTTCAAGATACCTTATAGGGTTTGGAAGAAAAGCACTAACTCCACCTTAGTAAAAGCTAAAATCAGAGGTTTAAAGAAGATCAAAAGGGCAAGACATGAGAATAAATACTCCACTACACCAAAGGTAGAAAAATGATGAACAATATCAGCCAAAAGAGGCAAGAAATGTCAGTTCAAGGTTCTTTCTCTATAAAAGAAAAGCTAGAAGCATATTCAAATGTTCAAAAGGGGCAAGCATGTCTTAAAAGACAGTGAGAAAGGGAAAAGAGAACAAACCTTATAAAGAGGGTTTCAACTTTTAATTTTACCAAAAGGTATCAAAAAACCATAGCAAGCATCTCCCCACTCTATTGGTCATTTACGCACATAGTGAGGGTTTTCAAATTTTTTGCCAAAGTCCTCAGGAAAAATTTTCTGGGCGCTGCGCTCCTGTAGAGTCATGTTGCGCGCCTGTAGCCTCTCCCTGTGTAAATCTCCACTGCGCACTGTGCGCCTGAATATTGGTGTTGTGCTCCTGTGGTTGTGCCCGACGTTCAATGTTTAGAGGGGCATGAAACCTCGTTCAAAACCTCCCGAAGGTAGCGTTGCGCTCCTGCCACAACTTTAAATGCTGAACGAAGGCACGTTGAGGCACTCGAATGTTCTGCTGCGCTCCTGCCACAACTTTAAACGTTGAACGAAGGCACGTTCAGGCACCTGATAGTTCTGTTGCGCTCCTACCACAACTTTAAACGTTGAATGAAGGCATGTTCAGGAACCCAACCACCATGTTGCGCTCCTTCCATTGCTTCAGATGTTGAACGAAGGCACGTTTAGGAGTGACCCGAGCCGCCTGACTACCGTGATGTGCTCCTGCCACTGCACCAAGCATTGAACGACTGCACATTCAGGGGTGACCCGAGCTGTGTGACCATCGTGCTGCGCTCCTGCCACTATTTTGCAGTCTGCTTTTTGAGCCATTTTCTCTACTGTGGAGGCACTTCAAGAGGTATTTTGAACCTTTTCCTACATATGCATGGTTTTCTAAAGATAAGGCCACTAATAAATTTGAAAATTGGTGTTAGAGAAAGCAATGGAATACTTAAAAAACACTTGGCCTACACTCTGCTAATGCCTTGACCTAGTAAGAAAACTCATCATCTCCTTTAACCTCTTTCCACCTCATTTCACTAGTAGCGCCATTTCTCTTTAAGGATCTTGAGGTAGGGGTAAAGAAAAATAAAATGTCTGAATAAGAGAATGTTGACATAGATGAGGTGACTCAGAGGCCTAAAAAGCAGCAGAGGAAGGGAGGGATGCCAAATAGGTTTGAACCTATAAACACTGAAGAGATGATAACCTCCTCTACTATTTTGGCTTGTTTTCAAGATTTGGTGTGCTATGAATTCTGTAAAAAGGTACAAAAGCTCCAGAGTCACCCTCAGTTGACTAAGCTCTTTGCCCTAAACCTTCATAAACATCAAGTACACCTAGCCAGGGTAAAATTTGAGTTGACCGCCTATGCCATCTATAGGGCCACTGGAATGCCTCATATAGGAGAAACGTGGTTCAAAAAAAATTATCTAGACCTAAGCCACTTTGCCCATTCTTGAAACCAATTTTTTAAGCTGACTATAAAACTATGTTCCCCTTCTCTCATCTATTGGACAGATATGCTCTCCTGATGAAGATCATCATGAAATACTTCACCTGTGAGGGCAGGTTCTCCAGAGTCTATTCATACCACATAAGGCTCCTCATGCACTTCACCAAAACCAAGCTTCTACACATGCCCTACTATATTTGCAAAAGAATTGAGAAAATGTCTTCCATCATGCAGAAAAGGCCTCCATACCAACAAATGTCAAGCCTTTTTCATCATTCCCTCATCAAAGTGATTGTATCACACCAACTAGAACAACAAGGCATCCACTGGGAGGTTTTCATTGCCCACAATGATTTCATAACTCCATGATCCACTCCTCTACAAAGTCTTCCATCATCATTTCAAAATCCTCCTCACACACCTCCATCACCTTCCATTGACCTTGGTTTATCTTCTTCACATGAATCATCTCCTCAAATAGACCTTACTCATTCACCTTCCCCTAAGAAATCAGAAAAAGAAGAAAGCAGTGATGGCCAAGAAGAAAGCAGTGATGGCCATGAAGAAAGCAGTGATGGCCAAGAAGAAAGAAGTGATGAAAAAGAAGAAAACGGTGAGGGAAAGGATGATGAAAATGAAGAAAAAAGTGAAGAAGAGGAAGGTGGCAGAGAGGGAGATAGATAAGAAGAAATTAACAAAGGCAGTGACAAAGATAAGTGTGTTGATAAAGAAGAAAACAAAGTTGAAAATAGTGAGCCCCATAATGAGAAAAAGAGCCAAAACAAAGAGTCTTATGATGAAGAGAATGACACTGAGAATACCTATGAAGATAGTGGGGAGGAAGCATATGAAAGAAATGAAGAAAATAAAAATGATAGTGACAAGAATGGAAAAGACAACTAAGAAACAAAGTTTGAAGTTGTTTTCTGTAGGCAAGAAAATGATGACAAAGGGCCAAGCAATGAATATAATGAGCAGGGCAGTGAAGGAGAGATCAACCAAAGGAAATCACCTAGTGAAGAAAGAAATGACCCTCACAGTGATGGGAAGACTAATGAAGGTACCCAAGGCAGTGACCCTACAAAGAATGCAAACAGTGATACAAGGGATCAATTTGACAATGAATATAGTGGGTCAAAAGATGAGGAAGAGGACAATCATGGAAATGAAGATGTGCCCAACAAAGATCAAGGCACCTCTAACATTGCAAAAATAGAGGAGGATAGTCCTAAGGATCTTGATAGTGATGATGGCATAAAGGATAGTGAAGATGTTGATCAAAAGGGAAGCTAAGAGAAAGATAAGGAAGATGCACACACATAGATCATCCATGAAGAACAATGTTACCTACTTTTTTTTGGTAGCATAAAAAGCACCCGATTTTGAAAAGTGGTGATGCAGAATCACCACTTTTTTTTTGTGTACATTTTTGACACTCTAATATTTTTATTTATGAAGTATGAATATTTGTTTTAAAATGTTAGTGATTTTCAAGCTAATTTTGAAATGTATTGATGCAGCATCAACTTTTTTTTTAGAGTGGTGATTTTCATGCTAATTTTGAAATGTATTGATACAGCATCAACTTTTTTTTTAGAGCGGTGATTTTCATGCTAATTTTAAAACGTATTGATGCTGCATCAACCTTTTTTTTTTAGAGTGGTGATTTTCATGTTTGTAATAAAACACAAAACTTAGATAAAAAAATATATATATAAAAACAATAAAAAAAACCAATAAAAATGTAAAAAAAACAAAAATAGCTCGTAAAAATAAAAAAAATTAAACAAAAATAAATAAATAAACAAAAATATTTGAAAATTATATCAAAGGAAATGACAAAATTTGAAAGAAAAAAAAAAACACATAATTTAAAGAAAAAAAAACAAAAATTGACAAAAAAATTAAAAAAAAAAACATCAAAAACATTTTTTTCTAAATTATTAAAAAAAACCATATAATATATATATATATATATATATATATATATATATATATATATATATATAAATTAAAATTACAATATTAAAATTTAGATAAAAAAATAAAAATAAAAAAATAAATTTAAAAATTTAAATTAAAAATAATAATAGTAAGAAAAAAATACAAATTTTTAAAATTAACAAAAAAAACACAATTAAAATTGAAAAAAGAAAAAAAAAAAAAACCTATCATTAAAAAACAAAAAATGAAAAAAACTACGTGCAAATAATTTAAACAAATATACATAAATTTAGTGTTTTTTTTTTTTAATGAAACAATTTATAGAATTTAATCTATAATATTAAATATAAAAGAAAAATTAAACAAATTGAATTTAAAATTAAAAAATTGAATAAAAAAAATAATTTTAAATCTTTTGAAATTAAAAATAAAAATAAAAATCAAATTAAAAATAAAATATTAAAATAAAAAATAAAAATAAAAATTCAAATAAAATAAAATATATATATATATATATATATGTATATATTTTAAAACAAAATTATAAATTAAAAAAAATAAAAATAAAATTAAAAAAAACAAACAAACTTTTATTTTTAAAATAAAAAAATTAAATTAAAAAACAAAAAAAAAAAAAAATGGCCGGGCGGTGGGGGTTGTGGTGGTGGTGGCGGCGGGCCGCCCTCGTGGCGCCCGGCTGGCCCCCGGGCCTAGCGTGCTGGCCGCGCGGTACCGATTTTTTTTTTAAATTTTTTTTTAAAATTGATTTTTTTTAAATTTTTTTTTTTTTTTTAACAATTAAAGTTGTTTTGTTTTTTGTTTTTTTTTTTTTTTGAAATAATTTTTATTAAATTTTTTTTTTTTTTATTTAATTGTTTTTTTTTTTTCATAATTTTTCTTTATTATTAAGTTTTATGTTTAGTTTTTTAGTATAATTTTATAAAATTTAATAAATTTTGTATTTTTTATTAGCATTTAAGCCGTCAAAATTATCTAGAGATAGCACTTGGTTTGGGCCACACCAATTCTTAATATGATTAGATTTTTAGATACAGAGTTTGAGATAGATAACTTTCACATAAAAGAATGACTTAACAATACACCCTATCACCATTTTTTCTACCCCACATAAGCTATAAATAATTTAATATAATTATAATTAATTAATTAATTATATTTTTAATATTAAATTTTTTAATAATAAATCTATTAATATAACTTACACAATAAAATATATTAAATATTTTTTTATATAATAAATATTAAAATTTTATAATTTATATTAAGTTAAATTTGAAAAAAAAAATATTAATAAAGTGAAAAAAAAATCAAAACAAGGATGCTTAAGTGATATTTTTTATGCCGTAGGCGTACTTATTTGAAAATAACTTTCCTAATTTCCATCGTGTCTTGATATGCAACCTCCAATGAATTGTTAGACGATTAAACATTTATAGGTCGTTGGATTAATAATCAGTTAAAACAGTTAGACAAAAGTCTTTATTGCAATGCTAGATGAAACTATTCTATGGATTCCACTGCATCCTAGCACGTGACAGTTAGAAGCAGCGTTGTGGAAGGAGATTTCGTGCACCTGCTAGAAACAGAGGACAACAGATTCGGAGGACGATATGAATCGAATCAGTTAGAGAAACCGAGTTGAAGAAAATGGCCCATGTCTCGGATTGTAAGGCACCAGCTAAAACACTTCCATGTTGTGGGAGTATTATTTTTTATTAATTAATATTATTAAAATATTTAAATATAACAAAATTATATAAACCAATAAATATTACCAATTGATATATCCAACCATCCACGTAACCGATGCCGCCATTCACATCCTTCAATCGGTTGGCTATCAGTCGTTATGGGAGACTGTGGGTGACGCTTCAATTACAGCATGGTTTGTAAATATTTTTGCCTTTTGGCTTTTTAAGAATTTTAATACAAATCAACCTACAATTATAGTTTGTGAAATGGTATGTAGAGTTTTGGGTAAAATTGTATGTGTGAAAACAAGTCTTTACGAAAAAAATGTTTTTTATTTAAAAAAAAAGAAATATTTAAATGTAAAAATGATATGTAATTTTTTAAAAGTATTTTTATTTGAAAATAGCTCTCTTAATTGTCATGGTGTATCTTTTTGCACCATCAAATGAAATGTTTTAGGCCATTCATCTACAACCTCCTTTTACTTAACTACATAACTAATTCTCTAACCTCTACTAATATTAGGCCATTCATCTACAACCTCCTTATACTTAATTACATAACTAATTCTCTAACCTCTACCAATATCTCTTCCTCTCCATATGATATACAACGTCTAATACATAAAAACTCTAATACATAAAAGTCAATGGCAGAATATGGATTTTTATATGTCACGAAGTCAATGGCAGAATATGGATTTTTATATGTCATGATTCTTTTCCAATTTAATTCTTACGGCGTTTCCTTTGCAACATTAGGTGCAATTGCTAGTTAATCTTTTTCCAAATAAAGAAGAATTATTCATATCATTACAACATTGATATATTTAAAGTAATGGTTTGAAAGTCATTGGAATTCCTTAAAATCATGGTTTTTAAATATTTGTAAAACATGTTTAAGTTTAATTATTATTAAAATGATTGATCACCTATATATATATATATATATATATATATATATATATATATATATTTTGATACATTTAAAGTAGTGGTATGAAAATCATTGCAATTTTTAGAAAATATGTTTATTAAATATTTATAAATTATGTTTAAATGTAATTATTAAAAAATTAGATATATAGTTTGAATAAGTTTAATTGTTAAGAACATGTATTTTTTCTTAAGAAGTTATAAGTTCAAAATCAAAAGAATAGAGTATATATGTTTTTGTAGATTTAGTAGTCAAATTGTTACGAAGAGGTGAATCTCTTGTCCTACAAACAAGAAAATCTCATACACCTAATTTGATAAAATTAGATTATATATATAGATAATGTGATTTTTATTTTATTTTTATATTATTATGTTAAACACCATGTTGAAGCACACACATGGTGTATGAGGAAGAAGAATGCACACACAAGAGAAACAACACACAATGAAAGATAAGCATGAGGCTTTCTTATTTTCCATTATACAAAGATGTACATTTATAGTACAATGGTGTGACTCTTGGTTTCACATTCCAAGGTCACTTGGACTCCATTGTGACTTTTCGTATTCCACACCTACCCATGTAGAATTAGGTGTTCCAACATCCCCCCTTAATCCTAAGGGGTATGTGTGAGTCCAAGAAAAGAGTTGTAATACAAATCTGCAAAGTATACATGGCAGCACTTGGGCTGAATCAACTCTCTGAAATGTTGGAAAAAAGAGGTGGTTTTAGGATGACCACCAACACTGGAACGCAAAACTTGTTGCAGTTCCCGGAACTCTTCCAAAACTGGCAAGAAGCTGAAGGCTTCTGCTAGAGGAATTGTCCCTCATATAAAAAGGGAGACCTTCGACCTAAAAGAAGGGAGGTCTACTACCTGTGGTGGTTTTAGGTTGTCCACCAACCAAAGATGATGGTTTTAGGTTATCCACCAACAGAAAATGATGGTTTTAGGTTATCCACCAACCAAAAATGATGGTTTTAGGTTATCCACCAACCAAAGATGATGGTTTTAGGTTATCCACCAACCGAAGGCATGCTCATGGGCATCCGTGTCTCTGGCTACATCTCTGAATCCGGAATGACGAATTGTGGCTCAGGCTCGCTTGAACTGCTGGCTACAACTCTGAACATGGAATGAGAGATTTTGGCTCAGGCTCGCTTGATCTGTCGTCGAAGCTTGTACATGACCACCATTTTCCCCCCTGTCAGGGACAAGGTGAGATGATGGCGAAAACTCAACTGCAAGTTTGCTCAATATCCGTGAACAAGTTCTAACATGTGTCGTAAACATCTTCTTGGCCGCTGATGCCCATTGCCAAGAAGCGATCCATCCAAGATGAATCTTGGTTCTTGCAGGAGGCTTGTTTCTGAAGCATCTGTCTGAAGAATGGGTGTGCTGACCACAGTGCTTGCATGGATGAAGATCAAAACAGTGATCTTTCATATGGCCAACTCGATCACAGTGTTGGCATTTCTCAATCTGTTGTTTTTGTTGTGGAGCAGGATCTGGAACAGCTGCAGGTGAACTGTCATACAGGAATCTGGCACTCTGAAATATGATGGGCTTTGTGTAGTCTGGAATATGAAAGAACACATCCTTGTCATATCCAAGACCAGTTCGGTGCTTGTTGTGGACAAGCTCTTCCCAAGGTCTGATGATGGGCTTGAGAAGTGCAGGCTGAGCTGCTGCATCTGCATGTACATCTGCTCTAGTACAAGGCACTGAATGTGAATCATCTACAACTTTATCTTCTTTCTTCTGATGAGAGTCCTTCACAGTCTTCTGAACAGAAACAGGGTCAGAATGGTGACTCTTTTGTTGAAGTTCATCTTGTTGGAGTTGAGATTCCAACTGCAAAAACTCAATCTTCTCATGTGCATCTAGCAAACAACTTTGAATATTACAAAGAGCATCCTTGCTCATTTTTATCATGTCATCAACATTGGAATGAATGAGGTTATTCAACAACACTAATGCCTCATTGATTTTGGCCATTTCAACAACTTAGGCTCAAAAAATGAGAGGGTGTCGGCTTCAACCGAAAATGCACCCGTTTACAATGTGATTCAACAACAAATACAAATGACTCAAGAAATTCTCAAAGTTCAAAGTGTGCTCCTCGAATGATGGAGGGCAATCAACAATGACTTACATCAACAAGTCAAATACACTGATTGCAACTATGAAGAGGCAAATTCCACTCAAAATACAATGTCAATATCTCTGCAAAAATAATTTGTAAATGTGCAGCTGAAAACACTATGCAAGGAGTCTTTAAGGCAGCTGAATTTTCCTTCAAAGAGCTGTTTTCAATGATGCCAAACTTGTCTTCAAATGTCAATTTCTTCAAAAAAATCACCCTTATGTCAATGCCACGAATCACAATGTAAAATCTGCAATTTTCTTGTCATTTCGTCATTTTCTCATTATGCCATTTCTTCTTCCTTTCTGCTTTTCAAGTCTTCTTCCTCTCTCTCTCCTCTCTCTCTGCTGTTTTTTTTTTTAATTAATTAAAAATAAATTAAAAAATAAATTAATTAAAAATGGGAAATATTTTAAAATGGAAGGGAATTTAAGGGAAATGTTAAAAAGGATTATTAAAAAAGAGATTGGGGGGTAATGTATTTATATGGGAGGGAGAATTATTAAAAGGGAAGGGATTTAAAAAATAATGGGGGGTAGTTTATTAAAAAGGGAGGGATTTAAAAAAATTTAGAAGTCGAATTAAAAAAAGGGAGGGTAGGGGAATTTTAATAGGAGGAAAGAAGGGATATTAAGAAATTAAAATGGGAAAGGGATTTATTAAAACTGGGGAGGGGATTAAATCGAATTTTAAAAATTGAATGAGGGGCGGACTGTTGTATTAATGGAGGGAGGCCGGTTATGAGTTGAAGTGGGTAAGGCGTTCGACGTAGAGGGTAGAGGATAGGCCGCATGTGAAAGGAGCCGTGGAGTAATGGTGCCACGGGTAGGGCGTGGTCGACTGCAGGTTAAGGGAGAGTAAGGCAGGTAAGGGTTGAGTAATAAGCGTTGATTACAAGGGAAGAGGGCGAATGAGGGAGGGGAGGCCGAAAGGCCATAGCGTTGGGATTGTTTAATCGCAGAGGAGGGCGTGGGAATTGTGGGCCAAAGGCCGAAGATCAGTGAGCGTAGGTAGCCTTTGCAAGGATGGGCCGTGAGTAATGGGAGGGGGCCGGATTAGAAGAGGAAGGGAGGCTGTTTGCAGAATGAGAGGTAACGTTTGAGGTGAGTGTTGGAGAGTTGGGAGTTTGATTGTGAGGGGGCGTATATTAAAATTAAAAAAAAAAAACGAATTGTGATGGGGGCGTTAAGCTGGTAGGAGAGGGACTGTATGTTGCAATGGAGAGGGCGTATAATAGTGGAGGAGGGCGCACGGTAAGGTTAATGCGCAGAGAGTCGGCATGAGGTGGGGAACGGTGGACGGGTGGGAGAGTGTTAGGAGTGTTGGAAGATTGCAGGTCGAGTATTAGATGGTGGATTGGGAGCGCAGGTGAGGGAGCAAGGAGTATGCAAATAGGGAGGCCATGAGGGCCGAGGGGCAGAGTGCCCAGAATGTAATGTACAGTGAGGAGGCGTAGGGGCAAGGGCCGAAGGCCAAGAGCTTGAATCAATTTTTTTTTTTTTAATTTTTTAATTTTTAATTTTTTTTATTTTTTAAAACAACAGAGAAGAACAAAAAATCTACATTTTCTTCCAGTAGCAGAATTTTCTTCCTTTCAAATATATAGCAGAATGGACAAAGTGCAGAAATGAGGGCAACAATAGAATTTTTTCAGCAGTAGAGAAACCCAGAATTGCAGAATTTTCCAAATTATTTCAACACTAAAACCCAGAAATAGCTTAGCAGCAGAAAAACTTAAAATTCTTTTCCATTAAAAAGCCAAAAACTTCTACTTCAGAAACCCTCTTTAAACAGTGTTTTCCAGCAACTCTTCAATGCAGAAATTAATAGAAATTGCAGGAAAAATGAGAATGAAAACCTTCAGATGGGCAGTGCTGCCTTTCTTCAAAACCACTGCTGCTCTTCTTCAAAACAAATTCTGAATGCTGCTCTTTCTTCTGAATGCTGCTCCTTCTTCTGAATGCTGCTCCTTCTCCAAAACCACTTTCTGAATGTGGCAAAAAGACTGCTACAAACACTTGAGTGCTGCAAAAAAAACCAACAATTTTTGCAGATATGCATAGGCCATAAACACAAATGGCTCACTCAAATTGGAACAGGGCCAGCAAACACCATGGCTTTGATACCATGTTAAACACCATGTTGAAGCACACACATGGTGTATGAGGAAGAAGAATGCACACACAAGAGAAACAACACACAATGAAAGATAAGCGTGAGGCTTTCTTATTTTCCATTATACAAAGATGTACATTTATAGTAAAATGGTGTGACTCTTGGTTTCACATTCCAAGGTCACTTGGACTCCATTGTGACTTTTCGCATTCCACACCTACCCATGTAGGATTAGGTGTTCCAACATATTATATTTAAAATAGTGATTTTGAGAGTCGAAAATATAGTTATTAAATATTATATTTAAAATAATGACTTGCAAATATTAAAATTTTTGAAAACATAATTATTAAATATTTGTAAAATAAATAAAAACTTAATTTTCATTTTAATAATAATAATTTAATTTAAAAATTATGATAAAACCATATTCTACGTAGAATACTCTGTAATAATTCAATTAAATTCAATTATATTTAATTAATAGAGATTATTTGGATCGTGATTTCTCAATGTTGTTATCTCAAAACCCAATGGGAATGGGTTTAACGTTAATTCTATAACCACAGCGCGATTGACTTTAATCACTGCCATTTTTTTTCTTCCTGGGCCCACTTTTGGCTCTCACTATGCTTGGGGAATCAAAACGTTGTTGACAATGCCAAACATTTTGATTTCACCTCGACTGCTTTTAACGAGGCTACTATTTAGTCTAAAAAATAATAGAAATTATGGTAGGATTTTTATAAAATTTAGTTGAAATTTTGGGAAATTCTAGTTACAATTTTAAGCATTAAGATTTTAAGGGTTTTGGGTTTTGGCGAGCTTTAAGATGTTAGGTATTGTGGAATTTTGGAAAGAAGTTGTTTACCTAGCATATAGAATAGTTTGAAGGCAGTTTTTTGCGAGAACCTGATAAAATAAAATTCAAAAAATCAGGTAATTGGAATATTTGGAATCCATATTTGATAGTGAAAATGGATTCAGTGCTATAGAAACCTTTAAGACACCCAAAACACTAGATTTTAACAACTGTAAACAATTTTTTTCAAAATCTGTGCCGTGAATCATTCTGTTAGACTACGCGTTTTGGAAAAGGCACAATAGGATTTTAGAGAGTACTTTCCACTATTAAAAAAAAAATATTCAAATTCTTTATTAAAAAAAATCACAAAATCACAAGATTAAAATCGCGCAGTCTAAAAAGGTCACGTTTTCAACCAGAATCCGGCAATGATTTTCAGAAAATCCGGCAAAGATTTGCCCAGAATTTTGTTTACAGTGGTTAAACTTTAGTATTTTGAGTGCCCTAAAGATTTTTGTTAGTGCTAAATCAATTTACACTATCAAAAATGGATTCCAAACATTTCAAATACCTCATTTTTTGAATTTTAGGTGACCAGATTCCGGGCTGTACGGGCTAAAACGCAGCCTCGGTAGTAGACAACTTTGATTAAAATTACCCTCGAGACAAAATTGTGAGGCCCGTAAGACAACGACTTTTAACTGTTTCTCTTTTTTTTTTGTGCGATCCAGTTATCCACAAGTCCTCTACATCTGTGTACTAATCGCAAAGCAATACCATTGCAGACTGCACGAGGGATTGAATCGCCATGCGGTGGCTGGCTACCCCCATTGTGCCAGAGAAGGCACTGTAACTCTGCAACTCCGATGTCGGCTTCATCACTCCTTCCAAAGCCTCCTCCAATTTTAACCCCATTTCCGTTGTAGATCTGTCCATCTCCATGACAGACATCAAAAGCTCGATGCTGAATCTCCTGATGCCTGGAACCTTCTTTGATGAACGTAGGTGCCTCTGCCAGATCTCCACCAGTTCCGAAATCAACGAGCTCTTTATATTTCAGCTCTCCGATCTTTGAAGAGACGATCGAAATCTAATTTGCTAGATCTGCGTAGCCAGTCCTATGGCCGCTTCCTGATCCGACGCGCTGCGATTTAATTCCGTGATTCCAATAATTTGGTGAAGTAGCTCTCTATTGTTTCTGATTTTATAGCATTTGTTCTCTCCACATCACATTTTTTTTTTATAAATTTGGTATTGGTTTATAAATTTGGTAATGGTGGGGTTATATTATAGTAAATGTCTAAAAATAACACTCGAGTAGAGTAGGAATTGAGAAAAACCTTAACAGAGTACCCAATTACCCTGTATATTTCAGGGATCACCATTACCCACATAAGATTTTGACCAAGTTGAAAATAATTTCTGCAGCCGCTCCTCGATTCTCCTCCTCGTGAAGTTTCTCCCAATTCAATACTGTTCCAATTAAGGCAGATTACATTGAATTGGGGAAAATCCGTGAAATACAGCGCAGGTATGAAAGTGAGTTCAATGTTTTACCCTAATTAGTTTGGGGATTAAAGTTTTATAATACATTTAAGTCGCCAAACAAATTCAAGCTGTTGATTAATTGCTTTCTTCTACTATTTTTACAGATCATGGTGTTTGGGGCGCGCATCGGGAAACAGCCATGGGACTGGCTGCTTAGATCTTTAAGTTTATGACCAAATCAGGTTTCGATCCTGTGTTGGTAGAATCTTGTGGTAAACAGAAAGAACTGGTGGAGGTCTTCTGGAGGCAAAAGGAGTTTCCAAGCATCAGGAGATTCAGCATCGAGCTTCTGATAGCTGTTATGGAGATGGACAGGTCTACCATAGAAATGAGATCAGAATTGGAGGCGCCTTTGGAGGGAGTGATGAAGACAACGTGTGGGATGGAGAGTTACAGTACATTCATTCTGTGTGGTGTTGAGCAGGCACTGCAGTGCCTGTCAATCCCGCGTACTGGCTGCCATAGTATTGCTTTGTAATTAGTACATGGATGTAGAAGTCCGGGGCCAGTCTGGATCGTTCCTTTAAAATATGTAAAATCAAAATCCCTCTTATGGTATGTTAGTCCTGAATAATTGGATCAGGCTGTGGTTCTGGTTTGGGCGTTAGATCAATTTTCTATGCTTTGGATTTGTAATAAATTTTAATGTCAAACCGATTTTTCATTGTGTATATCTGTAGGAAAATTAGGGATTTTAGGCATACCGAGGGTAGGGTCGACAATGAGTCAATTTATCTGCAAAGGACCGCATGGTTGAGTGTTTCCCTTTTAAGGAGTCTTTACAGGGTGATTCGTAGGCGTGACAAATCTTATTTTTGCCTAGGTGAACAAGAATATGACATAAGGAACATGCTCAAGAGTTACTAAAAGCAGGCAATTCTATCTCTCTTTACTGAAGGTGCTACTTTTAGTTGAAAGAAGCCTAGCTTTCCCGCATCATTGGATCCTTATTAGCTATCTTTCGTGTTGGGAAATTAGCAAGGTTCTTTCGTAAGGTACCATGAGAGGTTATCCAAAGGTCGGGCACCATCTCAGGATTGCTTATATTCCTCCTTTGGTGGGTAGCGAGGCTTTACTGATTGAGAAGAACATTAGGGTATGCCTACCCTTTAGAGTTAGTGAGTCTGAAGAAGATGGAATGTTGAGCCCAGCCTCCTCTAGAGAAAACCATACCGTTTCTATGGAGCCATGACTGTTATTTAGAAAATCAGGAAACATTTCAGGATAATTTTGAAAACAACTTGGAGGCATTTCATTTTTCTGGATAATAATTGGAAAGATTTCCGTGTCAATCCCGAGTTGTATCCCCCCGTTTCAATTTCCAAAACTAAAAACACCATATCCTGCCCTTTCTCAGAGATTTCCAGTAATTTGGCTTACACGTTTCCAGTGACTTAGCTTTTAGTTCACACCAGTTTTTTCCTGACTTCGAACTTTACAGCAGTTCCTAAACCTTCTGATTTTTTTTTCGGTTCTTATTTCAGACATTTTAGTTCCAGATCTGGGGTTTAATGTAGGGATTTGAGAGTTACAACAATATTTTCAAATTTTTGGGTTGGGTTTTTAAGACACAATGATTATTTAATTAATGATGATGTTAAAGGGAACCCTTCTCATCGTGTCAAACAATTCCATTTTATAATAAAATTTATTTTCCACATACCCAGTTTATGTGTGTCCATTTTGTTAGTCTTTTGTCTTGTTTCTTTGAACCGTACTTTTTGCTTGGCTTCTTCTTAATATACCACCCCTACAACAATGGAACTTGTCTTCATGATATATTTTATTATTATCACCCACGGAGAAGCCTAGATTTTCACAGTATTTAACCCATTTTTTACTTGAGATTTAGCATTGTGATGAGATTCTAGGGAAGCTTCAAAATGCACTTATTATTACTTTCATAGCATGGTGATTTTCTCCTAACACGGAGTCGAGATATTGGATCTTCTTTGAATACTAATAACAACAATTACCCACTGATCTCCATTTTCATTAATCGGGATAAATATACATGGTGTGGGTGAAATGGCACTTGTGGGCTTGTGTCACATGTAGAGTGCTCCCTACTTGTGGACCCATTCTCCATTTCTGGACCTAGTCTAAGTGTAAGGAGAATGAAAACATCACTTCAACATTATTAGCTTACTTGATGAGAACTGGAGAAGAGTATTGTGAGAGAACCAACTATGTTTTGTTTTATGAGCTTCAAAGAATGCTTGAGCAACTTTTCTGGAGTTGCAGAGGTACAATAATCTAACAAGGAGCTATGATAATTAACCAATACCAAATATTGTATTACATGACATAATTCCTATTACACACTATACTGACTAATCTAAAAGTATAGCTTCTAAATTCCCATTTGATAGAAATACGAGTTATCAAGAAGAGCTATAGATAGTAAGGGTTCTTAGTTGCAGTCTCTTTATGTAGTTATTCCCCTTCTAAAATTTTAAGCATTGAGTTCTAAGTCTTTTTCTTATTGTTTTTCTTATTGCAAATAAAAGCCCAAGTAAAATACGAGTAAAAGGAGATGCAACATGACATGTGGTTTCTGGTGGTCTTGGTTTGAAATGCTAACATACTTTTTGTTTGTTATAGAGTTGTAGAGGTTAAATGTTGTTTCATGATATATTGATCTCTTCTTTTTTTTAACTTCATTTATGTAGCACAATATGTTTATGTACTAATTATTAGTATTTTGTTCTTGAATGTATTTTATTGAAACAACTTACTAGACAGTCACACTTGCAATTTGAATAGCTCAGCAGACATTTCCACTTGCAATTTGAATAGCTCAGCAGACATTTTCACTTTGAATTTTACAGATACATAACGCTTACTCTCTGCTGTACATTGACTTTCATTGCTCAACTTGCTGTTATGATACTACCATTTATAATTTCATTGAATTACGAAGCATATAATTGCATTGAAATACTAAGCATCGTGATGTGTTCTTTTAGATTATGGATGTGCTTATACTAATCTTCATATTTCATTGGTCATATGTTTCTACTAGTGTTTCTGTCACTATTATCTCCTATCACAACTTCCTTGCTATGGTAAAAATACTATGTGTTTCACTTCAACTGTTTTAATTGAATTGGCATATTCTAATTACTCCATCAAACTCTAGGTCAAATTGCATTTTCTTGTCGATTTATTTCAGCTCCTTGTAACAACCCTGGCAAAAATTCCATGTAAAAGTTAATAAAGATAAAATAATAACCATGGTCATGGGACACATATTCTAAGCTGAATGTTGGAAAAAACATCATAGTGTGGGTGTTCATTTGGTTTAATATGGCTATGAAAATTGACAAAGGCTTTGTAGCGGCAAAGTGACATTTATTGGCATTTTTTAATGAAAATAATGGAAATTAGGAGAAAATGTAGGTGAAAGGTCATAGGTTTCATGTGAGGAGGAAAATGAAGGAAAATAATGAAAAATTGAAGAAATTAGAGGCCTCATTAATAAAAAGGCTTATAAGGATCAGTTCATGGCTTTTGATCAGTTCAGTTTTGAAGCTCTCATTTTCTCTCTCTCTCTCTCACATACTCTTAGACACTTAGAGTTTTTTTGGAAGACTCTTGGAGGAGTGTGACATTCAAGGATTTGGAGTGAGAAGGAAAAGGAAAAGCAATAAACCGCAAGAGGGCATCATGATTAGAAGCTCTAACGGGTTTTGCTTGTAGGTACCGAGTTGCATGTATGATTTATCTATTAGTTTTGGCATGCATGATATATGCATGTGGTTATTTGGTTATGATCTGTCATGGGCATGGAGAATTTCCTGGATTGACAGTGGTTTTTCCTAGCCTTTCCATTTCCTGGATAGCCATGGTGTTGTGGGAGTTTTTTCCTTTTATTTTCTAGTTGGTTTTCATGTTCATTTGGCTGTGGGTTGAGTTATTAGTTCCTGGAGCCTTGGTTGGAAAAACGGTCTAGAGCCCTGTAACAACTTGGATTGATTTATTAGTCATCGAGCCTTGGTTGGAAAAACACTTTGGAGCCCTTGGTGGATTGAGTTACTAGTCTGGGACTGTTGGCTGGACAAACACTCTGGAACCCGATGGCAGCTGTGGGTTGAGTTACTAGTTTTGGAGCCTTGGTTGGAAAAAACAATCTGGAGCCTTGGACAGCTTGGGTAGAGACCAATCTGGTGATGGTTAGTAATGTTCGACCATGAGGTGGAATCATTGGTTGAGGGTTGAGGTGGTTTGGCCTCTGGAAGCCCTGGTTTGGTTTTGATGGATTTGTTCTATGAGATCCCACATTCATGCTTGGAATATGAAACGGGGGTGATTGGATGAATAGAGATTTGGTTAAGTCAAGCTATGATCGGGTGGAACATGGAAGTCCCTAACTTGGTTGGCCTTTTCACTTATTATTAGGAGCTTCTTCTACTTGGTATTCTATGGGTAAATAAACTTGTTTATATGGTTGTTATATCATTGATATTTTTGTTTGTTATATGTTGGCTATGACTGAATTTTATGACAATGATAATATATGCACAGGAAAAGAACCTCTAACAGATGTTTTTGAGGAAGCCCTTATAAAAATAGCCCAGATATCTATTTGTAGCGGAGGTCACTAGAAGAGGTTGGTAGGTAGATGTTTTTGCGAATGTTTTTTCGTGGTGCGTTTATAATCATAGCATGCACCGATGCACTTAATATATATGTGACGCACCTGTGCATAGTAGAGACTAAAGAACTATTGTAGAATTGTTTTTAAGTACTACGAAAACAACAATGCATCATACATACGACGCACTAGGGCGTCTAATAAGTGGTTCCTCCCTTACAACGCACCAGTGTGTACAATTTGATGGTCACCGCAACAAAGTTTTCAAAAAAATGACGGTGCGCTTTATATAAAGAGCATCGGTGCGTACATCAAATGGCACACCGAGACATTCACTGTATAACCTTCTCAGTGCCTCGAATTAATCGAGTGCACCGACCAATTGGTTAATCAAAAAATATATTTTCACCATGGCGGTGCTATACTCTAACAACGATGCCCCGATGTGTTTATGGTGATACAACATCTCGACATAGGGTTTTATTTAATGAAAATATATGGTGCTTTTTATATAACACACTTGATGTTGGTCGTATATCGCCAGCCTAGTGTGTTTCATTAATTGAGAGCATTACACAAGTGTTTTATTAAAAAAAAATATTTTCACCATTTCGGTGCTATACACCAATGACGATGGCCTAATGTGGTTTAGGTACAACAACACGCATAGGGTTTTTATTCAAAGGAAGCATGATGCGCTCCATACAAACAGGCCCGATGTATCTCGATGTTGGCTCGAGGGGTCCTGACCCAGGTTCGAAGGTTAAGGTTTGCCAACAAACCCTATACTACTGGCCCTTTCGGCAGTGACCCACTTGCGCATGCCAAAGTCTCACTCGAAGCAGTATGGGAGGGTGCTGGAACCAGGTTTCCGCACCGTGGGAGAGGGTAGGTAAGTCAAGAAGAGCTGCGTTCAACGTCACAATTACCAGATCATATATCCCAGAACTCAGATCTGAAGATCCCTTCGCATCCATGTGCGCAATATCAATTATAATCACAGCAATCAACAGATCATAACTTCACAGAACAATAACGCAACTAACATAGATATTCTTGCATAAAATATAACAGACAGATGTCAACACAACCTAGGCAAATAACACAGTGACGTTCGCAGCTTAACACAGACCCATGCATCACATAAAAAATATCTAAGATTCATATCAACAACCTTCCGCTTTCATTAGTCCTTCAAATCCTTTTACAATACCCAAAACCCAACCTGCGCACATAGCAGTAGGGTCCGCACACAGCAGGACTGAGGATCTCCGCGCACACAGCCAGCAGGAGTCCTTCGCCCAATAACCCAAATAGATCTACTAATTCACAGTTCGCATCAATCTTAATTCCTGCCTGCTTATTGACTCAAAATGTCCTTCTATTTATAACAATCTAGCTTAATATTTCCTGTGGTCCACAAATCATGGTTTGCGGACTGTAGGTCTACCCTTTGACCCATTACAATGTTTTCAGGGTTTTGACCCACCCGAAAACCCCTGCGCTAGACTGAAATATGCAAAAATATACAAAAATACTCAAAATTGTCCCAATTCGCAGCCTTTGGAGGACCCTATTCCAACAATCCCTCAACACAATCTTGTGACTCATCCCGAGTCACTGTGGTGGTGGGGTCTCCACCTGCGCACGCAGTTCATTGACGGCTGCGACCAGTGGGGGCAGCACTTCCTGACTTTGAGCAGCAGCGCTTTGCGCAATATCCACGAGCTTCTATGATGTTGGTCCTTTCGTTGCAGCAATGACACTCTCCAGTGTCTGATTTAGTCACTTAACAACAACATCAACATCCTGTGAGAGCTGGAGGGTTGTGTCAGCCCCAGGCTTCAAGCGTTCTCCGATGACATGCTTCTTATGTCGAAGCTCCTCAATCTCATCTTGGAGGGTGCTGCTGGTCTTTAATCGTGCCAACCGCTGTGCGGGAACCAAGGTGGGTAATGTAGCCTCGATCTATTCGAAAGTTTCCTCCTGCACATCTTAAGTCTAAGGCGTTGCTCGCAGGGACTTGACATGCTTGGGGGAAGTCCTAGGCTTCCTCGCAACCCATTTCGCAACTTTTGGGGGCTTCCCTCAGCCCTGTGCTTTCTCTTTCCCCTTCCTCGTGACCAGCGTCGAGAGCACTTCTTCATCCTCAGACCCAATCTCCATTACTTCCTCAATTTCTGGGTTTGTAGGTGCCGAGGGTTCCGCAAGGTTAGTGGCAGTCATCCTAGCGCGGAAAATGAATTCCAATCCTGGGTGGCTACTATCAGAAGGGGAAGGTTGATCAGACATGAAAGGAGCAATGCAGACCCCAAAAATCTTATAGCTCAAGGTCGTTTGAGAAAAGGATGATAAGTACAAGCTAAGAAAGTGAGACGAAACCATTATCTGAGTTATCCTGCCCTCTTTATAGTGCCTGTGGTCGTTCAATGGTAGGGTACACTTCATTGGGAACTTTCAATCAGGTAAACAGAAAATCCCCAAGATTTGCCTCATTAAATGCTAGTGGGCCGCTCCTTTTAACGGTAACTTTTTCTTTTTACCAGTTGTTATTGTGCCAATGGCTAGTTTTCGCACCTGTTGTGCGCTTGGCTTACCTGCTATGCTTGGGTTAAACATCTGTGCCTCCTGTGCATCTTCCCCCAACACAGGCTTGATCCCTAGGTACTTCACAAAAAACAGGTTTGCCTGACATGTGTCCTTCCCACAGAACTGGGCCTTCTGCGTAAGCAAGTCTTTCAGAGGTGTTGTGATCAGTGCATACCTTCAAACAAATTTCCTGTAATATCCTATGTGGTTGAGAATTGAACGCAGTTGTCCCTTTGTTGTAGAAGTTGTTGGATATGTGATAACTCTACCTCCCAACCCTGCATCCCCAATATTAGCCAACGTGGGGTGCGTCCTGATGCCCTCTGTTTGTCGCCTAAGCGGTCTGGTAGCTGCGCGTGTCTCGTCCCATTCTGATTTGGAAATAACATGTGGATCATCCTTACCGTCTATTGGGGCTAGGCTGACCAGACTTGGTACCCGCGTTTCCCATGTGGGTACTTCGGGTGTGACATACATGTGCGATTCACCCCATGACACAGTGTCAATGTTTTGCAGAGCTGCGTTCAGCACCTCTGGCCAGCCTATTGACCCAAACGTTCCCAGAAACTCGTCCTTCAAGGTCTCCCAGTGGCGGGTGCACTGATGGAGCTCTGCATCTAAGTACCAAGCCACGGGAATTGGTCCTAGGGCATGAATAAACAGATGAACCCACTCTTTGGTAGTTCTGTTGCACCACTGTTCTATCCAAGCGAACAGATATTCTCTTGGGTTTTCTGGCCCAAGGAACGTCTTTATTTGTATGTCAGCAGGGGCCTCGAATCGTAGGATCATCATATCTCGACACTCCTCCCAATCCTGGAATGCCTCCTCATGCGTTTCCCACCATTGCGCAGGTGTTCCGCGCATGGCTAGCCTAAGGGCCCATAGCCTTCGTTCCCTTGAAATCTCAGCTTCGAATGCTCGTAGAAATTCCTTAATATTACCAAAACCATCAAAATAAGGTAGGTCTCTTACCTCTGAGGAAACGCAGTAGAAGTCCTTTGTGACCCGGAGATATCGCAGCGCAGAGACGTCATGCAACCGGTTTTTCCAATTATTTATCTCCCCATCTAAGTCGGAGAAGCATTCATTTTCCTTTTCCCAGCAGAGTACTCCATCCGCCGTGGGGTTGATCCAATATTCATCCTGCACAGTTAACTTATAGATGTGACCCACCTCCTCTTCATCGTGTACTGTCTCTGTGTATTGTTCGCCTTCCGCAGGATATAATGGTACTATCACCCTGGTACTGTTATTCTCAAACACCATGCTTCTCTTCTTCAAATTGATGATACCTCCCATATCTATGGCCAATCTAACCCGAGAAGCATAGGGTAGGGGTCCACATCTTCTACAATCTGGATGACTTCAAAATCAGCCCGGACTTTGACCCCTACAATATCTACCATGATCTTTGATAGTCTCCCCAAGGGTATGATCTTCTGTTGATTGGCCATACGTAGCTAGATAGTGGACCATTCCAACTTAGGTTCCCCCATTCGTTAACAAGTCTGTTTAGGTAATACATTCGCATCTGACCCTAGGTCCAAAATCACCTGATCCATCTCGTAATCACCAATCCGCGCAGTCAATCGCATCTCCCTACCAGTGCATTTCTTATATCTATATAATTTGTGTACGTCCTTGATTTCTAGAGGGGGGCTAGGTCATGCTGCGCAGCTATCTATTAATGCCTGAAGATTTTCCACATCCTTTGGGTTGCGCAATAGCTTCATACATGCCTGTAAAAAGGGCTTGACGTTCTCACCTGCCTTGAGGCCTCCTGGAAGTTGCGAAGTAGAGGCCTCTGCCTCTGCAGAGTCTGTGCGAGCGGCGACCAACGTTTCTTTTTCCTTTCTTAGATCCAAACCTTCCTGCTTGATAACTGCTTGTCGGATCATAGGTTCGGTCTCAGTCTTCTCCTCGGGCCCTGCGGTGGCCATCCCACTGCGTGTTACCACATTCATGCTTGGATCCTTGTCTCGCAGTTCAGCCTTAACCCTCTACACATTCTGCGTAGGTATTGTCTGCTTCTCTTGTATCTTTACTATCAAGATCGGATAGTCTTCAATTGCATGGTCCAGCTGTCTACAGTACCGGCAGGACTGCCTTGTAGGATTGGGACAGTCCCTGGCAAAGTGTCCTACTTCCCCACAATTATAACAGATTAGTTGCCCTCGTCCCCGACCTATGCTTCCACCTCTCCCTCCTCCCCTGCCTCTGGTTGGGGAGCTACCTGCGCCTGAGAGGGGTCTTGGTGAGGATGGATCTGATTGTACCCTATAGAGGTTCCCTCGACCGATCATCAAATCATACGTCCAACAGTTTTGTTCATCGTGTCCTACTGACCGACAGAACCTGCACCATTTCTGCTTTACCTATGTGACATACGCAACAAGGTGGGGACATTGGTTTGTATCTTGCACCCCTGGAACGCGACAATATTCACACCATAACGTTGGCCCACTTGATCCTAAAACTTCCCTAGGGCGCAACGGACTAGGTCCCCCGACCTGCATATAGTCTGCTAATAGAGGGCAGTTATCCTTGGTGTGACCATTCATCTCGCATCATATGCACCATATTTTGGGGCTAGATTCTGCTCCCCTTTCCTTTCGTAGGTTCTGGATCTCTATGTGCATTGCCTCCAATTGTCCTTGGGTCTGTTGGACGCCCAGCTGGGCATCATCTCTGGGTGCAACTTCTAATTTCATAACGACCTCCAAATCTTTTTCTTGCGATTCTAAAGTTTGACGACCCATAGGTACACGCAAGTGAGGTAGCATGTGTGTTGTTTGTCATCATACTGGAACCCTCCTTCTCTGATCACCTTTTTTAATCGTTGATCGGCCTCCCACACAGATTCAGAGGGCCCCTGCTTGAAGTCTTTTAGATCAACTACTATTTGATAGTAGGTCTTAGGCTTCCTGAATTTTTGCTTCAAGGCATTCTTAATCTCTTCAATGGTCGCGTTTGCATGCTGGCCGATGTATCCCATGTACCAGTCCAAAGCTCCTCCTTCGAAGGCAAGGGAAAGTTGTGCCCTCTTCACCATATCACTAGCTACATTCTGCGCAGTCCAAACCAATCTTGCGAAAAACCAGAACTGATCCATGTCTTCATGCCCCACGCCCTTAAAGGTAGGCAACTTCATGTGCGTAGCCATGTCGTCTTCTGGTGGTGGTGGAGGTGTAGGTGAGTTCTTACCCCTATGCTGGTTGGAAAGTGGTGTGATTGGAGGACTCTACGCAGCTGCTTCTCTTACCAGACTGTAGATAGACCTATCTCCTTCTTGGTTGGTCTAATAGTATTTGCCACTTTGTGTCGTATGTCTGTCTAGATCAGAGATCATTCATTTGGTGTGGCTACACAGAATACTCTTTTCGCACAATAATATCTTAATCAGTAGTGGTAAGGTCTTCAAAAACTTACCCCGAAAACCCTTGAAGAATCTTCGCTCTGCTTCTGAGCAGGAGATGAACTGATCGATGGAAAACTCTGTTACGAACCCTCCTAGTACACTATCCACCTAGTGGTCCACCGTGCGAGTGATGGTGTTATCAGTATTCTCTAGCTGTTGGATCAATTCGGGGGTCCACTGTGTAACTCGCTCGTCCTTCCAACACTTCTAAAATTCGACCAACCTTGTGAGCCACTCCTGAAGCTCGATCACAATTGTTACAAAGAATATCTCGTAGATTTCCGTGAAAATATACTTATTCTTCCACTCTCTGGTGGTCAACTTCTTATTGTGGTTTTCTTTGACTGCAAATTCCTGAACTTGCTGTTCAAACCATTCATTAATTTATTTTCTTTCAGGTTTCCAATACGGCCTTGGAATTACTCGATCCCTCTCTCAAAATGCTCCCGGTCCTGGCAACGGAACCATTTGTTGGCTCGAGGGGTCCTGACCCAAGTTCGGAGGTTAAGGTTTGCCAACAAACCCCTATACTATTGGCCCTTTCAGTAGTGACCCGCTTGCACAGGCCAAAGTATCACCCGAAGTAGTATGGGAGGGTGCTGGAACTAGGTTTCCGCACCCTGGGAGAGGGTAGGTAAGTCAAGCAGAGCTGCGTCAAATGTCACAATTACCAGATCCTATATCCCAGAAATCATATCTAAAGATCCCTTCGCATCCACGTGCGCAATATCAATTATAATCACAACAATCAACAGATCATAACTTCATATAACAATAACACAACTAACACATATATTCTTGCATAAAATATAACAGACAGATGTGAACACAGCATAAGAAAATAACGCAGTTACGTTCGCAGCTTAACACATACCCATGCATCACATAAAAGATATCTGAGATTCGTATCAACAACCTCTCGCTTTCATTAGTCCTTCAAATCCTTTTACAATACCAAAATCCCAACCTGTGCACACAGCAGCAGGGTCCGCACACAACAGGACCGAGGATCTCTGCGCACACAGCTAGTAGGAGTCCTTCCCCCAATAACCCAAACATATCTATTAATTCACAGTTCACATCAATCTTAATTCCTGCCTGCCTATTGACTCAAAATGTCCTTCTATTTATAACAATCTAGCTTAATCTTTCTTGTGGTCCACAAACCGTGGTTTGTGGACTCTAGGTCTACCCTTTGACCCATTACAATGCTTTCGGGTTAGAATAAAATATGCAAAACTATACAAAAATACTCAAAACTGTCCCAATTCGCAGCCTTTGGAGGACCCTGTTCCAACACTCGGTAATCCAGCGCACCGTAAAAGGGTGAAGTTAAAAACATTATTTCCACCAAGTTCGGTGATATAATCTAACGACGAAGCCCCGGGGTAGTTAATGTTCCATAACACTCCGACCCATATCTTTTTTAATTTAAAGAAATGTGGTGTGCCATTGACACAACTGCCTGGTGCATCTCATATTGGAGCGCACCAAAAAATGGTTAATTTAAAAAAAAAAAAAAAAAACTGGCCATAAAAATTCATTTTTACTATTTACAGTCCTATAGAGCTCTCAAGCACTTTTGTGACCTTTTCTTCTCAGACGCGCCATGCCATCGGTGCTCCCATTCGCTTGCATTGCTTTCGTTCGTTGCTTAGTGTGTGGATTTCGAATTTTGCGAACTGTGGGAAAATTTGGTTTTTATTACTCTGTTGGAAACATGCCTCCTCGACGTGCAAATGCACAGGTAATGTATATGTTTCTCACCAACATAAGCTTTTATCGGATTAATTTTGAAAATTGACATAGAATTCATTGTTTTTTTGAAAAAAAAATGCCTGCATAGTGCGTTTGAGTCGTTTGGCTCGCACCGTTCCCGGTGCTCCCTGTAAATTTACAGATTGCGCTGCGAACGATGTTAACAGAAACCACATTGGGCGGTTAATGTGACAGCCCGGTGCGCTACCGACAAAAGCGCACCGAATAACAATAAAAAATTTGCGGTGCGTGTCGATTTCCAACTGCACCGACAATTTATAATATTTTAAAAATAACAATATATTTTATATTTGGCAGTGCGTTGGTTTACCAGAATGCACCGGGGAATTATGTAAAAATAAATGTAACGACCTGATGTGTCTATATTACGGGAACACACCTAATGTGCAGTGCATCAGTCAAACCTACCACACTAGGGAATTTTTTGTTTGGATACTGCACCGCCAATGGTAAAATATTGCAAATGGGTGGTGTGTTGAGCTATAAAAAATGCCCCGAGGCAGATATGGTTTGTCAACGCACCGCTTATAATATTTTTTAATTAATTTTTTTTGTTTTCGCGGTGCGTGATATAGATGTGCGCATAGTTGGTAGTGCGTGACTATTTTTTGTGGCGCACCAAATGTTTTTTCTTTTTGTTTTTTCAATAAAGTTATATTTATATATTTGTAAATACATTTTTCATTTAGTAAAAAACATTATGTTTTATATATGAGGGAGGTTGATGTATTTAATATGTGAATAATTCAGCAAATTCAACGGAGAGAGGAGAGACAACAACAAGAGCAGAGGGATGAAAATTACAACATGATACAACAGTGGGAGGCAAGGGACAGGGAGAGACTTTTGTACCCTCGCCCTATTACATCACTCACCCAATTTCTCTGAAGGGATGTAGGCCTCCTTAAGTTCTATGAGGAGGCTACAGCCCTGAAGGGGCACAACGGCTTATGACTATAGTTTATTTACAGGTGGGATGTCCACCGATAAGCTCTCCGTATTAGTCCTGACCAGTGGTACCAGCCCACTTAGGAGGACATGTATTTTATCACTGACCTATCTAAGAGGGGAGGATTTTCCCCAATTCCCTGATGTCCCTTTCAATTATGCAACAAGGATTCAATTGGTGTACTCTCATAGATACATTAGGGATGACATACTTTCTCTGGTAGATTTTCAGGTGTCTGGTGGACGGCTACGGATTTCTTCTTTTGGTCCAAAGGAGGTTAGGTGCCTCTCACTATTACTGACCACCATTACACATTATACTAGTGACGAGAAATGCATAAGTTGCCCTCTTTTATTTTATGTTTATTCTCTATTCTAGAGGCCGTGACTAGTTAGATGGCATGCCATTATTTTTTGGAAGTTTTGTATAGCCTTAGATAAATGTTGTTCTCAGGCACGTGGGAGGTTGACCTTCCCTTTTGCTTCAGAGTTCTTTTGTTTATTTTTTGAGAGATTTCCAAAGATGCGGCCTACTTTTGTCCGTCAGCCTCGTAGGCCGATAATAGAGGTACATATGCACATGTGGGGTGATATGATGCCCAAGAGGGGCCAGTCGGAGCATCTGGCCAGGATTTCTAGTGATGCACTGGAGCTACTAGCCAATGAGGATGACCACATGTTCGTGATGGTGTCGTGTCCTTATGCAGGGTTGGATTGGCGAGGGTGTACCAACATCCTCTTCACACAGGATGAGCCACCAAATGATATAGGTAATATTAGTGTTTTCTATAAATTAATATAGTTTCATTTTATTATCTTATTTAATTAGAATAAAATGTATTCTAACACATTATTTAACTTGTTTTATTAAATTGTCTAATTATTTTTGTGTATTATATATTTTGTAGATATTGACACGTTCATTGGGGACATGCCTCCACCCCCACTGGATGATCATGTAGATGATTGGGAGATGGCGGAGGCCGTGAAGGTGAGAGACATTAGAGAACTTTCGAGGTCTAAAATGGGCCTCCTAAGAAAAATGTACAAAAAAAAAAACTTATAAGAACCAATAGGATTCAAAATGGTGATGTCAACCATGGGGGATGATTTACCATTTTTGGGGTAAAAAAGTAAAAAGATTAAAAAATAATAAAATAATAAAACTACATTTTCAACTTGTATTTTCAACTTATCTCCCTAAGTATTTACTCAAATTTCGAGCGGAGGTACTCGTTGGATGCAAAATTTAATTTCTCATCCAAGGAGTACCCATGTTACATAGTTTCGATGTACCATGCTATATGAAAAATGAGAAATACATGAAAAAACATGATTGCAATCACGTTTTTCATGTATTTCTCATTTTTCGTGTATCAAGGTCCATAAAAAGTATGCAACATGGGTACTCCTTGGATGAGGAATCAAATTATGCATCCAATGAGTGTTCCCACTCGAAATTTGAGTAAACCCATAGGGAGATAAGTTGAAAATATGATTTGAAAAAGTAGTTTTCTTTTTTTCCCTCTAAAATTTGATGATGTAATCAAATCTTATTTTATTATTTCCACTATTATTTTATAATTTTCTTAAGAGGCCCATTTTAGACCTAAAAATTCCCCTAATGCCTCCTTAGGTGCAGATACCTGCAAGCATGCATAGTAGGGATAGCATTCGATTCAGGATGGATTTGGGCGATAGACTATGTAGACTCTTGGTTGATGAGGGAGTCTGCCCTGCGATGATTAGAGACATCCAAGCAAATCGTACTCTCACGGATCTCTATATGGACATGCCACGTGATATGATGAGCCTTATGCATATCTTCAGAGCTTCTATTGGTAATGAGGAGGGATATGTGCCATGGAGATGCAACATACAAAAGCTCAGATGATGATCATGAGGGGAGTTATCATTCTAGAACTCCACCTCCTCCTCCTTCACCTCGCGGAGATGAGCATACAACACCTCTGGAGTAGGCACCATCTGAACAAGCACCTCCTGAGCAGACACCATCTGAGCAGACACCTCTTGAGCATACACCATCTGAGCAAGCACCTCTTGAGCATGCACCATCTAAGCAAGCACCATCGACCGAGCAGGCCTTGACTAGTTATAGTATTGTTCATGTACCATAAGATATTTGACATTTATATGCAATGCTATTACAATTGTATATTTTTGACATTATATATATATATATATATATATATAGTGCATGCATTTTATGTTCATATTGATGTTCATCATGATGTGTATATTGTTAGGTCATGTTAAATATGTTCATTTAATGTGCTTGCAGATAGATGCGTATGTTATAGCAGTTATTTGACATGAGATGTATATTTAATGTTTGTGTTGCGATGTTGTTATATAATGCTTGTGTTTTTTGAGATGATCATGGTCACGACGATTAGATGATGTTAACGAATTTGAATGTGTATTTTAGAATATGATGTTTGTACGATGGTTATCATGATCACGATGTTTACTTTTACTATTAAATCACGATATTTATTAAATATTATATATCGGTAATTATAAAATTGTAATTGTAATTGTATGTATCATGATTGTGTATGTAAAATTGTAAAATTGTAAATTGTAGTTGTAATTGTAATTATATGTAAAATTGTAAATTAATTGTCAAATTTGAACCATAGCTACCATAAAATTGAATCATCGTATAATTGTAAAATGTATACTGCACATATTCTTAAATTACCGTAATTGTAAATTTGTAAATTTGTAAGAATATAAATAATTGTAAAATAATAAATCTAGAATAATATGAATTTTTGTAACATAATAAAGTTTAGAAAATAATGCAAATAAATTCATGTTTAGAAGTGTCATTATTTTATTATGATCTTACATACCAAAAATAACATCATATATTAATACATTTTTATTATATATATATATATATATATATATATATATATTGGGTGCATTTATTTAAGTAATGATATAGTGAAAAACCATTTAAAGCAATCAAGTAGTTGTATTATTTTACATAACAAAAAAGAACTTGATACAATGCATTTTTTTTGAGATCAACATAATTGCAAATTATCAAGTGAAATGATTTTAACACTAATAGAATGCAAACCAATTCATTCAAAATACATATTATAATGTTTGGAAAAAAAGAGTCTTAGGAATAGGTTAAGTCTTATTCTTTATAAAAACCCATCTTAACTAGTATATATAATGAAATAACACATGTACCATATCACTCTCTATTCTCATCACCCTCATTATCTTCCAGCTCGCTTGACATGATAACACTATTGTTCTAAAAAATATGTTTTGATCTAGGGTCATGTCTCAATACGAACCACCAATCCCTATCCAACACATCTGAGTAAAAAAACACCTAATTGCAGTGTTTGGGAGAAACATAAGGCTCCTTAGCTTCATCCCACATCTTTCTAGAGTTGATACATATCAGCCTATTATCGCAATCTTCCTTTAAATTATTCTTATTAAAGGTGTCTCGCCACTTGCACCTAAAAATAACACACTGGAAAGAAGAGAAGTCCACTTCAATGATCTCTTGTATCTTTCCGACTTAACCTAACTTCCCTCGTACTAGGTTTTGATCATGGTGGCTAACTCGAATAGATTGATCAAACTCGACTTCCACTCCACAGTCTTGTGTCATGTGTCCATCATCAACATTTTCTATGCGAAAATGGTGTCCATGTGCCCACATAGATGGGAACAAATGCACCTATAAAAAAGTTAAAAAATCATAGTGCCATGTGTCTAATAACCCAACTGTTAAAATATAAAATATAGATGTTACATTTCAAAGGTGCATTATTAAGTTTAAAATGTACATATATAGATTATTACCGAGTTGATACACCCAATCCCTATGTTTAGCGCATCCTCTTCAGCGCGCGGGTAACGACTGATTGAGCCATATTTCTCTCTAACTTGGTCAACAACCCAACTGTTGAGGCATACAATTGGTATATTTTCTTTTAAATGATCAGGATAAGGCACTTTTCTACCATTAAACTGTCTGAATTCTTTCTTGTCACTATTCCATTTCATCCTCTTTTATTTGTACAATGCGACCCACGGTTGTATCACTTCGGAATTGTAAAGAACACATTTATTGATTGCTTCAATTTCTGCATTTGCTGATGAAATTAAACCGACATACAGTACATATGAGATCAAAATATACACTATATCAAAGTTCAACATGAATATTTACTTTGTGTAAATTTTACAAATTATAAGTCGCTTACTCTTTATCAAGTGCATTTTTCCATTCATTTGGAGAAGCTCCCCTTTTCTTTTGTCTTCATCCCTTTCATCGTCTCAAATCACTGCACTTTGTGTGTAGTCGATTTTCTTGATGTACTCATTGGCATAATAGAAAGACTCATACGATATGTACCCCTCTGCCATAGACCCCTTGGGTTTTTCCCTTTGTCAAACAAAACCTTTTAATTTCTTCATGTATCTCTCTAAGAAGAACATCCAAAGACAAGAAACCACCCCAACTAATTCAACCTCATCTACTAGAGTGGATTAGAAGATGAACCTAAAAGCCTATGAAACTTGTCTATAGTTCTTTCTCAAACATACAAACAATCTCAACTATATCTTGACGCCACCTTGGAATGCTAGCCATATGAATCTCCTTTGACGTGATCCATTGTACAAATGTAGATAATTTAGATATGGAACATCCTAGGTCTTGGGGGAAGTCATGTTTCACACACCCACACATGAACAAAGGATAATGACATTGCAAAGCTATAAACACATGCATACAAAATTAGTTATGTTTTATGATTCCATGGGATACAATGTATTAATTAAAATAATAATAAAATCATG
Source organism: Pinus albicaulis (assembly GCA_034641835.2). Classification (NCBI taxonomy): domain Eukaryota; kingdom Viridiplantae; phylum Streptophyta; class Pinopsida; order Pinales; family Pinaceae; genus Pinus; species Pinus albicaulis. The sequence goes on from CM076571.1 coordinate 633,117,224, forward strand.
CTTTTGACAATATACATACTCTTAGAAGATTCAAATGGTCATGCGGTTTCAACCTCAAAAAATGGTATTCCACGGTGAAGCATCGTTGTAGTGAAGACCCATATGAAGATGGCACCCTCACACCCATTATAACTTCCTTTGCCAAAGAAAGGTCATCTTTTTTAAAAATACATGGGACATCACCTTCTTTGAAAGACCAAATAGAGGGACCAACCTCTCCTATACTTTCTAATTGTCTTGACCAATGTTTCTTTTTAGTTTTTTAAGTAATAAGATCTTTCCTACCAGCCAATGTGTCACTTTTTCCCGATGATATGTGCCTCCATAAAGAAGATGAAACATTTTTAAATATATGCATGGGATCTAGTAAGTGGGTAACCTTAAGATGCTCCTAATATGTGAGGTTATAAAAGATAGATTTCCTTTTCATCCCAATGGGAAATTTCTCAACATACGTGTCGAAGAATTCTGGATCATCAAACATAGGCTTCCCATTTGAATCGAACATTTCTATGAACTCCTTCTCCTTATCTCTCTCATATTCTCTAAGCCATTCAACTGGTGTTGTTATTGCATGCCTTTGGGTTCTCTCTCGTTTACCATTGAAAGAAAATGTTGCTATTATGTAACGGTGTTCTTCTGGGAGGAATACCCTGGAGAAGTCATACACTGGCTTTCGTAGGTCGTTGGACCATCTAGGTTTCAGAGAAGACCCACAACATTTACATCCATAATACCCTTTTGTTACAAGACCTGTGAAATTATTGTATACAATATGAATGGCACGTCAAAGAATATCATGAAGATTAGAACATTTTTCATGCCTATGCAAACAAATGTTATGGGTATAGATCTACAATTGTGCCTATAGATTATCATGCCTATGCAAATGATCTTAGTATTTTTTTTTGAACGCATCTATGTGTTCTCTACTAAATGTAATTTTGTTTTTGTCTGATGAAACAAAATTACGCTTCTTTTTTTCTGAGGAAAAAAAAAATCATGAAAATCAGAACAATTACAATGAATTAAATTAATATGCAAAAGAACATTGTTACGTATATAAACAAATCAATAAACATGTAATTTACCAGAGCAAACTCCTAAGCCTGGATAATCATGTGTGGTGTAAGCACATATGCCATACAACGTAAAACTCCTATCTTCTGCGATGGGCCTTGATACATCATATACATTTACCCCATTCCATAATTCCTTCAATTCATCTACCAGTGGTTGTAAGTAGACATCCATATTCTTCACTTGTCTTCTACTAGGGACTATGAGAGCGAACATACGATGTTCGTTCTTCATGGACAACCATTGGGGGATATTGTTATTTATCACTACTACATGCTAAATAGAATAGTTGGTGTTCTGAAGGGAATATGGGTTGATGCCATCCATGTCTATGTTGAGTCGTAGACTTCGTACTTCATCCTTGATTTTTTCGGGCCATTTATCCTCTATATGCTTCGTGACTATTGAATCTGTTGGGATTCACATAACTACCAACTCACTTATGTGTGAGGCATGACATCCCTGCAACATAGTTAATTCTTTGCAATGAAAGAGCCTTTGATTCCTTAGGACTATAGGCATGTGCCTAAATATATTAAGAGGAGGACCATGTGATTTACCCTTGTTTTTTTATTCATCATACCTGTCATGCCCACATTTCAGAGATATCTCTTTATCTGCATATTCTCCTCTATATAGAATATTATCATTTGGACATGCATGATATGATATGTACTCAACACCCAACATTTTCAACAATTTCATTGCCACTTCGCAGCTACCAAGCAAAACATTATCACTCGGAAGAACCTTATCTTTGAATAACATAGAGTTTGTGGAAAATATTAAATGTACAATGCCAATAATTATTAACGTTCATAAAATTGACCATTTGTAATGTTGATTGTGTGACAATATTTCTCAAAATATAAGGGACTTGATGGTCAGTTACCTCAAAATTTCTGAGAAACATGCATTCAACAAGTCAAACTTTTCTTTCAAGTTGTAAAGTAACATCGTTGTCCCCAACTGGGTATACTTTGACTGATCGCCAGGTCCAAAGAGAGGGGTGGTGGAAGAAAATTTAAGGTTTTCGAAAAAGGTATCAACAATATTAGCATCATCCCCTAGTTGATCATCATTCTGGAATGCATCTAACAACATTGTCTCCATGGCAGTTGTATCCCTTAAGTAATAATCCATACCAACCTTTATTTGATTGCCTCCATTGCGAGCTTGTGAAGAACTACTATTGTTATAGTCATTCATAATTGGTGAATCTAGATGTAGTGGGAGTTGAATAGGTGGTTGATTCAACCATTCTTGGTATCGTTCCTCTGAGTTTTTCTCTTAATTCAATCTTCTCTTGATTTGACATTGTCGTGGGGTGCAACAGAAGATGGTAGGTAGCTTGCTTATCATCACTAGAATCCTAATAATTTAAAAACAAATATTTGAACATGATTAGTACAATATTGATGATATCAATTAGTAAGCACATCAATGCATGATTAATTGGTTTGACGTTGAAATAATTACATTATACCAATCAATCATTATCATCATTGTCCCAGGATTGTGGCTAAAAGATGGCATGTTACAATTGGCAAGGTGAAATGGCTGTCCATTTTCATGTACCAACCGTGCCTTGTGGTATGTTGCTCCTACTAAGAGATTCCGACGTTTTGGAACTATTCAAGTATTTTGTGCATCTGAACTCGATTTTGAATCTTCATGAACCTGCAAATTTGTATATATTAATTTAATTCAGATTGGCATGGATAAAATAAACAAATTAAATTAGATAATGAAAATATAAATAAAATCTGAAGTAATTACGCCTGGAGATGGATAGGGAGAACTCTGCAATGAACTTTGAGAAATATTATGGAACGGGCTGGATTTTGAAGAATTGTCCATTTGATATAATTAAGACATTTTCTTCCTGCATTTGAGAAAAATCAATAATAAATTTTGATATACATACCTAAAAGTAATTTCGGTGCGTTAAAAAATGAGTTATTGTTATCGGTGCTAATGTACTATTAAACACATCGGTGCAGTTTTATTACTGGACACACTAGTGCAGTTAGTTAACAAACACACCAAATATCGGGGAAAAAAAAAAAACGCAACTTTATTTTTTTGAAGTGAAAAACAAAAGCGGTAAACTAAAAAAAGGGCGGCAAATGATTTTCAGAAATCTTATTTCATAAAAAAAAATTTAAACAGTAAAAGCTATTCATTATTTCATTATTTTTGCCAAATTTTTCAGGGGGGGGAGGGGGGGATTTGCAGGAGAGACATACCTGGAGCAAGAGAGCACTGTGGAGCAGTAAAATACTTTCGAACAACAAAACTATTCAGGGAATCAGAATTTGAAACCTCTGGTGATTCACACAAAAATCCTATAGTTTAGTAAAAATGTTAAGTTTTACCGTAATAATTGTTTTTTTTACTGTTTTTGTTATATTTAATACATGCATAGTAAAAAATTTAAACTTTATTGTGCATTTTACTAATAAAATCATGTACAATCTCTATTCCTATTTATATTTAATTAAAATTCAGGGAAAAAAAAAACCATTCTTACGTTAATTAACCCTTGCTTCTTCTTTTTTATGTGATGGAAAAAATTCACAATTAGGGCTTTTCATTTTAAAATTATAGAGCTTTTATTACTATATATGTTAGCATAAATTCTTAATGCAAGTGTACAAAAATAAATCACTTTAGTTGTGTGTGACAAACAACCCTAACAATAAATATGGCTACTTAACTTCCTAAGATATGCAATAGATAGTCGTAACAAATTCAGCAAAAACCCAAATCTATGTAGTAAAAGCAGTTAAATAATAAAAGGAAAGAAGAGTTTCTCCAAATATCCAATGGACAAGACAAGATATATAAAGAATTTTATATGTATTAACACCTGGGAAGGGAACAAAGAATGATGTTACTAGTACCCCATAATGGGATGGGTTCTTGGTTGTCCTCAACGCTTTAGATCCATAAGTTTCTCTCTTTCAATGGTGTAGAAAACCTAAGACGTGTTGAACTCTATGGGATCTCAAGAGGCAAGAAAATAGTAGCAGCAATGATAATGATCAAAGCGCGACAACGAAAGTGATCAAAGTGAATAATGAATGGAAAACCCTTCTATTTATAACAAAATATTGAATTATCCTTGATAACGACGAATAATAAAATAGTATTAACCAAGATCTTGATCTAACTACTTCGAATATTTTATTATATTTTGTTGGAGGGAAAATGAATTTAAATTGGTTAAATACCTTTATTTAGAAATAATAAACAAAAAATTATCTATTTATCATTTCAAGAATGGGGTTAAGGAACAATTTAACGAATAATGATTTGTTTAATTATTTCTAGGTGATTTAGTCAAATTTAACAAGGAATAATAATTAAATAATGATTTAAATTCCTAGATAAAAATAAGATAAATAATTATTTATCTAATTAGTTATCATTAATTGGGTTAAATATGACCAGGAATATTGTTTAATTAATTATTCCTAGAGGAAAATCAAATAAATAAGGATTTATTTAATTATTCCTCAAAGATTTTCCTGTTTGAACCAGAAATAACTTAATAGAATATGGTTTATTAAATTATTGAATCGGGTGAAAATGTGAAGCTGGGTACACTTTTTGCCCTTTTTTGAGAAAATTTTTTCATTTTTTTCGGTTCTTCAACTTTCTGCAAACTATAACAATTTTTCTGTGTAGAATTTCATTTTGCGATAAAAATAAAAGTTGTGAGAAATTTTGTTAGCTTTCTATTACTTATTTTTTGAAATTTTTTATGTAGATTTGATATGTCAACTTAGCGTTTCTTTGAGTGTGTTTTTCTTAACAATCAAAGGATTCATAAGAAGTCATGTTATGACGCAATGTTGTATTCATTGAAAATTTGTGTTTTTGAAAAAACAAAATGTGTTACAACAATCTAAACAGAGTCTACTTTGTTTTCGTCATATTTACAAAGCCAATGGATGCATATCATAATTACTAGAATTTTTTGAACTGGTCCAATACGAAAAACTGCGTATTTTGGATATGTTTCGCGTCGCAAGAAATTTCTTAACATATAAGTTATAAACTAAAAATCTAAAAGCTACCCATTAGAGAAGACGGACCAATGTAATGCCCCATAATTTTTTCAATTTTTTTTACAATGTATTTTGGGAGATACAAAATTTTGATTTCACTGAATCACAATGACCCTCAAAAATTGTTTGCACCCATTTTATTAGAAAAATAATTAAAATTAATAAACGTTTATGAAATTCCATAAAAGTTATATTTCCTGAAAGTAGATTCAATTCTGAAAATGCTTGTCTTGGTTCCGATAGTTAATTAACAACATTTCATGGAGTTTAATCAGTCCAAAGTTGCAGAACCATATTCAGAGCCTGGTTTTTGCGTAGTTGGTGACGCGTTAGTTCGGCCGAACTTTTAATCTAAGTTCGGCCGAACTATGTTTTCCGCCGAAGGCTCGTTAAATCTAACGTCACAATAGTTTGGCCGAACTTTTAAGCAAAAGTTCGGCCGAACTATTGTATAACTCTCCGTCGGCCGGAAAGTTTTGTGAAGCCCCTACTAAAACACATTTCGCGGCAATATAAATTGCCGCGAAATGATTCACAATTTTCGCACATTTCGCACATTTCATCTCATTTTACAAAGATCTTGGTTTGTGTTCAAAAACTTATTTTCAAAGTTTGGGTTTAAGAGCATTTCTTGGAAGCAAATTGATTTTACAAAAAATTGTTTTGGGTTTAAAGAATTTTTTTTAGAAGACATTTCTTGGAGGCGGCCTGATTTTGGCAAAAATTGTTTTGAACTTAAAAAAATTTATTGGACGTACATTCAAAAGACATTTCTTGGAGGTATGTACGTGTTTTGAGTTGAAGTAAATCTTTTGAGCTTCGTTTCATTTTTATAAGACATTTTTCTCTCGAATTTTTGTTGAAGTAAATCTTTTGAGCTTGGTTCTATGTATTTTTTGCAAAAAATTTACACTGAATTTTTTTAAATTAAATCTTTTGTGATATTTTTTGTAATTGAGTTATTGTATAATTTTTTGAACTTCATACCCTATTATCATGGGAAATCGAAGAACTTGTGCGAGAAAATATGATCGAAAAAGAGACCCTGAGGAACGTAGAGAAGAGACGAGACAATCTCGCAAAAGAAAGTTAGAAGCCCTCTCAAATATTGAAGAGAAAAATCAACCTCAAGCAGAAATTGAAGCAGGTATGTAAATGTAAATATTATGATCTATTGATATATTTAAAATTTTCCTAATGTAAAATGTGAAGCTTAATTTTTATTTGATGAACTAATTCGAAAAATATTTTGTTTAATGTCAACAGACAGAGATATTCCTCAAAATATTGAAGAAGAAAATCAACCTCAAACAGAAATTGAAGCAGGTATGTAAATGTTAATATTATGATCTATTGATATATTTAAAATTTTTCTAAAATGTGAAGCTTAATTTTTATTTGATGAACTAGTTTGAAAAATATTTTGTTTAATGTAAATAGACACAGATATTCCTCAAAATATTGAAGAAGAAAATCAACCTCAAGCAGAAATTGAAGCAGGTATGTAAATTTTAATATTATGATCTATTGATATATTTAAAATTTTCCTAATATAAAATGTGAAGCTTAATTTTTATTTGATGAACTAGTTTGAAAAATATTTTGTTTAATGTAAACAGACAGAGATATTCCTCAAAATATTGAAGAAGAAAATCAACCTCAAGCAGAAATTGAAGCAGGTATGTAAATGTAAATATTATGATCTATTGATCTATTGAAAAATATTTGAAATTTTAGATATATTTATTAATTTAGTTATTTATTGAATATGTACTATTTTTTCGAATATGTACAGATGAAATCACTATCGATAATGAGATGTTAGAAAATGTTTACACTCACACATATGGAGATAAAAAACCTGACCATGTTATACGATATCGTGTTAACTGCATTTTTGAAAAGTATTTCTTAAATGAGCGGGTGACAATTCAGGCTCAAATGTTGAAAGGTCTCCTATCATTAAGGAAATTAAAAGAAGCTACGACACTATTGGGTATTCGAAAATCAACCAAAGATAAAAAAAATGAAGGAAGAGGTGATAAAAAATATGAGTAGTGCTATAAAGTCAATTAAGAGATCTAGAGAGAAAGATGTTTCAATTGTACATAGAGGAATACAGATGGAAATGGTTTCCTCAAGTACTCAAGAGAATCGTTTGGTAACATCTATGGCACGAGCACTGGGAACCTCACAAAAAAATTTGCACAAACATCAGAAATTTCGGTTGCAAATAGATGTAAATGATGAAATCGCTTGTTGGAGAGCTATTTGTAGGCAACCATACAAAGATAGACTTGGAGAAAATGTTAAAAAAATAATATATGAATATTGGAAGAACAATTCGCGTGTTTCACCAACTGCAAGACATGTGATGCGAAGAAGAATAACACGAAATCGATACGAAGAACATGAAAAAAATCTCTTGGAAACCACTCAGATAGAGTTATTCAACAAGTTCAAAGAAGAGAATCGTCAAATTCAAGTTTCACTCAGTGCTTTTGTTCAACAAAAACCATGGTATGTAAAACCTATCACCGTACGCGACACTTGTTGTTGCCGTTATCATGTGGAATTTGAATTATATTATGACACATTCCTTGATTTCGGTAGAACATTATGGAAGGATTCACCTCCTCCTTCCACTATCCGTGATTTCATATCTCAAATTCTATGTGAAAGAGAAAGCGATGAACTATTTTACAAAAATAAATGTGTTGGTGGTAAAAAATGCGATGATTGTGGACATTTGACTAAATTTCAAAACAAATATCGTATTGATATAAATGATCAATCATTGTCCAACATGAAAGTGAAATGGAAGAGATATGAATATATCGATACATTGATTCAAGGTGCAAATAGTGTTAAAAGAATTGAATTACTAGAAGGCGAAATTTTTCTGATAGACTTTTTGAGAAAGTTTGAGGCAGAAATTTACAAATATACCAAGCATTCCCATAGAGCTCGATGGCAAGACTTGCAATTCAAAAAATCTCGTGAAGTTTTTCCACCAGGGACCATTTTGTCAGTGATTGATTTTGCAGAAAACTACACATTTGTTCCACAAAAAGAAATTCGGAGTGAATACTATCATTTTGACCAAGTCTCCATGCTCGTCCATATTCTATATAGACATGATGAACAAAATGTAGATCATATAGAAAGCACGAGTGAAAATCGACATATCATTAAAGAATATCACTTTTATATCAGTGACGATCGTACACATGATACATGTTTTGTACAACATTGTTTTGGAAAAAATTATGATTCATTGAAAAATCGTGGAATAACATTCAATGAACATTGGATATGGTCAGACGGATGCGCAGGTCAATTCAAATCTGCACGATCATTCTTTTGGTTGTGTTGTCTTCATAAGAAAACCCGCATTAAACATTGTTGGAATTTCTTTGAAACTGACCATGGAAAAGGAGAACATGACGGTGTAGGAGCATGCATAAAATGAGTACTTCGAAGATATCAAATGAACCACTCTGCAAGCCGACTTGTGAACGCTGAAGAAGTTGTTCAATGGTGCATCGCTGCTCTAAGCCATGAGAGAAACCCATCAAGAGAAGTGCGAAGGTACATTCAATTTAATTTATATTGGAAAACTAATTTTAAACATTGTACATTTATCATGCAATGATTATCTTTGATTGTATTTTGATATCATATTTACAAATTCTTCTTCTAATTTTCCATATAAAGGTTTTTCTGGCATATTGGAATCGAAGACGTAGATAGATCAATTGGAAATGGCGTTGAAACAATAAAAGGGACTCGAAAATTGCATTAAATTCAAACAAAGTTGTCCACAAATGTGTTTGCATTGGATAAAAGAAAATATTCTTGTTTTTGTGATGTTTGCATAGACAACACAAAATCCAATGACGTTTGTGAAAACAAAATGTATGTAAACGATTGGAAACATACAGAGCTAAATACAAAGGGAAAAATGTTTGTTGCAATGTTTGAAGAAATGCAATCAGAGGAAACTACAATATCATCCGATGGTGTTCGAGTTTCTGATCTTGTTAGAGAAGGTAACATTTGAATTACTTTCTAATGATTTAAAGATCTAGAAATAAATTTAAATATGTTGTACATTTATCATGCAATGATTATTTTTAATTGTATTTTGATATCATATTTACAAATTCTTTTTCTAATTTTCCATATAAAGGTTTTTCTGGCATATTGGAATCGGAGACGTAGATAGATCAATTGGAAATGACGTTGAAACAATAAAAGGGACTCGAAAATTACATTCAATTCAAACAAAGTTGTCCACAAATGTGTTTGCATTGGATAAAAGAAAATATTCTTGTTTTTGTGATGTTTGCATAGACAACACAAAATCCAATGACGTCTGTGAAAACAAAATCTATGTGAACGATTGGAAACATACAGAGCTAAATACAAAGGGAAAAATGTTTGTTTCAATGTTTGAAGAAATGCAATCAGAGGAAACTACAACATCATCCGATGGTGATCGAGTTTCTGATCTTGTTAGAGAAGGTAACATTTGAATTACTTTCTAATGATTTAAAGATCTACAAATAAATTTAAATATGCATAATTTTGTTAAATTTATTTTATTGTACAAGAGATGTTTTCACTGCAATTACACCTATTGACAATGATGAAAATGTGAAGTATTATTTGATGCGTTGCACTGAACAAAAAATGAAATTATTACAAAACTATAATGATCACGGATTTCAATATGATAGAGGGTCTATTATACTGAAAGGTTATTTTTTCAAACAAACTCATCAAAGTGGAGACTTTGTTTACTTTGAAGACTATGAACCTGATTCCATAAGTTGTCAATATAGTCACTTGGTGTGTGTAGCACGCATAAAGTTGATAGAAGTTCAATCAAAGAAAAAATCAAAAATTAAGAGATGGAAAATGTCAAAATCCGATCATGAACGGATTATTGAGGATGGAATTCCATTAGAATTTTTTTGAGTGAATTTTCCAACAACTTATTATCTTTGGATTAAATATGTTTTAGAACTTCCAGTACTCAACTAAAAATTGAGCTGCTTATGTTATTTGTGCAAGTGTTTGCACATGTACAAATTGTTTGGGTACAAGCATGTGCTCTAGTATCACCTGAAAGTAGTTTTACATACATACATGTGCATTGATGAAAAATGTTATATATATATATATATATATATATATATATATATATATGTTATAGAATGAAATTAATTGTTCTAGTTTTACTATGTGCATTGATGAAAAATTATTTAAGTACTCAATATATATGTTCTAGAATGCAATTAACTGGAACTAGTTTTTCTATGTGCATTAATAAAAAACTAGCTGGATTTTCTGGTAAAAAGTATGGACACAATGTAAATAAATCATCTGCGGTATAGTTTTGTACGAAAATTCCTTTCAGACAAGAGACTCGAAGCACTTCTCCGACTTTTGGTGAGATTTGACCCACATCTCTAATCCTGATTGAAAATCTCGTACAAAATCTGCTTGTCCAATGGTCAGATATGTTCAATGTGCATTGATGAAAAATGTTACTTGTCTTGGATAGATATGTTCTAGAATGCACAATTAATTGTTCCAAGTAGTTTTTCTATGTGCATTGATGAAAAACTAGTTGGATTTTTTGGTAAAAAGTTTCAACAATGTAAATAAATCGACAAGGCCACCTATTTGAGCGCATTAACGACATTGACCCAAATTCAACATACATATATATGTACGAGAGACTTATATTTACAATCAAAATTAAAGGGATAATTTGTACATATATCTACTTCTTTAATTTTCAATTAGAGCTCAATTGATAGATGGTTAGTTGCATTGAAAAGCTATGTTCTTCCTATTGGAAATTTTTGTGTTTTCAATGATATTAATGGGTCTTTCCATCTTGATAATGGTGAGGAAAGTATAAGAAGGGAATTGGGAATTTAACAAAGATTATTGGGCTCAAGTATGGTGAGATATGCAGTGGCACACAACATAGGACCTTTCTATGGGATGTTTGGTCTCTCAGTAAGATATGGTTAGATCATTATAAATAGTTTTGGGACTTAATGATGGATCTACGAACCCAGATCATGGTCAACAAGGCATACAAGTTAGTTATATGAAAAAATAAACGTTCTAGGTTGCAAGTATTATGAACATGGAATTCAACCATGCCACATGTCCTCTCTTTATAGTCTCTAACACCCAAGTAGTATTCCTTGTGTGACTAGTCATAGCAGGGATGAGCCTAGGGTATTGACTATGCTTAGGAGAGAAAAGTAGGTCCTAAGCTTAAGATTTATGTTTGAAACATAAGTCATAATAATGAAGCAAAAGGAAGCCTCACATAGTTATGAATTTATGTAATAAAACACATGATAATTACTATTAATGCACATACATTCTTGTAAATTCAAAAAATTATGGCCTTGCCTCTTTTACTATATGTGTTAGATGAGTTAGATACTTTGTTTCTAGCTTCAAATTAGCAAACATTTTTGTTTGAGTTGCATAAACAAAAACAAATCCATTTTTTTAACACCCTATTCTTATTTCTATTGTCAACCAAGTATTTTAGATATAATCTACATGTTTGTCAAGGATGAAATTGTGCAGTCTTTAAATATTTGTAAGAAGATACAAGATATTTGGTCATTTCAATTCAAAATATATGAGAATATAGAATAAAACATAACATACCACAATTAGAAGAATGTATTTTTTTAGTTTATCAAATTTTCATAAATGAAAGTGATTATATTCCATAAACAAAACTATTTTTCACGCCATATCCTAATAAGTTGTGCAAGTACACATAATAAGTCCTAGTCAACATATTGTTGTTTTCTATATTTCCATTACAACTAAAGCATCATGACACGGAAGCATTAATTTGCATCATGTCAACCCAACACATGAAATGGCATAAGAGGTCATAGCACTTGAGCAATGTAATACAAATATGATTCAAAAATTTAATTCTAGTAGAGGACTTGTTCAAGTTTAATACACAAAGTCTAAGTGGAGCTTGAGAGATAGGTTATGGAGATACGATAAAATTGTTTGGATTTAAAGGCCCAACTGCTCATATGAATTCCCTATATCCCCTTTCTCAATTAGGATAAGCGATGGGGCCATATTGACCCTTAAACAAAATAGATAATTCAATTTTCTTTGTATGATATTACAAACTCTTATGTAATATGAATGTTTTTATTAGATTATAATTTTCTAAGAAAAAGTTTCACAAAGGATGCATGTCCTTCATATGGAAAACTAGAGACCATTTCAAATTTATTTTGGAATCATCACTATGCTCATTGCTATTGCAATTTTGTTTAGAACAAGTTGAAGTACACTTTCCTGAGTAATATACACTAGAAAGGGACTCTATTAGGGAATGAGGATTCCATTGAAGTGTAATATAACAACAAAATATACCTCCCTAATGGACACATATATTATCTTGGGTCAAAAATAGGTTATATTTTCTATAATTATGATGGTTATCTTGACCATATACATTTAAGAAAGACTGCCTTCACTATTCGGGATGTAGTTTATATATTTTCTAAAATCAAAGTTGGGTATCTTGACAATAGATATTCAAGAAAAACTACCTTTAATGTCATGGATTACCTTTCTACCTAGAATATCTTGTAATCTAGGTAGAGACAAAGCCACGAGATCTCTTTGCAATTTTGCATGAAGGCTTTCACACCTTTGTAAGGTGCATTCCGCCATGTTGGTTTCCCATGGTATATCAGTAATCCTTCCCGGATAATGTTATGTATATTTTATTATTTATTAATTAGATTTAGTTATCTTAGGTTATTAGCGAAAGGAGCATGATCAAGATCATGCCTCTTCACCAAGGGACACCTTGAGGGTACGTATTTAAGCCCGACGGAGTCCTCATTGTAATCATCTCATCTTTCATCATTAATAATATATATTTATCAAGTTTACCAGATTTTTTACACTCCATTGGTATCAGAGCCATCGCTCTTTGGATGCGTAGTCATCGAAGTTAAAAAAATTTTCGAAGGAAATTTCAGAAATTTTTTAAAACAAGCCGAAAGTCTCAGATCTTGCTGTCGATACCCTCGGACTCTGTGGCACAACGTATACCATTTTTACAGCGTTTTAAAAAAAAAAATACAGCGTTTAAAAAAAAAATTCAGAACGGCAACGATTTTTTATTTGTTTGACTATTAAACGGGAACAAATCGTTGACGGTTCACACAGTGGTCAAGGGGTATCGTAGTTTCGATATACGATTGGCACAGGTAAATCGTATATTATTAAACTCACTTACCGTGGTCGTCCGCCCTCATCCAACTACCGTGGTCGTCCGCCCTCTGTCCACACACTCCACCCGACAGCAAATCGGGGCTCGTTTTTAAAACTGGTCAAACAACAGCAAATATACACCAGCAAATAAACGGCAGCAATACCATCGACTTGGCAACGTTAATTCGGAACAGTGGTCAACGGGAAACGGCGCAACGTTTAAACTGGAACAGGTATCGTTAAACGCAATCAATTAAATAATCGATTCATATAAGTTATATAAAAACATAGGAGGCAGCAACGAGCACGTTTTTAAAAAAACAAATATACGATTTTTTTTTTATATAAAATATATAAATATAATTCAATTGATAATTATATATATATATGTATATTATAATTATATAATTTATTTATATATATATATATATTATAATTTTCATATAATAATTATATAATTAAATTATATATATAATATATAATTTTTAATTAAAAATTATATATATATAATAATTATATAATTAAAAAAAAAAAAAAATAATTATTAATTAATTAATTAATTTAAAAAAAAAAAAAAAAAAAGAAAGAAAGAAAGAAAGAAAGAGGAGAAACTGGCAGAAAAATACTCTCCACCTCATACGCGTTCGATGTCGTCGTCAATGTCGATGGCGGAATTCCAGAAGAAATTAGGAGATCTTGAGAAGCAAATCAATAACAATTCCGAAGAATTCGGAAAAAGATTAGTCAATCTGGAAGGTACAGTTTCAGGGCACTCCAACGACATCAAAAGGGTTCATGATACAACAAATCGAATAGAAAGACAAATGTGGCTAAATCATCACGAGGCCACAGAAAAGCTGAACGAAGCAATGAACAAGATGACAGAGCATGGCGAAGCAATGAACAATATGACAGAACTCTTCAATAAGCTAAATGATAAGATAGATAAGTTAACTCAGACACAATCCCCAACATCTCCTAACAGGGAACCAAATCAACAAAACAGTACCGCAGATTCAGGAAACTCCGGAGAGCATCAGGAAAAAACGGATTCCCCACATCATCAAGAAGACAGTAATGCAGATTTTCAAAATAAGCAACTTTGGAATGCATTCGCTAATCAATATCCCCTTCTTGTTCCACCATTATCATATCAGCGCAAAGCCAAGATCGACCTACCCAAATTTGATGGTAATGAAAAGAATAGCGTCGCATGGCTTAATAAGGCAGAAGAATATTTTGAAATTTATGACATTACTAGTGATGATGAAAAAATTAAACATGCTTCCATGAAAATGGAAGGAGAAGCATATAATTGGTATATGTGGTGGAAAAAGACGACGCTCGCTATTAGTTGGAGGAAATTTAAGGATGCGTTCTTTAAAAGGTTTCAAGGCATAAAAGAAGAAAAGTTCTTTTCAACGTTTATCAAATTACGCCAAAAAGGAGATGTGGATGAGTACACGCAAGAATGGGAGACCTTGGCAACACGAGTACCCGGATTGTCGGAATCTCGTCTAATCCAGTCTTACATCTCAGGACTTAAAATCCACATACAGGAAGAACTAGAACTTCATGAAATTACGTCTGTAGAAGTAGCAAGGCAAAAAGCAAAAGCTGCTGAAAAGAAGTTTGAAAGATTATCAAAACCAGAAAAAGTATATTCGAGACGACGGTTTCCTCAATCTACAAAAGAAGATAACATGAAATATGTTCCACCACGCCTGCGTGAAGGAGACAAATCTAACCTGGAAATACAAAGAATAAAGGAAGGCAAATGCAAACGTTGTGGCGAAAAATGGGACCCTAAGCACAGATGTGCTAATGGGAAAGAAAAAAATCTGTATAACTGTGAAGCAACTAATGATTCTGACAATGATGATTCAGACATAGAAGGGATAGAAGATACCCTAGAATTCTCCCAAGAAGTAGATGGTGACAGCACCCCGCAAGTGTCATTATCAGCCATGACAGGTATATCACAACCGCAGACACTAAAATTAAGGGGACATATAAAGAAAAACAACGTAATGGTTCTCAGAGACACAGGCAGCACGCACAATTTTCTAGATTCAACCATGGCCAAAAGACTCAACCTCTTTACCTTTCCCATGCCTAATATGAAGGTAATGGTGGCCGATGGTAAGAAGATTGAACAGGTAGGAAAATGCCATAAAGTCAACTTGCAGATTAAAGACTTTAATTTAGAATCTCCATTCTATGTCGTACCACTCGGAGGAGTAGATGTGGTTTTAGGAATTCAGTGGTTACAAACCTTGGGTGCTTATTCGGCCAACCATCAGAAGCAGTTTATAAGCTTTAGGTGGGAAGGGTGGAAGCACAAGCTATTTGGATTCCAAGCCCCAGAAAATCAAATCGTATCATCATCCCAGATGATGAAGATGATTCGAAAGGGAGCGCCTGCCTATATAGTCGAATGTCATCATTTAGAGATGTTATCTACAAAAGTCAACCACGAAGAATCACAGGAGGTACAAGCTATAGTTCAAAAACATGAGAAGGTATTTCAAGATCTACCTATGAAGATGCCTCCTCATAGGGAAATCGAACATACCATAGAAGTTAAGGTAGGATCAGACCCTGTTAACATCAAGCCGTATCGCTACCCACATCACCATAAAACGGAAATTGAGAAGATAATCTAAGACCTTTTAAAATGTGGGGTCATTTCAAAAAGTAAGAGTCCGTATGCTGCCCCAGTTATATTGGTAAGAAAAAAAGACGGATCATTTCGGCTATGCATTGACTATAGAGGATTAAATAAGATAACCATTAAAAATAAGTTTCCAATTCCCTTTATTGATGAAATGTTGGATGAACTCCATGGCGCAAAATTTTTCTCTAAATTAGATTTAAGGTCAGGTTATTACCAGATCCGAATTAGATTGGAAGATATACCAAAAACTGCATTTCAAACACATGAAGGTCATTATGAATTTAAAGTAATGCCCTTTGGGTTAACAAATGCACCAGCTACGTTCCAAGCCACTATGAATGAGTTATTTCGTCCATATCTCAAGAAATTTGTATTAGTATTTTTTGATGATATCTTGATTTATAGTAAAACTTGGAGGGAGCATTTGCAACACTTGGATAAGGTTCTCATGTTACTAGAAGACCAACAATTTTATGCAAAAAAATCCAAATGCACCTTTGGAAAAGAAGAAGTTGAATATCTGGGACACCTAATATCCCATGAAGGAGTAAAAGTGGATCCTTCTAAGATTAAGGCTATAAAGGAATGGAATAAACCAGTGAACATATCCAAGCTCAGAGGATTTTTAGGATTAACAGGATATTATCGAAGATTTATTAAAAATTATGCGCATCGAACTGCACCTCTTACAAATCTTTTAAAGAAAAATTCGTTTAAATGGAATGAAGAAGCAGGGAAATGTTTTGAAGATTTGAAGGAAGTAATGGCTAATGCACCAGTGTTGGCAACTCCTGATTTTTCTAAACCATTTGTCATTGAATGTGATGCCTCGGGATTCGGTATTGGTGCAGTATTAATGCAAGAAGGGCACCCTATTGCTTTTGAAAGCAGAAAACTAAATAAACGTGAGCATCTCAAGTCCACATACAGTAAGGAAATGCTCGCAATTATGCATGCATTAGCCAAATGGAGACAATATATGTTAGGAAGTAAATTTTCCATCCGAACTGATCATAACAGTCTTCAGTATCTCCTTCAGCAAAAAACACTCTCTGAAGAACAACAAAAGTGGATCGAGAAGATTGCCGCTTTTGACATGGAGATATTACACAAGAAAGGAAAGGACAATGTAGTAGCGGATGCCCTGTCTAGAAAATATGAGGAAACAACATTACTTGCAGTTTCAATTGTTGTGCCTGAATGGCTTAATGAGATTAGAAGTGAGTACGCCAAAGATCCGGACATGTTGGCTATAATCAACAATCTCCCAGGGAAATCAAAATTTGAATGGAAGAACGATATCTTATGGTACAAAGGGAGAATTTATCTAAATTCCAAATCCAAGTTTATATCAAAAATACTCAAGGAATCACATGATTCCATGTCATCGGGACATGTAGGATATTTCAAAACCTACTACAATGCGCGTCAGTCATTTTTCTGGAAAGGTATGAGTCACGATATTCAAAAATATGTTGCAGAATGTGACAAGTGTCAAAGAAATAAAACTGAAAACATTATGACACCTGGCTTACTTCATCCCTTAAATATTCCGGCCCAGAAGTGGGAAGAAATATCGATGGATTTTATTGAAGGATTGCCTGTATCAGATGGTAAGGATAAGATCTTCGTTGTAGTAGATAGACTCACTAATTATGCTCACTTCATCGCTATTAAAAAAACAGACTCTGCAAAGCAAATTGCAGAGATATTCTGCAAATATATTTATAAACTACACGGCTTTCCGAAGGTTATTGTTAGTGATAGGGATGCCAAATTTAAGGGAAACTTTTGGAAGGAATTGTTCAACCATGTTGGAACCTATCTCAATATGAGCTCAGCTTATCACCCTCAAACCGATGGGCAAACAGAGGTTGTTAATAAATGTTTGGAAGCCTACCTACGGTGTTATGCTACGGAGAAACAAAACAAGTGGGTCCAATGGTTGCATCTTGCTGAATGGTGGTATAATTCTACTTACCATACATCGACAAAAATGACTCCGTTCCAAGCTCTATATGGATATGAGCCTCCGAAGTGGAAAGATTTTGCTTCAATTCAAACTAATTTGCCAGCAGTAAAAAATCAACTAGAAGAACACCAAAAGGTCGTCCAAATTCTAAAAGAGAATTTGAGTGTTGCACAGAATCATATGAAGCAACAAGCTGACCGTAATCGCACTGAGAGATCATTTGAAGTTGGAGACTGGGTGTTTGTCAAGCTTCAACCATACAAGCAGTTGTCCCTTAAACAAAAAGGAAAAAATAAATTAGCTCCAAAGTTTTATGGTCCGTATCAAATTATTAAAAAGATTAGTCAAGTCGCTTATGGGTTGAGCCTTCCCGATACCAGTCGTGTTCACAATGTTTTCCATGTGTCCTGCTTAAAAAGGCATTGGGTAACCATCAGTTGCCCCAAACAACACTTCCCATTTTGGATGATGAAGGCAAGCTCGTTCTAGAGCCCGAGGGGATCCTATCTACTCGTGATAAGAAGCTGCGCTCTCGTATTATTACCGAATATTTAATCAAGTGGAAGGACTTGCCCATTGAAGAAGCATCTTGGGAGTCTGAAGTGTTTCGCCAGCAACACCCATCATTACGTATGCTTTGAGGACAAAGCATCTTAAGAAGGGGGCAATGTTATGTATATTTTATTATTTATTAATTAGATTTAGTTATCTTAGGTTATTAACTGAAAAGGCATGATCAAAGATCATGCCTCTTCGCCAAGGGACACCTTGAGGCTATATTTAAAGCCTAGGCGATCCCTCATTGTAATCATCTCATCTTTTCATCATTAATAATATATATTTATCAAGTTTACAAGAGATTTTACACTCCGGATAAGTTGTGTTGGGTTGACAGCCTTCTTCTTGAATGTAGCGGGCTGCCCTGCGTCTATTTTGATCACTAGCTCAAACATTTTCAGCCTCTGCATCAACATATATAAAATTTCTTATATTAGAAAAAATACGTGTAAAAAAATTTGTACAAATTTAATGAAAAAATATTGAAATTGATGGAAACCTTGATGTTGTTGGTTAAAATCTTCTCCAACATGACCCTGCTAAGAACCAGACCTAGAATGACGCTGCTGAGAACCAGACCCACAATGACCCTGTTGAGAACCAACAGTCGTTGATTGGCCTTCGGGGGAATAAATATCACCCCCTTCCCGCAACCTACTACCACTCATACCTCGACCGGTTGAACCTTGGCCACACTCCATGGATGGAGTAGCAACCCTTCTCCTCTTACCTCCTAAAAATTAAAATGTGAAACTTATTAACAACTAATTTAACTCACAAAGTTAATAAAAAATCAATTCCATATGTACACACATGTATGGAGATTTAAGATTATATTTAAATACCGTGAACATCCCCCGATCCCTGAGCCTCCATATGGGATTCAGCTGGTCTTCGTCGTTCATCCTCCATGATATATATCTATTGGTCGACATTTACACAAAATAGATTTCAAAAAATCAATTTGTAATTTAGTGTACACAAATTATGTAGAACACAACTTTCAAAGCAATAATTGATCATGTGTGAAACTAAATTTAATCAAAAAAGAAATTATAAAAATGATAAGTTCACCAAATTGCGCTTTACATGGTGGGAGCACACTTGGTATAAAATTTACCACTTATACACTTTATTTTGTGGGAGAAATGACACATGTACATAGTTTACCTTAAATTTGTCGTGTTTTATGGATATTAAGATGAAGAACTTCTATTTAGATCCATTCCAGAGATTGACTATGGGGGCATTTACTAGATATGTCACCTTTCATAAAGATTGAATTAAATTTTGTCCTTCTGATTTCTGCTATAGAACTTATGCAGTAAACACTAGAGGCATTAACAATATCAAAGAACGTTTTCATGCTCGGACATGGATTTGTGTCATACGGAAGTTGGAAGCTACTTGGTGTAATTTTCCTTAAATCTTAAAAAAAACAGAGCAAAAATGTCATTTTCGATCATTTTTTATTAGCTTCTGCATACAGCAGATGTTATCACAATTGCAACACAATCATGTTCCATGACCATGAATTATGAATGATGAAATTTAATTCAATGTCTCTTAGAGTTGCAAGGTGGAATTGATAGAAATATTTGATTTCTTTACCATAAATGGATATCTCCTTTCATCTATACCTTTCTCTACCATCTTATTTCCAAGTGAAATGGGAATTTTCACATTTTGAATGCCATTACCATGTAATTTGGTAGTTTGCTAGCTAGACCTATCACAAGTAAGGTTGTCATACCAAACTATTTCTCTTGCTCAACTCAGTGACCATGACTCTCTTCTCACACTGCTTACCATATAAGATCTTCAATTGTACATGTCACGCAAAGTTGGGGGTTCTAGGTCTACACCTATTAGGTAAAGTTACATATATTATGGCATTATGGTCCTTAAATTTGGAGGTGTTCCACCTAAAAAAGTAGGCATTAAATATGGATGAAAAGGATTTGTTTTAACTTTGATAGAATTTCCTCGTGGAATTACTGAATTTCTCAACGACATCATGCTAGCTTTGCTTAGAGAAGAAGGTTTTGGAGAAATTGAATTCTTTCGACTTATTTTTGGCATTGAAGTTTGAGATAGTAGTTTTGATGACTCCATTGATGACCTTGCTGAGGAATTTGATGCACACAATATTGACTTTGAAGATGGTTTAGAAGATGTTGAAGAAGTTGTAGATTTTGGTGTTGTCACGGAATGTTTCTTTGTTGTTGGACTTGATCAAGACATGTAATTTAACTTTACGAGCAGATTGAAGACCTTGAAGAGGTTTTAGATTTTTTTGTTCTCACTGAAGGTTTTTGTCTAGTTTTGTTTCTTAAACCATCATTTCCATAGGACATTTTTGGTGAATAGATTCTTGACCTTGATGAGAGGATATGATACCTTGAAGAGGCTACATCTTTTGGTGATGTCACTAATTGTTTCTCTATTATTATGTTTGTTAAACATCTCGCTTAGGGCAAGGCAACTCCACATATATTGTACACAGTTTATGGGACAAAAATCAATATGTAGTTCAATATTCACTTGGTTTTTATAATTGGATAGAAGAATGACTTAAAATGACCTTGTATGTCTTCTCATTTTAGAGCTCAAATTTTTAGGAAGGATTTAAGTATCCACCTTTCAAGAATCACTAGAAGAGGTTGATATTTAGAATATAGGAAGACAAAAAACTAACCAATAGTGTACTAAATGGATTTCTTGGGAGGTAGATTGGCATATGGACTTTTGGTAGCTAGAACTTTTCCAAATAAGTGAATGTATTTGAAAACCAAACCTCTAGTTTATTTTGGTTTAGACAAGGCCTAGAATTTGAAAAGTGAATTCCCTCTTTCTTCCTCTTACATGTCCAATGATAAGAATTTGGATTGAGGGAAAAGATTTTCCTAGAAATAAAAATTTTGCATTTTATAAATGTGTAAACATGACTTTTTAAAATCTAATTAACTCATAAATTTCTCACAAAATACACTTAAAGCTTGACACATAAACCCCTTCCCAATTGGCTAACTTTAGATGATCCTAAACATATTTTTATTTAAAACTAATGAGGGAGATAGCCCAACAAAACTAGTTTGTCCATATTCAAATCAAGTTGGTATCAAAGTACAATTTAGCTCATTTTAGTCAAGGTTAGTTAGAAGAATTAGCTATTGGTTTCCGTCTTCAATTTCCTCTGAAAATTAATGTGTACGTGCTTTTGAGAGACACACTAGAGGAATAAGGTCCAAATTTTTGATGAAAATGTGCTATGAAAGTAAAGGGTTTTAAAGGCAAGCATGTACAAGGCATAGTTGAGCCAAATGTTCTTCAGGAAGGGCCTAATTATTTGGGTCTTGGTTATGGAAAACATGGAAAATTCTCCAAAGCCAAGGAGGCACATGAAGTTGTTCCAAGAAGGAATTTTATTTCGTGTTCATTACCTCAAGCTTGTGAAGTTTGTGTTCATGATGAATGGAAAAGTTTGACACCCACTTTTCAAGAAGATGTTAATAATCATGCAACTAATGAGAATGTAAAAGAAGAGGATGTTGAAAGCTCTAGAGTCATTGAATTCATTGCTAGTATTCAAAGGAGAGCCACTACCTCATGTCAAATTCACCTCCTCAAGAAGGCGACAATGGTGAATGTTCAAGGTATAAATTTGCCTCTAATAAAATTGCTTTTGATTATGATAAACATGGTAAATATTCAAATAAGATATAGAAAAGAACTTGCATGTTCCTTTTGTGGTTTGAATAATCATAATGTTTATAGATGTTGGAAGAAGATATCCATGCACATGAAACTTTCTAAATAAATGAGGCAAAAATTCAAAGGCCCATTGGAAAAGGAAAATGATGTTGAAAATAAGTTGAAATTGTTTATTACTCATTGCCATAAGAAAGGTCACCTTGTAGAATATTTTGCTACATACAACACTGAACATTTTTAAAACATAAACTAACTTCTAGCAAACAATAATATTAAATTAGATTTAATTGTTTGTGCAGTTGAATTGATGTGCATAGAAAAACTGGGAATAGATATCTTTGATACATACAACAAACAAATGCAAAATCTTAAAAGATAAATCAATCTTGCAAACAGAAGGGTATTTAACTAGACAGAAATGTCCATATAGATTCAGCCAGAAACCCAGACCTAGTCAAAGAAAACATGAACCAATGGTTTATTTCAGCTCTACATCAATGTTGAAAAATCAAACTATTATGATGTGTTACAAATCAGCCCACATGGCAAAGTGTTGGTCTGCCTAAAAGGAAGTAATTCTATCTATATTTATATACCTTGTCTATGGCTCTTTTAATAAGGAATAACTCGGCAATCTCTGAAAACAGTTTACAGATTCTTGTAAGATTCAGTACGAATATGTTGATGGGCTTTCAGTGTGAAGTTTAAAGAGTTTGAAAATAGTGTGGATCTATTGTTCGGTCATCTTTGAAGCAAATTGCGGATAGTATAGTATGAAGCAGATTGCGTATAGTGTGAAGCAAATTGCGGATAGTCTAAGGAAGATTACAAATGCCTGAAACAAATCTGTGGATATATGTTGCAGGATGCAACACCAACTAATGTTGTTGATAATACTGTTAAAATAGAGACAGAGAACGAACCCAAGGGTTTATCTGACACTGCTGTGTCAAAGGTTAATGTCGTGGATAAGACTATTAAAATAGAGACAAAGAACAAACCCAAGGGTTTATCTGACCCTGCTGTGTCAAAGGTTGATCAAAATAAGAAGAAAAACAAGGCAGCAAGGAAGCAAACAATGAAGATGGCAGTGGCAAAGATAAGTTTTCCGGCTTGATTTTTATGTGTAATTCTCAAACAAAGCAAGAGTGTTTCCAATACAAAGTGTTTGGGTTGCCACCAACCAAAAAGGAGCTTGTAGAAAAGGTGAAGCCCGGAATGAAGCTCTTCTTGTATGATTTTAACCTTAGACAAATGTATGGTATCTACAAGACAGCGTCTGCCGGAGGAATGAATGTGGAACCAAATTCTTTCCGAAGTTGTAAAAGGCCACTCCCAACACAAGTAATCTTTTTATACATGAAAGGGGTGCATCAAGCTTGTGAAGTTTGTATTCATGTTGAATGGAAAAGTTTGACACCCACTTTGCAAGAAGATGTTAATAATCATGCAGCTAATGAGAATGTAAAAGAAGAGGATGTTGAAAGCTCTAGAGTCATTGAATTCATTGCTAGTATTCAAAGGAGAGCCACTACCTCATCAAATTCACCTCCTCAAGAAGGCGACAACGATGAATGTTCAAGGTATAAATTTGCCTCTAATCAAATTGCTTTTGATTATGATAAATATGGTAAATATTCACATAAGATTTGGAAAAGAACTTTCATGTTCCTTTTGTGGTTTGAATAATCATAATGTTTATAGATGTTGGAAGAAGATATCCATGCATGTATGAAACTTTCTAAATAAATGAGGCAAAAGGTCCAAGGCCCATTGGACAAGGAAAATGATGTTGAAAAGAAGTTGCAATTGTTTATTACTCATTGCCATAAGAAAAGTCACCTTGTAGACAAGTGTTGGACTTTGTATCTCTCTAATTAAAAAGAAAAGGCATCTTCACTAATCATTAATTATTACCGGAGAAAACTCCTCATGTATATCAATATGGTTGACAATATGTAATTTTTGTTTGTGGATGATCGTTTAGAGTTACATTGATTTATTTTTTAATACACTTATTGGAATATTTGGGTCCCAAGTGCAGATATGTGATGAAGTTATAGTGAATAAAATTAAAGCAATGGGTTGGACTAGAATTTCCTAGAGAGTTCCTTTATGACAAGGGTAACCTAAACAAGAACTTTTATAGGAGAAGTTGGTAAAGATTTGTTAGGTGAGGTGAATTATGGTTACTATTTCTTTAAATACTTTCTCATTTAGTTACAATCGACCTATGAAGAGAGAAATTATTAATGGCTATATAGAGTACCTTTTAAATTGTGATGACCTTCTAAGTTATCACTTTGGGTCCCTACATAGATGAAATAAATGCATAAAGTATCTCTTAAGAATGGATTTTTTGAATTTTCCTTATTTAACATTTGTGACATCATCATCATCATCATGAAACTTGGGTACTAATGTAGAGAACTGTGTCTAAATCTTTAGCATTTAGGAAATTTGAATATTTACATATTTTACTATTGGATACATTTAATTATGCAATCCTTATGGTATGAACTAAAGTTTTCGGCCCCCGATTCTCACAAAATTGAAACCCAGCTTCACGTTTCCGCCCTAGTGTTAATATTCTTCATCGGAACGAGGGCAGAACTGACTACTCGTGCCAAGGCAAAAACAAGGGTTTTTGAATCTCTGCTCGGGGAATTGTCAACAGAAGGAATATTGCTCTCATGTAAAGGGATGCAATGATGGTATTTGAAAGGCATGCCACTACTTATTGATCACAGAAATGACCCTCCAATGGGCGAGGTGGGGATTGCAGGGACAGTGACAAAATGTTGTGTAACAGTGGTTCATAGTGGAATGCCATATCTTAAATTTGGCTTGGCATTTAATTTTTTTATCATGACTTTCTAACCATAGACTAATATTTTTTTCCAAAATAAATTCGTACAACTTAGCTAAAATGTGGCTAATCATAATGTTCACACAATTAGAAGGAATTTTTTTATCCCCACTTTTAAATATAGGTGTAATGAAGCTTTGTGTCTAGGGTTTAGGAAAGCCTTGCTTCACTAGAAAATTGAAGAGTTTATGTATGTGAGGGATGAAAATAGATCCTCTTTAATAAAATTCAAGTTGATAGCATTTAATGTATTTATATTTCCCATTTACAAATCACTTAATCCAAAACCTAATGTCTTCCAGATGAAAGATTTTGACTTCTATTGGAGCATTCTAAACATAGTGTCCATGGTGTTTGGATATTCATACAATTTTTTAAGTTAGGAATTTAAATGCTTGAAGGAAATCAGATTATTTCCTTTAGTATTACAAATTAGAACTTTCCTCCAAAGTTCCTCGGGATTTGGCTTAGATAGGTGCAACAATTTCTCTTGCTTTTTATTTATATAGTACATTTTCTTCTTTTTAATACGAGCTTTGTATGTATTTATTTTATCAATATTTAAAGTTTTGTTAATGGCATCCCTTATTTCTTTTCTAGAAATTTTACAATCATTATCATAGCAAGGTTCATTGCTTCATTTTTCATTTACATGAGACTTCAATAGAGAACTTGTTCATGAAAGTAGATATGGTTGTAGTAAATTTATGATAAAGTTTTTTATATTATCCTTATAGGTTAGGAGATGTAAATCTCTATTTAAATCCTTTTAGAAAATATCAATTTGAATTTTATCGAAAAGTAGGTGCCTTCCATTCACACAATTCTCTTGCATGGGGTTTTTTTGCATAACAAAGTTTAGAGTTAAGGTTGATGATATTGATCAAAGTTAGGCCATGGCCATTTAAGAGGTAAAAAGTTACTATTTGGTTAGAAATAGGGGTTTCGGATATGACATAATCCACAAAACTACTAGGCCCATGGCACAAGTCAATTTTCAAAGAAAATGACATTATACCTAATTATGGGAGGCGAGATAGTAAAAAAATGGCATTATAGTGAGCATTAGTTTCAAAAAACTATAGTATGTAATTAAATGGTATGTCAATTACCATATTGCCAAGAATTAACAATACTTTAAGTTAGGAATTTAAATGCTTGAAGGAAATCAAATTATTTCCTTTAGTATTACAAATTAGAACTTTCCTCCAAAGTTCCTCGGGATTTGGCTTAGATAGGTGCAACAATTTCTCTTGCTTTTTATTTATATAGTACATTTTCTTCTTTTTAATACGAGCTTGGTATGTATTTATTTTATCAATATTTAAAGTTTGTTAATGGCATCCCTTATTTCTTTTCTAGCAATTTTACAATCATTATCATAGCAAGGTTCATTGCTTCATTTTTCATTTACATGAGACTTCAATAGAGAACTTGTTCATGAAAGTAGATATGGTTGTATAGTAAATTTATGATAAAAGTTTTTTCTATTATCCTTATAGGTTAGGAGATGTAAATCTCTATTTAAATCCTTTTAGAAAATATCAATTTGAATTTTATCGAAAAGTAGGTGCCTTCCATTCACACAATTCTCTTGCATGGGGTTTTTTTGCATAACAAAGTTTAGAGTCAAGGTTGATGATATATGATCAAAGTTAGGCCATGGACATTTAAGAGGTAAAAAGTTACTATTTGGTTAGAAATAGGGGTTTCGGATATGACATAATCCACAAAACTACTAGGCCCATGGCACAAGTCATTTGGCAAATAAAATGACATTATACCTAATTATGGGAGGCAAGATAGTAAAAAAATGGCATTATAGTGAGCATTAGTTTCAAAAAACTATAGTATGTAATTAAATGGTATGTCAATTACCATATTGCCAAGAATTAACAATATACATAACACATGAATTCATGTAGAAATTTACAAAAAACAAGATATCTAAACTTTGAGAAGTTTCAATCAAACATCACATAAAATAACATGTGAATTCCATGAATGAGCATGATGACAAGAATTAATATGGTTCTCTTTAGGAATCTAACATTTTTTTTAAGTGTGGAGATATTTGCGGCTAGAAATAAGCAATAAAACTTGAATAAATTGCAAACATCAAGGACAAGTATAAGTTCCAAGAACCTAGAGCAATGTTGAATACAAAGAATATTAGCATGCAATCAAGATCAGGAAAAAGGATATTAAGAGTTGAAGTGTCTGGACAAGAAAGGTGAAGATGAAGCTTCAATAACGAATGAACAAGCATGGACCCTTTAGCAAGAAGACAAAATGAAAGCTTAGTTATCAAGTTATTTTATATACCATTATAAGTGTAGCTAAGACTGAGACCAACAGAGGTATCTTATTCATGTTGTGCTTTGATTCATTTCTCCAATAGGAGTATCTTATTCATGTTGTGCTTTGATTCATTTCTCCTTTAAGAGAGGAACTTGAACTTGGAATTAATGAAGAAATATAGAGTATTGTAGAATGTATTATTAGATGTTTTTTGAGATTATGGTGTCTCACTCAAGTTGTGAGATTTATTTAAGATGCAAATCTTATTTATGAGGAAGTTGTTCCAAATCCTAAATAGATTTGTAATACCTTAAATGTATGCACTTTCTTGCTAATAAATGTTCATTTTCTCCATTTTTTGTCTCTCCTAAATTTTAGTTTTTTCATTTTCTCCATTTTTTGTCTCCTAAATTTTAGTTTTTTTCTCCATTTTGTGTCTCTCCTAAATTTTAGTTTTTTCTCCATTTTCTGTCTGTCCTAAATTTTAGTTTTTTTCTCCATTTTGTGTCTGTCCTAAATTTTTAGTTTTTTCTCCATTTTCTGTCTGTTCTAAATTTTAGTTTTTTTCTCCATTTTGTGTCTCTCCTAAATTTTAGTTTTTTCATTTTCTCCATTTTCTCTCTCCTAAATTTTGTTTTTTTTTAATGATTTAAATGAATTTTCAAATACATAAATAGATCTAGAAAACCTTTTAAATACTTAAACTTTACAAATTAAACTATTTAAACTTTAATTTATGATTATTATAAATCTCTACTAAATTTTGATAAAATCTACTAAATTTTAAACTTTAAACATAATTCACCAATTTTAAACTTTAAACAAAATTCACCAAAGAAAAATCCTTTTCCTTTTTGCTGATTTTAAACTTTAAACAAAATTCAACAAGGAAAAATTCGTTTTCCTTTCCTTTTCCTTTTGCTGCTAGAGATATTGAACAAACTCCACTTAGGAAAAAAAAACATTTTTATTTTTTTCTTTTCCTTTTTGCTGTGAGAGATATTGAACAAATCCACTGAGGAAAAAATCATTTTCTTTTCCTTTTTTATGTGAAATATATTCAACAAATTCCAGTTAAGAAAAAATCATTTTGTTTTCCTTTTTGCTGTGAGAGATATTAAACAAAATCCACCGAGGAAAAAATCATTTTCTTTTCCTCTTTGCTGTGAGAGACATTTCATTGAAATTCACCTCACACTGTCCATGCAGTGTCGAAGTTACCTGCTACTAAAAGCAGAAAAAAGCTTTGCAAAGAAAATTGTTAGTGACAGATGTTAATGAAAAACTCAAAAACACCTAACAAGGTCAGCAATGCTGTTGTAATACGCGTGAATAATGACAGTGATATCTATAGAAACAATAGACATTATGGAACACTCAACTGTATGGAAATTTTGATAAACAAATATGGAAGTAAAAAAATATCCTGTAATAGGATTTGTATTATGCTCATTTGCAGATGCAATTCAATCTCACACTGTGGCCATAAAATCCTAACTCCAACAGAAACCAGGAAACAAAAAGGAAGGGCCATTTTATTTTCCTCTTTGCTGTGAGAGACATTTCATTGAAATTCACCTTACACTGTCCATGCAATGTCGAAGTTACCTGCTACTAAAAGCGGAAAAAAACTTTGCAAAGCGAATTGTCAGTGACAGATGTTAATGAAAAACTCAAAAACACCTAACAAGGTCAGCAATGCTGCTGTAAAATGCATGAATAATGATAGTGATATCTATAGAAACAATAGACATTATGGAACACTCAACTGTATGGAAATTTTGATAAACAAATATGGAAGTAAAAAAATATCTTGTAATAGGATTCGTATTATGCTCGTTTGCAGATGCAATTCAATCTCACACTATGGCCATAAAATCCTAACTCCAACAGAAACCAAGAAACAAAAAGGAAGGGCCATTTTATTTTCCTCTTTGCTGTGAGAGACATTTCATTGAAATTCACCTCACATTGTCCATGCAATGTCGAAGTTACCTGCTACTAAAAGCAGAAAAAATCTTTGCAAAGCGAATTGTCGGTGACAAATGTTAATGAAAAACTCAAAAACACCTAACAAGGTCAGAAATGCTGCTGTAATACGCGTGAATAATGACAGTGATATCTATAAAAACAATAGAAATTATGGAACACTCAACTGTATGGAAATTTTGATAAACAAATATGGAAGTAAAAATATATCTTGTAATAGGATTCGTATTATGCTCGTTTGCAGATGCAATTCAATCTCACACTGTGGCCATAAAATCCTAACTCCAACAGAAACTAGGAAACAAAAAGGAAGGGCCATCCTTTACCATCTTGAAAGCACTGCTTTACATATACATAAGTCAAGATTACAAAACAAAATCCTAAATTAAAGCTAACTTTTGATTGCTAAATTTATGAAAACATATATACTCTATACATATCCTTGTTATTCATTATGCAATCACAGTGATTAGTATCCCAACCATTTCAACCTTTTTAAGCATGATGATGTTCATATTGGTTACCTAATTAAAAAGAAAACATACATTGTGGTTTTCGTAGAACATACCCGATGAATTAGTTCGGCCGACGAGAGGAGCAGCAGCGCTGAAGGGAGCAGCCGGAACGCACGAATAACAACAGCGCTGAAGGGAGCAGCCGGAAACACAAATTCGCGGGAATAATCAAACAGGTAAAAGAACAGTCTTCGCGGGCGATTTATTTATAGGAATTAGTTTGGCCAAACTATTTTAAAAGTAAAAGTTCGGCCGAACTCATAGTTCGACCGAACTTTTGTTGACGGTTTTCCAATCTCCGGCAAAAATTCTGTTTTCCCGCGTCGTCTCTGTGTCGTCAATCTTAACGGAATAAACAGTTCGGCTGAAATTTCTAAGAAAGTTCGGCCGAACTATTGCTGAAAAAAAAATTCGGCCCCCGATTCTCACAAAAGTGTAACCCAGCTTCACGTTTCCGCCCTATGGTGAAAGCAATTTTACTATGGTAAAACTGGTCTTACATGGTGTACTTCGATCCATCTAATTGTAAATGGTTAAATGACTAAAAATTGGTGTAACATATTGCCCCCCAATGTGTGAGCGTTAGGAGATAATCATATGACCGAAGTACGTTGTAAGAACGCAATCACTAGACACCGAAGTAGAGTCAAAGAGAGAGAGAGAGAGATACATAGACGAAGTGAAGCGAGAGAGGACAATAACCTGAGGAGGCAAGACCTACAAATGATATAAGTCTCCTTTAATTTTTGGTTACTTGTTCTCAGTGAGGCGAGGGAGGCATACATATGCCCACCGAGATGACGAAGTACAAAGAATAATGGTGCACCCAAAAAAATGTGATTGAGCTCTAAAGTACATGATATGCTACCATAAAATGGGCCAAACAAAAATATAATGGATCCCACATACATACTGCATCTGGGACAACAGCCAGGACTGAATACAATAATATTTGAGTACATGATACATAATAACAATGAAAGAATCCATGATAAATAGGAAAGGGCTTTGAAGATATGAATGGATCACCTGAGTGATACATGCATGCTATAGGCACTGCAAGCAGCTGGAACCGAACCCATCAAATCTGCGAAGCTGCATCTGACGATGTAGCATAATATGAGGTCATCCGGGCATGTGGGGGAATACCTGAAGGGTCACCCTCTCATGAGGTTTGAAACATCTCACACACACCCGGGAATCACTAGAACAATCTGCTGGATCGCCAAACTATCAAGCATACAAATCTCGATCATGCAATAAGGAGATGGATGAGAAACAATCAAGTCAAAGGGCAATGAGGAGTCCCTTTTCCTGATCTGAGGCACTGAACAAGAATGGAAGCTGGAACCAAGATACACCGACCTCTAGACTTGCCTTTTAGAATGAATGTGTTGATGTCGATAGAAGCAGGTCCCCCATAGGTGAGGCAATGAGGAATCCTCAACTAAGGCACGAGAGATCATAGTAAAGTGAATGATGCAATGACACCAGGGATGATGATGGAATAGGGGATATTGAGTAGAAAACAGACTACTTCCCTTGTCAGAGAATAAAAAGCATGGATGACCTGGCAGCAACTGACTCGACTCTTGAGGGGATTCGAGACAGTATGACTGGAGGCCAAAATGGGCTACACGAGAGAGGTACAAGGCAAAAATGGATGGAATATTGTAACAAGAGGCAAAGGGACTCGGGATAGACTCCATGAATGCGATGGTGACTCAACTCAGATGCTCTGATCAAGGGCAACTTGATGTTGCTGCCACACAGAATAGACTAGGTGTGGACCATAAAAACATGAGGAAAAGATGGTTACCCATGACACAAATCAACACATGTGATGACAAGTATGGACGCAAAGTGGTGCCCCAAGTACAAGTAGTGCAAGTGAAGAAATTTGATTTTGAGAGGCGACGAAGTGACCCTTCTTGGAAAAAAGGCTTCCAAGTGAAGTTTCAAATCACCAAAAATAAAAGGATACCCATTTTAGAGCTTGGTGAGATCTTTCCCACGGCGCTGACAGTTCATCAAACCAAGCTACGGTTTGGTCGCAATTGGCGAAAGAAAAATTAGGTTTTTCCTTTTAATAAGGTGATTTCCCTCCAATTTAGTTCATTTTCTATTGGAGCTGTGGTAAACGTGGAGAGGAGGAGAAGGCCCTAATTCTTGCAGCGTTCGTAGTAGACAAATCGACAGTTGGACACTTCCAACTTATCTAGGTAGTTATGTTGGACACACAAGCCTTTACCATGTTCATATTTCACTTTGCATCAACCAAACCCTATTGTATATTTTTACATTTTGTTGGTCCTTGGATCTTCAGATTCTCAGAGTTTGTTACTTGAATGTTGTTGAAATACCCTATATAATTTAAAAGAAGACTCTTAAGGATCAAGGATTTGGTAACTGTATAAAGACCTAGTAACATGCATAGATCGTTGAAGATAAGGCCAAATGAACCCTTTAGTGAATTCACCACAGATATTGTCATACAACAACCTTTTACCATAAATGGTGTTGTTAAGTACAGAGGTCATTTGATGGATTGCCATTATGAGATTGTAGTCTCCAATTTTAGCATTTCTAATCCAAAGATATATGGGGGTCTCACTCATCTGATATCCTAAGAATGTTGAGCTGGCTCCTGGTTGCCCCATGTTGTTGAACAACATGGAAGAAAGAAGTGCCCCTTTTCAAAGGCATCTTTCTTAAAGGCTATGGATAGAGGGGATTTGGCAAGGATATCGATTAGTACTTGTGAACATTCTTCAGATAAAGAGATGCATGAAAATCTTACAGTAGTCCTTCAAAGTTCAACCATAGATGTCATGCCAACAACCTGAAAAGAACCATCAAAATGCACCTCTATTTTAATTTTTTAATTTCCAAGTGTGCTAACTATGTTAGGAAAACAGGTAATTTAGTTGTATCTTGAAATTCCTACATACACTATGGGTTTTTCATTGAGAAGATGAACTTCTATAATGAAACAAATGCTGAAATAACCAACTTTATGATATTTTCATCTAGTTGCAATCTTCAAATGCTTTATTTTCCTAAAGTTGGTTTGAAATTGTGGTTAATGCATTCCACTTCTTGGCTAACGGTTGTATTTCAACTCAGAAAAGCACTTGACATTATAAGGACTATACTGACTCTTAACAACTTGCGCAGAGATGCCCAACTGTGGAGACTTTCACCTATATATATAGGGAGAAGAGCAGGCTGAATCTAGTTCCATTTTTTTTTGCTACAATTTTTCTTTTTCTGTTGGTCTGTTATAGCCTGTTTGATGTTAAAAAAATTTCGTTGATGGCAGTGTATAAATATCCCCTCACATGGAGCATTATTTTGTGTCTTAAACATGGTATAAGTAGCCATTCTACATGTTTTTTTTCATGCATTCTATTGTTGAAGCAGTCTCATGGTAAATAATTTTGAATATTTTGTAGTTGAATGATCTAATTTAAAATTACATGTGCAAGTGCCTTGTTGAAAGAAGTTGTAACGGATTGTTGAGTCTCATTCTTGGGGTTATGTTGCAGATTATATATTTATAGTTTTTAATCTTTTTTCCCTTTTTAGAAAGGAAAAATTATTCTATTAAAATTTAAGGTATTCAACCTCCCTATAGGGGAAGATTCTATGAATTTTTGAGAGATATGGGATGAGGTAATTCTGAGATGTTGGGGTCAAGGTAATATTGGACATGGGAAGTTGTAAAAAAATAATCAAGGTAATTTTGGACATGGGAAGTTGTAAAGGCTCGTAAAAGCAATGGAGGTTTTGGTTGAGTGCTCCAAATGCACTTGATAATAAATATTCGTAAATCACGTGTCATGAAATGTTGTTGGATTGAATGTTTGTTGTTGTAATTGCCCCGAATCCAGTGCCATACATGTTCAGACTTATTATAAAAAATTTAATACAAATATAGGATGCATTTCTTGTATTCAATTAACTTTATTGTACATTCAAGGGTGACCACAATAAATAATTTATTTATTTTCATTACTTTACCTTTCCAAAAAATAATATGTATATATTAGCCTAGATTCATCTGATCAAATCTCTTGAGTTGCAAAACTTCTTTTTGGAGTGTAGAATTTGAGGGAAGGTTTGCACCTTGAGGGGTTTGACCCTCTCAGCGCACAATAAATCAGGGGTTAAGATGGATCTAGGCTGGTAGATCCATCTTAAAGTAGTTGTGAATCTAGTTGATTTAGAATCTTGTCACATATTTTTTTTTAAAGGATATATGTTTAACTCACTTATTAATTTTATACATCTATATTTTAGTGAAAAAATGAAATATTCATGAATTTGTAGATCTAACTTCTATGTTTGTATTTGTCTTTGTGTGTCTCTTTATTCTTCCCTCTCTCTCTCCACCTTCCATCTCTATGTCTATCTCCCTCCCTCTCTCCCCACCTCTTCGTCCCTCTATCTCTCTCTTCTTCCCTCTCCCCCCCTACCATCTATATCATACCTCCCTCCATCTCCCCTAAACACATCTCTCTCTCCCTCTCTCCATTAAACACATGTAACTCTCTCTCTCTCTCTCTACCCTAAAAACATGTCACAATCTCTCTCTCTCTCTCTATCCCCCCACTAAACACATCTCTCTCCCTCTATCTCCTTCCCACCCCCACTAAACACATCTCTCTCTCTCTCTCTCTCGCCCCCTTCATCTATATCTTTATCTCCTTTCTATCTCCTTCTTTATCTCTCTATATTAACCCACAAACACACACTCTCTCTCTCCATATCTATCTATCTATCTCTCCCTATCCCTCTCTCTCTCTTACCCTTCTGTCTCTCTCTCTTCTTCTTCTCTCTCCATATCCATCTCTTCTACCCTCTCTGCCCTCTCCATCTATATCTATATCTCCTATTATCTCTTCTTCTTTGTCTCTCTATCTCACCCCCCAAACATACTCTCTCTCTCCCTCCCTCTCCCTATCCCTCTCTCTTCTTCTCTCTCTTCTCCCTCCATCTATATATCTATCTTCCCATGTCTCTCCCCCTTTGTCCCTCCTTCTCATCCCCAAAACATAAATACTCTCTCTATATCTATCTATCTCTCTCTCCCTCCATCCCTCATCCTCTACCTCTCTCTCTTCCCCTTGTCTGCCCCTCTCTCTCCTTCTCTCTCTCTCTATTTTCCCTCATACTCTCATATCTCCCTCACTATCTCTCCATGTATCCCTTTTTCACTCCCTCTCCCACTCCACCTTTCTCTATTTATTTTTTCTTCCTTCTCTGTCTCTCCCTCTCTCTCCCACTTCTCTCTCTCAATCCCTCTCTCTCTTCCCTCCCTCTTTTCCACCACCCTCTGTCTCTCCCCCCATCACACTCTCTCTCCACCCTCCAAATTCGTCACTATCTACCTCCCTCTCTCCTCCCCTTTGTGCCCCACCCCCCCTTCCCCCTTCCCGCCCTCTCTCCTCCCCTTTGTGCCCCCCCTCCCCTCTCTCTCTTTCCATCTCTTCCCTCATCTCCTCTCTCACCTCTCCCTTATTACCCCCCCTCTCTCTCTCCAATTCTATCTCTCAATGTCTATTCTTCCCTCCCTCTCTCCCCCTCCTTCTCTCTCTCTTAAAATCCATCTCATTATATTGTATTTAAGAAAGTATCTAAAATAAATAAATAAATAGGCATAATTGGTTGTAAAATATTAAACCTATATTTTGTATCAATCATATAAAAAAAAATACAATAATAAAAAACTTAAAAGAATCATGCACTATCTTTCCTCTATAGTCACTTTGATATTTTGGATCAATCATATAAAAAAAATACAATAATAAAAAACTTAAAAGATTCATGCACTATCTTTCCTCCATAGTTACTTTGTTTTCTCTCTTCGCTTGGGTCCTTGGTTAAGATGCATCTATCCATGTTTCTTTATAATACTATTTGTATTATTATATAAATTTCGCATATGTATATATAAAAGTATTCTAATTTTTAATTTTATAAAAACCTCGATTTAATCTCTATGGGAATATTTTTAGAAGTCTTGAGGAGGGCACAATGAGGGATGGAGGGTTTAGATATATCTCAAAAGTAATTATAACATGTTTGATTTTAGATTTAATTAAAAATGTCATAAAATTAAAGTAGAAATAAATAAAATAAAATAAATAATTAATAAATTATTTTGATAGTGTAATAAGTTATGGTTTTTTCATGTGGTATTGATAAGCCATGGTATTGGCCCATGGTATTGTAACATAATAATTAAAAGCTTAGATGCATAACATAATAAATTGGATACTTAAATGTCTCCTTGCTAAAGCAATTATGTCCATTGCTGAGCCTAAACTGGACTCTAAGTTGGAGGCCATCCTTGCAAATATTAACAGGAATGTTCAGGAGATTAATTTAAGACAATTGCATCAGTATACGCAACTTGCCAGGTTGGAGAAGGAGATTAAATCATTACAACAGGTTCTAGTTGAACTTCCTGGCGCTACTGCTACAGCGCCCGCACCAGTTGAATCTGATGAAGACTAACCTTATTTAGTGTCTTTAGTTTTTTGTTGGAACTGTTGCTATCGGTCCTTATGATGCTTTCCTTTTCTCTCTGTTATGATTTTGGACATCCTCTGGTTTATGTATGATCTTAAGTATAGACAGATCTGGTTCCTATTATTAAGACTCTTTATGTTTTGGTTGACTTATTTCGAACTCAGATGGCCAAAATACCTGGTTTCCTACGGGCAGGTTGAGGTCTAGTTTTGTATCTTTTGCCCGAATTTTATTAATAGAAAATCAAAGGTACCACCTAAGCTTACAAAAAATAATAATAAGATGGCCCATGTTATGGATAAACCGTGGTATTGACCACGATATTATGATTTTATTTTATCTAAATATTTTTTTAATTTTATTAATAAAAATAAAATTAAAATATAACACATTAAATTATATTATGTTTCTTATTTGGCTCAAACCCCTTTATTGCACTAAGAAGGTCTAAAGAGAACAAGGAAATTTGTTTTCTTTTTTTTTTAGTTATAATATAGTGGACATTAAAAATGTTGACATACAATATTTCTTACATTACATGTAAGGCCTACACATTTACCCTATACTGGGTTGGGTTGTAGAGCGCCTCTCACAGTGAAGTGTGTTACAAAGAGCTCCACATAATTGGCAACTTGCACACTATCCATAAAGTTGATTAGAGAACCCTACATTGGGATTCACATATGGATTAGTTGTACACTTATTCATGCATATGTGAACCACTTACTATTTTGGAATGGTGGTTATGAAACACTCTTGTAGGGGAGAATATTTTATTGTTTCTCACTTGTGCATCTTGGAAGGTGCACTTGTAGGATTTTTCTAAGTGGACCTTGAGCATATTCCTGTATGCCAAGGAATTTTTTATTGTACTTGCATGCATGCTTCTTGAAGAGCACACTATATGTGAACTTTGTAGAATTTTTACTAGGTGAAAGTGCCTATTTTTAGTCATGTACCCTCTCTTTGAGATTGCTTGCACATTTACTCATACATTTTGATGGGGTGAACTCTCTTTGAGAGTAGGAAGGCTAAAGGTCATACTTGATATAGTCAACCATGAGTTTAGATAGATCTAACTACTTCAATACTTTATTATTTTTTACTTGTTGAGTTAGAAAATATTGTATTTTATTGTAAAAGAGAAAACGATCTCTCTATATGAAGAAGTTTTCTCTCTGTTGGAAATAGTGAGAGGGGGGGGTGAATTAGTATTTCTTTCAATTAGAGCATTAGTTAATCTTCAATTATTATCAGTGTTTGTACAATGATAGCCGAAAACAAGAGGAACACAAATGCACACAGTTTTTAAGGTGGAAACCCACTCCGGGACAAAAACCACCTAATGCTTTTCTAATAATTCTTTTCAACTCCAATTGAAAATAAAGCTCCAACTTCCTAGAATTTAGAAAATAATTCTTCTCCAGCTCCCACTGGATGGACGCTCCAACGCTCGAGATTCTTCAGTAGTCACTGAACGGATGCCCCAACACCCAATGAGCTACAACTCACCCTAGCACCACCCTACCACCCTATAGAAGAATAAAAGAAGAATGGACTCCCGTACCAGGGAAAATGGTCCACTTTACAAAGATATAGAATGATGTAGAAGAAGAAGATATACTAGACCATAACCCCAACTTCGACACAACCACCTAATGATGATCCTGGACCTCCCAACACTGCCTCTTCAACCCTTGGCAGATAGACACTAGTACAATTTGTACAATAATGTATTTACAATGACTAAGTACAATGATACCTTTACAATGATTGTATGTAGTGTTGCCCACTTGAAGACTTCATATGATGAACTTCTTGTTGCAGTTATGCACCTTGGTTATTGTTCTTGTCATGCTACCCTCTGTTGCACCTTGCTTTGCTTTTCTTCCGTAGAAAGTCTGGTCCTTTGCAACCCTTGACAACACATGATCTAGCTTTTTTTTTGCCTTCTAGGAGCTCGATATTGAATCTAGTGTATCTCTATTATTTCAGATCTTCAATATCTGATTTTTGGTCCTGTAGTAATCCTCTGAGTTGTCTTTCCAATGCCACAAGCCTGACCTAATTTGGATTCTTCAAGAGAGAGTTGTACCCAATTTCTCACATTGCCCTAATTATGGACTGTTTCAGCAGAGCGCACTTGTACGGCATGCCACGTGTTATTGTTTCTTCATTTGCCTCTGAAATTGATAGAGAGAAAACTATAGACTATGAACTATTTGCCACTTTTTACATAATTCCAATATGATACTCAGAGAGAGAGTTATGACGATTTTACCAAGGTCACTTCTTTGAGATGAATTTCAGGAGCCTGCAAATAACCTTACTTCCACAGATCATATCTCCAAAAATATTGTGAAAATTTATTTGACATTTTTACTGCAGCTTCTTTAGGATTTCGGCTTCGCCTCATAAAAATTTCAGCTTTTGAGTCTTCGTAGAAAAAAAGTTAGAGCGAAAATTCCACGATGACCTGTTTCAGATGGTCGAATCCCTTACCTAAGGAGGAAATGAAGATCACAATATATATGAATGCTTAAGTTGAGAGGGGCTTCAACAAGTGAACGTGGGAGGGATTTTAGGAGCTTAAAAAATATTAATTATGACTTTTCAATGACCCATGCCCCAACCCCATGGGGTTTTAGCCCACTAACTGGGGGTACAAATTTCAAACATGAATATCTCTCAAACCGTGAAGAATTACATGGCGTGCCATATATCAACGGAAACATCTCGACAAGTAGAAACCATCAAAAGCATTATTGACCCAGAATATATTAATTTGGTAGGTCAAAATTCCCATTCAATATTGGGTTAGCCCCTGGTGCTGCTTGGGTTGACATCAATGACAACCGCTGATCAACAATCTCCCCCTTTGGCATTGATGGCAACACAAGTACTCCCCTTGCGATCATGGCCTCTGATGGAACCTGTACACTTCCCTCGCGTGACACATAACCGATCCTGCAAGCACAATACCGCCCCCACTCCCCCTTTATATTCGAAAAAGGAAAATCTAATGAGAACTTTGGAGAATCCCAAGCTTAAACAAAAGGTGTTAATCTTTGTGACCCATTTTTAATATATGATTATTTTTGGTCTTGGAATCTTGCTACTTGTCCAGTAGCATAACATCCCAGTCGGAGGTTGTTACATATAGAAGACTGCACCTAATCATAGATGCGCACAACCTTTGATCCACATCCTTAGATAGCATGATCGTCATGCTCAATTTACCCGAACCAAGTAAATACATCTCGAAATCACTTTGCACCTTTGTAGCAAACTTCTTACTTAGTCGATCATCATTGCTACCAATTATTATATCATCCTCTTTAGCTATTAGACATGCCTTATTTGCTTCATCCATAACATATATGTCGTTTGGAGCTCGACTTGCTGTAGCCACAATTTCACCATACACGCCTTTCCTGATTTCACATTTTGTGGAGTTGAATAGTATTGTGTGTCCTTGATCACACATTTGTCCAACACTGAGCAGATTGTGATTCATGTTTTCAACCAATAGAACATTATTGGCTAGAGAATATTTGCTTCCGAGAGTGACAGTACTTGATCCTATAACATTTGAAGATCCATCATTTCCAAAGGACACGGTTCCATCCTTCTTCTCTTTTAGAGATACAAATTTATTTCTATCTCCAGTCATATGCATTGATCAACCGCTATCAACATACCATACATCTTTGTTCTTTTGAGCCTTGAGAGTGAGAGCACAATTATCATTCTTCTTATTCTTCCATGTTCGTTCATTCTGTGGCTTCGAAGATTATTCTAGAGGATTTTCAAGTCTGCAGTCTTTGGCTATGTGTCCAAAGTTTCGACATTTGTAACATTCAATATTATTTCTTAAATGTTCAAATCTATTGATGTTTCTCTGAGCCCTGGGAGGTTCATATTTGACAGATCTCCTGGAATTGTATTCGTTCCTAGGGTACGTGCGACATTCTACAGCTTTATGACCAAATTTTCCACATGAATAACAATAGCCATAAAAAATATGTTGGTACCTAGATGGAAATTTTCATCGAGGAATTGTCTTCCAAGGCTGTTCTTGCGAATCTTGTCCAATGAAGTCTACATGCATGTCAGATCTCATAGGTTCATTTTATTTTGTTGTAGAAGGTCCTGCTTCTTCTTCTTTGTAACCGATGCCAGTTTTTTCATTGTAAGATCGTTGATTTTTGATGATTTCTTCCAATGCCCTTGAAATGTTGGCATAGTTTTTGATAGTTTTTCCTTTCCTCACTTCCTCACGCAGCGAGACTACTTCGGCTTCTAATTCTTCCCTTTCTTGGTTTCTTTCTTCCAACTTATTTTTAAGTGAATCTTCAATGCATTTGTGTTCTTCAACTTCAATTTTGAGACCTTGAACTTGTTCTTCAAGAGTTTTGGAACGAATCTTCTTCGCCTTGAGATCTTTTATAAGCTTGATTGCTTCCTCATAAAATTCGTCTATGGTCCATCCTTCTTCGTCGTTGTTTGATACCTCTTGCTTATTGTGCTTGGGTTTATTGTGCTTGGCCATAAACAATACTCTCTCATTGGCTTCTTCTTCACTATCATTGTCTTCATCAGATGATGAGCTATCTTCTTTAGAGAGAAAGTTCCTTTTGGATCCTTGCTTGTTGAATTTCTTAAAGCCTTTCTTTCTTTTTGAGTTTCCATTACTTTTGTTTGGACATTTTGCTGCAAAATGCCCAACCTCATTACAACTGAAACATATCAATGGAAGTTTACCTTTGAATTTTCCCTTACCAATTTGTAGTTTTCTTGTGAAGTAAGCATATTCTTCATCTGAAAGACCTTCTTCATCATCTCCCTTTTCTTCACACTTGCAGGTGCATGTCTTTTCAATTGAAGGTTGTTTATCCTTATTGGTTTTCTTAGATGCAATGAATGCAGTTTCTAGATGCGAAGTACCCTCTTCTTCATCAAGTCTCATTTCATATGCTATGAAAACTCCATGTAATTCCTCTTTGCTGAGTTTGTCCAGATTTGCACTGTATTCTAAGACCGATACCTTTGGGTTGAATCTCCCTGGTAACGTTCTAAGAATCTTCCATATAATAGTATTCTCGTCAACTAGCTCTCCCAATCCTTCCGGAGTATTGGTTATTTCATCAACGTATTGAAAGTATGCGTATTATTTGCAATCTTCTTTCATTCGAGTTGCTCAAATTACACTCTATAGATTTGAAGCTTTGCTTCTTTGACATTTGAGTCACACAACGTATATATTCTCAAGCTTGTCCCATATATTTTTGGCGGTTTTACAACCCAACACCTTATGATAAGCAGATTCAATAAGTCCACTGATAATAATATTCTTTTCTTTTGCATCATTTACCAAATTCTTCTTACCTTTTTCATCCGCGGTTGATGTAAATCCATTTTTAACAATGTCCCATACTTCATAACCTTGCACCAAGAGATAGACCTCCATTCTTCCTTTCCAGAGCAC
The DNA here is from genome assembly GCA_034641835.2 of Pinus albicaulis. Taxonomy (NCBI): domain Eukaryota; kingdom Viridiplantae; phylum Streptophyta; class Pinopsida; order Pinales; family Pinaceae; genus Pinus; species Pinus albicaulis. The sequence continues at coordinate 633,159,304 of CM076571.1, forward strand.
ATAATTATTTTCATTGAACAGAGGTACACCATTCTTGGTATGCTCCATGACCCCCTTCATTGGCCTTATTAGGAAGGAACCAAACTCGTGCACCAATTGTTGGAAATACTTGGGAGTGGGGGGTGAATCAATATTTCTTTCAATTAGAGCATTAGTTAATCTTCAATTATTATCGGTGTTTTGTACAATGATAGCAGAAAACAAAGAAAAGAGGAACACAAATACTTACCACCGATTTTAAAGGTGAAACCCACTCTAGGGACAAAAATACCTAATGCTTTTCTAATAATTCTTTTCAACTCCAATTGAAAATAAGCTCAACTTCCTAGAATCTGAAAAGCATTCTTCTCCAGCTCCCCACTGGATGGATGCTCCAACGCTGAATTCTTCTTCAGTCAGCTGACGGATGCCCCAACGCCCAATGAACTACAACTCACCCCTGCTTTTACCCTACACCCTATAGAAGAATAAAAGAAGAATGGACTCCCGTACCAAGGAAAATGGTCCACTTTACAATGATATAGAATGATGTAGAAGAAGAAGATATACTAGACCATAACCCCAACTTCGACACAACCACCTAATGATGATCCTGGACCTCCCAACACTGCCTCTTCAACCCTTGGCAGATAGACACTAGTACAATTTGTACAATAATGTATTTACAATGACTAAGTACAATGATAAATTTACAATGATTGTATGCAGTCCTGCCCACTTGAAGACTTCATATGATGAACTTCTTGTTGTTGTTATGCACCTTGGTTGTTGCTCTTGTCATGCTACCCTTTGCTGCACCTTGTTTTTCTTTTCTGCCGTAGAAAGTCTGGTCCTTTGCAACCCTTGACAACACATGATCTAGCTTTTTTGTTTGCCTTCTAGGAGCTCGATATTGAATCTGGTGTATCTCTATTATTTCAGATCTTCAATATCTGATTTTTGGTTCTGTAGTAGTCCTCTGAGTCGTCTTTCCAATGCCACAGGTCTGACCCAATTTGGATTCTTCAAGAGAGAGTTATACCCAATTTCTCACACTACCCTAATTATGGACTGTTTCAGCAGAGCGCACTTGTACGGCATGCCACGTGTCACTATTTTTTCATTTGTCTCTGAAATTGATAGAGCGAAAACTACAAACTGTGCACTATCTGCCATTTTTTACGGAATTCCAATTTGATATTCAGAGAGAGAGATATGACTATTTTACCAAGGTCACTTCTTTGAGATGAATTTCAGGAGCCTGCAAAAACCCTTACTTCCACAGATCATATCTCCAAAAATATTACGCAACTTGCTCTAAAATGTTTACTGCAGCTTCCTCAGAATTTCGGCTTCGCCTCATAAAAATTTCAGCTTCTGAGCCTTCGTAGAAAAAAAGTTAGAGCGAAAATTCCACGATGAACTGTTTCAGATGGCTGAATCCCTTGCCTAAGGAGGAAATGAAGATCACAATATATATGAATGCTTAAGTTGAGTGGGGCTTCAACAAGTGAATGTGGGAGGGATTTTAGGAGCTTAAAAAATATTAATTATGACTTTTCAATGACCCATGCCCCAACCCCATGGGGTTTTAGCCCACTAACTGGGGTACAAACTTCAAACATGAATATCTCTCAAACCGTGAAGAATTACATGGTGTGCCATATATCAACAGAAACATATCGACAAGTAGAAACCATCAAAAGAATTATTGACCCAAAATATATTAATTTGGTAGGTCAAACTTCTCATTCGATATTGGGTTAGCCCTTGGTGCTGCTTGGGTTGACATCAATGACAACCGCTGATCAACACTCTCTATTCGTAAAATGATGGTTGGGAGATTGGGGATTGAAGTTGTTCTCTCCTTGGGCTACATTATATATCATATTGACAAGATTAATGGAAGAATGGGTGTATTTCTTCTATTTTATGTGAGGCTTTTATGTTTTCATTATTTCACATGTTGGTTATTGCATGAAATCCTTGTGACTTGTTATGAAGGCCTTGTAATTAAATATTTGACATATGGAGGGTATGATGTGAGGAAATCATCCCTCGTATTCTTTTTGTTATTATCTTAAGCTAGGCACTAATTTGAGGGTTTCTATCACCTTATTTTTCTCAATCCATTCATGTTTTCACTATTGTTACAACCACTTGTTTTCTTAAGGCTTACTCGTCAAACATCACCTAAAGTCTCCACTCCATATTTTTTGCAATCTTACTTGGGGATAAGTTGGAGAAGAGCCAACCTGAATGTTTTCACTATTGTTACAACCACTTGTTGTGTTAAGGCTTACTCGTCAAACATCACCAAAACTCTCCACTCCATAGTTTTTGCAATCCTACTCGAGGATAAGTTGGAGAAGAGCCAACCTAAAGTAGCCTTTTGAAGTTACACAAAGATATAGCATTGGTGCTTGAGACTTTACACTTTATTGATGCTATTTTTTTTTGTAAGAGGGTGTTTATATCATTTTCCAAATTTGGAACTCCTTTTAATTTTTTATTTATATCATGGAATCAAGATCATTGTTTTCCCTATTTAGTTTGCCCGCTAAGAATATAGGGCTATTCATTACTGAGTCCATATGTGGTAGTTCTTTAGCTCTCTTTGACCTATAAAGGCAATAATGTACCATTATAAATCCTCTTTATCTTGGGTTATTGATAATTGGATTGCAATCCTCATTTCTCTCTCCATTCTCTTCGTAGGGAGATAAAGTTCCTCCCTTTCCCTCCTCAATTTTCCCTTATACACTCAAGGGAGTTATTCTTACCATTGTTTCAACTTTCATGTTATCTTGTTTGTTCTACAAAGGTCTCAATTTTTATATTGAATTTGATTTCTCTTCACTTTTTCGACAATTGTCGTCTTTAAAGGAGGAAGGGAGATTTTATAGCCATGGAAGCTATTCCAAGACACCATAAGATAGGCATATTTGATTTTTGTTTCACACAACCACACAATGTGCCCCAAAAAAGAGGGGAAGCTCGAGCAAGGAAACACACTCACCCCATAACCAATCAACCTAAATATAGTAAAAATAAAATTTTGGGATTGTTTCATTCATTTTCATGCACTTATCTCCCTACCTTGATTTATGTTGAAATGAAAATAGTAGTCTTCATTTAAGACGTGGAAGCTTAAAAGTTAAAGGATTTACTTCCCCACCTCATATGTGCACAATTAAGTTGCCACTTATGGATCAGATAGTGCTTATGGAGAGAAACCTTATCACCTCATGTGGTCAAGCATATAATGAACAATGTTTATTTTGGGTCATTTTGAGAGATGAAAATTGAGTATAAGGTCAAATGCACAATCAATAAAGCTATGTTAAAAATGTTCTTTTAGGTCACTTGGGAGATGAAAATTGAGTTGGAGGTTTATTTTTGAAATTTTGTTAAAAGCTCACCCTAAATCCTTATAGGATGTGATCCCTTCTACATCCTTATAATGATCTATTTCCTCAAAAATGTATTCAATCAATTCCATTATGTTCATTTCAACAAGTTGACTCGATTCTAAAGCAAGAAGTCCATGCATACTTTGTATATGATTGGGTAGACCAACCATTATGTATAATCCAAATAGCATGGTGTTCACAAGCAATTCCCACTACAAGGAGTTAAAAAAAATACATGTTTTTATCCACATCAAGATGTCTATAAATTTTAAACGTAAACTTTTATCTTGGAGATCATTATGGTTTCACAGTGCACAACATTGAAAGTAAGACTTCATCACAAATGCATCTTATGTGCATAGGAATAAGATGAACACTCAAGTTTCAACATTGAAATAACCAATTTTCACTATCACTGAGAGTTCAAAACCATACATGTGACTAGGCACCCATGACCAATAGATGTCCACCATGTAAGTTTCTTATGTGACTAGGCTTAATTACTGACCGTTATTTTGACATGTAACTTAAAAATCTGTAATCATATGTATATAATCTTGTTTATGTATAAGATTTCACTAATTAGTCACCTCAGGTACCAGGACTGTAAAGAATTAGTTTTATTCATTATAGGCCATCATATGCATTTTCATCGAAGTGCGAGGTGGGCAACAAATTTTGACCTGCATGGGGCTTGTATGCGGTATCATTATAATGACATGTATGGTAGTGAGACATATTCATTAGAGTTTTCATGGTAGTTTATGTATACGTTGACAGATTAAGTAGCTGCCAAATTTTTATTCTTGCATCTGTATTATGATAACTTGGGTAGAAAGTCCTCATCACAGTTGAAATAAAGGTTTGCATGGAAGTTAAAAATTTATGTTCTGTTTAATATTATTCACAAAATGTATAAATACCTTACCTTTGGAAAATGTCATATGATACCATCCAAAGAAATTTTAGCATTGTTTAGGAAAACAACAAAGACGTTATTAGCTAGTGACGCTCGCATTCACTGCTTTGTCAAAATTTTGCCGACTTTCATTAACATTGCAAATACCTGAATTTTCAACGTGAAAATAAACATAGTATAAACAAGTATGGAAATCTTACACAAAATTTAGAAGCAATGATATTCTTATGAAAATCAATGTACTTATGGTATCCCACAGAAATCCTAGAGATCTTACATTGTCTAGTGGAGACACTTTTCGGTCCAATACAAAAAAGAAAGTTACATGAATGATATTTACTATTGATATTGCTGAATTCCTATAAAATGCATGTATTATGATTTCCAGTTTAGTGGGTACTGGATGATAAAGTAGTAGATAGTTATTGTTTCTAAACAGGAAATTATATAAAATTCCTTAATTACAAGCTACCTCAGCTCTACCTGAGGCATTAAAGGCTGATAGGCCCATGCAATAGGCCAATAAGACACTCAGATTTTTATCCTTTTTCTTTAGTAGATTTCTTCTTTAGGTATGATTATGGGATTTGAGAACTTGATGCAGATAACTTAATACAAGGTATTCTTGCTTTGAAACTCAGCTAAAATGGCTATTCCTTACAAGGATCTTTTGTTTGACAACAAATGCAAGGATGTGTATAGCTTGGCTGCCACGAATTCGAAACTAAATTTGACTGATATACCACTTTTAGAACATGATGAAATGGCATGGATGTTCATTCAGCTGGAGCTGCACACATGGGAAGATCCTTCTCGTAAAAGGGTGCAGTTCTCATAATAGGATTCCTTTCAAAAAAATTTGTCGGTTTGAGATCGAAACTTGATGACACTGTTGGCATGATTGGGTAGTCCTCTTGGCAAGGGAGATGATGGAAGCCCAATGTGTACCAAAGCACAATGTCTTTATTCTCAATAGGACGGTCCCTGATAGAGACAGTATCAAACAATGTTAATGTTACTAGAATTGGAATCGGTAATAAATCGGCGAGGCAAAAGAGCTAAGAGTTTTAATCAGATCGGGAAAAAAACTAAATTCAATAAATAAAGATATACATATATATTGAAATAAAAACAAACAAAAATAACATTAATGATATTCAATAGATCCATCCAAACAATGCATAATATCAATAGATGTCCAAAATATCATGAATGAATAAGTATCTCATATATGTTATGAGTCCAAACATGATCCAAAGCACTGAGTCTTGACTCCTAAATTACTACATAGAACCAGAAGCATCTGCTTCTAAAAATTTATAAAACACTGCATACTAATCAGTAAAAAAATAGTAACTAAAATCTCTTTATTGCTGCTGAAATGATACTATAATGGTTTGCTACTGAAATCTCTAACAAAGCACAGGAGCACACTACGCCTCTATTACACTATTACTCTATCATGCTGAGTAAACTGAAAATGAAACCATGCCTCTATTACCTTCTTAGCGTATGATTTGTGGGCCTGAACAGTAAGAAGTCAGTTATAGACCAACGTTAATTTAACCTAACTAAATCACACGGTGAAAAATGCGGGAACCCTAATAGTTAAAACTCATGCTCGCCTGAGTTGAAGGCTGAAAATCGCCTCAATTGCAATTAATTGGTGAGTCACAAGTCAAATTCGCATTGACCACTCAAAGCGACTTTGAATCGCCCAGAGTTTAATCGGATTGTCTGAGGGAAGAGTAGAGTGATTGGAGATTCATGTTTCACTGATATCAACATACTTCTATAACAGCATAATTGCCGAATTAAGTTAATGCTACTCTAGGTACAAATTTGACTGTGAAGTTTAGCTTCGAACATTTTGAAAATGCTGGAAAAGGAATTCTTAGACTTCAGGGTCAATTTCAGAAGGCAAACAAATTGTCATTTTATGTGAGCAAATTGACATAGAAAACCTTTCATGGGATTGCATAAGCCTGCTCACCTGTCAGACCAGACAGCCAGAGTATCATCACCTTTGCTTTGATAGACATATTGCCCACCTGCCCATTCCTCGCTTCTGTTATATGGAGTAACCCATATCTGATGAACAAAAATTATTTGTCACAATGTAGTCCAGAATGAAATATGAAGAATTGCATGAAACACTATAACTTCAGTTTCGATTCTCAAAAAAAGTATAAGAGATATGATCAATCCACTAGGCACACTTCCATGTTTTACATGTCGTGGATGGTCACCTTAGTTCAATGGATCCAGAATTTGTGACTAATTTCATGTATATCGTTTGATTCTAAAAGGGCTTAAAACAGCAACAGACATAAAATGGGTATTAAACAATTTTAAAAGGAAATTTCACTTCACTGATACGTATGGCAAAGAGACAAAAATTGAAGTTATCCAAATCCAAACCTGGTTGTTAGTAAAGGCCGCTCGGAGCTGGGGAGGATCGTCATGATCAAGCAAGCTTGCGGCAGTGGCCCCAGGAACAAGTTTATATCCCACTGGATTGCCAATATTTGTTTTCTTTGATGGATTGATCACATGAAACTCAGATGGTTGATAAAGGCTCAGCTTAATTTGGGCATCCTTCTCTGTTCGGGCTATGTGTTTCTCTGCTTTCCAAAAACTTTTTCTTGGAGTTGGCCCATTCTTCACTGTTTGCTTGGCCATCTTGACTTGAACAAATGAGTTATCTATACCATCAATATCCATGTCCAAATAGAAAGTAAGATAATGGTCATGGATTACACCGACTGTATTCTCAGCCAGTAAAGTTCCATGAAGTTCATCTGTGGAGCTGATCTGGTCAACATTCTCATATTTTGTACTTTTGACCATCAAAATCCCACTTAATCCAACCTGTGTGCAAAAGAAGATGGTCAAATGTTTTTCATTCTAAGTTCTAACCGAATTTTGAATAAAAGCAACTTGCCGAGTCGCTTCTTCAAGGCTTCAAAATTTTCTACCTTAGCTCGTATAAGACCATCAGTCTGAAATTCCCAATCCATAATATAATCATAGTTGCCAACAGATGCTGCCATGCGCACTACTAAGGTCACCTTTGGTCTCACTTCTCGAACCTGTTGCATGATAGATTTCATGAATTAGAGATTGGAACAAAATGCCAGTGCAATGTCAAATGTTTTCCACGTCTACCTTATATTGTCCATGCTTAATTTCTATCGAGATTGGAAGCACAAAAAATGAGCAGCCAGACAATGTACATATCAAGTCATACTCTATATATACAGATTTACGACCACCTTACGTTCTCGTTTGTCCTTGCGGATTTGGAACCACATGGAATAATTCCTAATCATGTGGATCGACAAAATTTGACGTATTTCTGTAAAAATTAGGAGCATACACAAAACAAGACTACACGAATAGAGAATTTTGACTTTCAGTTGATGAAACATGGAGTTCTAACTTCTGATGCGTGCCCTGTGCTTCTCACGTCTCCCGCCTTTTAGCATTGCTCAAGGGTTACCAACCAGATATCGAGGATACAAATGTTAGATTGCCTCCCAATCAGTCTGCTACACACACAAAATAACCTGATAAATAATCTGCTATACCCATATTTTTTCAAGGAAGGATATCTACCAGTGGATGATATATTAAAACAAGATAGATAGCAGCAAAGCTGTCAGTCCCTGCATAAAGGCAATGATAACTGCGAAAACTGGGTTGTCATAGAAAAAAAAATGGGAGCTTATTTCAAAAATTCAGAAGAACACAGCACGTATCCAGGTTGTAGAAGCGGGGCTATCAAATATCGTGAAGCCCAAGCGTAGAATATGATCAGGAAAAATCTATCATTGATCAGGCTAAACTACTGTGGAAATGGGAAACAGTAGCTTAAGCCTTAGTCTAAAAACAAACCCACAAAATAATCCAGAAATTCTGGCAAGAATATGAAAAATTCTGGCAGAAATCTTTGAAAATCTGGATTATAGTTGTCAAATTTCAAGATTTCGAGTGCCAGGGGTTTTTTTTGAAAAAAAAAAATTTACCAGATTGCGTCAAAAACTTGCAGTCAGGGCTATTCTGTGACATCAGTAGACAACTCCGTAGCTTAATGGGAGTGTAAAGGACTTGGCTACATTGATCAACACAGGTATCGAGTCTTGACAATATCAAGCTCTAAGATTGATTGCCAAAATCCATTACAGAGCATGGAAATATATAAATTTAAAGGTACAATGAGTTCAGAAAATGGAAAACCACTTGACACATGTCATGCTTCTGTTTATAGAAAGCTCTATGGCTAGTTCTGAAAGCTAGTATTCAAGCTCCATAGGTGTTATTTACTATTGGTCTTAAAAGGTACAGGGTTTGGCAATCTCAATAATGCATCCTCGAGGTACATGGTTTGGCAGTCTCAATAATGTATCCTTAAAACGTCATGCTGGTCAAAGAAGTGTGATGCAGTGGGGTTGATGATTTATGTACATTCAGTGAAATGTTAATTAAAGTGAAGTGGTTTGAGCCTGTCCAAATCGCATCAGAATCTTATAAAGGCTCTAAACCTATGATGATTGTTGCATTTGGGACCTAATTAATAAAGATTGCATTATTACAATAGCAAATTTATAATACTGTTCCAATTTCAAACTTTCCCAGCAGGACTTAGAAGAAATTGCTGGTGATTCGCAGCCAATTGACAAAGTTGCAGGCCTCCAATCTTATGGATTCATGGATCAAAAGTCATGAAAAATTGCAGGTACCCCACAGAAATGATATTATGGATAATTGTTTGTGCAGAAGTATTCCACAAATAAATTATTGATAGGATTTCCTAAGTCATAAACTTAGATGTATAGAGAATTGGCCTAGAGTTACCCTAGTCTCATAGTGACATTACGCTAGTCTTAGAGTGGCATTGTTAAATATGCTAATATATTTCTTTTTCCTTTCTGCAGTGGTTTTGGTTAAGGGAAAAGCTAAATTTTATCTGAATTGATGTTTTAACTGGAATGTTAAGTTATATATGGTGTAATTATTTTTTCTATGCATATATTATAAGTACATCATAGAACTGAGAATGACATTTTTAAGTCAGTCTGTTTTCTAGACTCCACATTCATGATAAGTTTGGGAAAGATTTGATACCATTGGACTTAGTAAAGTTGTTGGCTGGCAAGCTGATTGAATTGTCAATTACATGTCCCGAGATCCATTTAGTAAAGTTGTTGGCTCGTAAGTTGATTGAACTGGCAATTACATGTCCCGAGATCCACTTGGTAAGTTTGGGAAAGATGTGAGACCATGGGACTTGGTAAAGTTGGCAAGTTGGCAAGTTGATTGAATTGTCAATTACATGTCCCAAGATCCATTTTCATTACACCTTGCTATAAACAAAAGACAAAACCATGCTAGTTGCTATTAGAATCACAAATGTCCTGAACTGTCTTCATATAATGTACACTCCCAGTGATTAACTACACAGATTCTCTGGTGCCAAGCAGTTGGTTGGAACTTTGATCTATTCCCATACCCTAGAAACTTTATGCTCGTTGTATGGACTTACTAATGATACTAAACTTGAAGCTAATTAACTCCAGAAAATATAATCAGTTGCTAATTAACTCCAGAAAATATAATCAGTTTTTTCCGTTGCTAGGATATTCTAAAATATAGTATCTGTCTTAATAGGATACATCATACCAGTTCCACTCTAAAGAACGACCATATCTCTGTTATTGGTCCTGACTTGAAACTAATTTAATATACGTGATGAATATGCTTACTTTTGACTGTATCAGATTGTTGTTTTCATAATGTAACGATTTCTTCTTATTATTATTTTACTAATTTATCACTCTTATTATTATTTATTGCTATAATTTTTATTATACTTATTAATATTATTTCAAAATCACTTAACAAGAATAAGACTAACCCAAAATACAGGGCGTTGCACCTAAGCGCTGAGATGGTCATGCTAGAATGACAAGTTCCTGTGTCTGGTGTCGACTAGCTATGAGGCCAAGAAGCCTCCTCAGTTGCACAAGGCATCAGTGGGTGGGATCCCATTCCCACCAATCCTAAACCTGCTATCATGATCCTATTAAGGTTGGGGGCCACCCCCCAAAACAAAGATGACCCTCTGCCCAATATAGACATGATTCCTGTTGGTGCCTGATATGAAAGTTTGTGCACAGCAGCTGACCGAAATATAAAGAAAAAAGAAAAAAAAATTAACTTTAAGAAGTGGATTCGACATATAGGCCATATGGAAATTTTCTTTTTTGGCTTGTAAAATATGTAGTTATCAAGGCTCTAGAGATTCTCAGCTTGTGACGAATGCTCTCTGCGGCCCGTTCTTTTTTCATAAAATGTGTTGGCATATTTTCGATATATCAAGAGCCAAAGGAAGCATTTTATTGAAATAACTAAAAATAAAAATTAATTGTCTGCACACGGCATATAATAAGTGAAAAAATGTCAATTCATGTTGGATCCGAGATGCAATGTCCTTCAAGGCTGGAAGAAATCATAGATAAATAGCTATGAATAAAAACAAAAGAGCATTTAAATTTCATTCTGCTTAATGGTTCAAGCACCATTTCCTTTTGGGTAAAAGTTATAATATTCTGTATATTTATAAACATATTCTACTTCAACGACTGTCATATTTAAAAAATAGGCACTTAATATGAGATAAGTAATGAACTATATAGTATTCATCGCTTTGAGAATTTAACATTCACACACAAATTCTGTACTTGGAGCCAGATACACTCTCGAGTAATGAACTAGAGTATTCACCGCTTTGAGAATTTAACATTCACAAACAAATTCTGTACTTGGAGCCAGATACACTCTCAAGCTTACAGTCTACTTTATCATGCAATTACTGGAATGACCCTATATGTTGTCCTTCCCAATAGTGTAATTATTTTATGTATACCATTATTAAGCCAGCCATTATCTTACAGTGAGAAATTCATTTTTTTGTAGCTGGTCAATTTCAAGGCCATTCTGTTCATAAGATACAATGAATAGTTGGTTCTAAAATTGAAATGAACCATCACAAAATGCTTTGATCTACGGAATTTCTTTAAAATAATAATCCACATGGTCCAAAATTAGTAAGAAAAACCCTACGGAAAAATCTTCAGATGATAACATGAGATGAAATTCCAGTCTTGCAATGGATATTGCCTTCAGAATAAATAATCCTCAGATGCTAACATGAGATGAAATTCCAGTCTTGCAATGGATATTGCCTTCAGAATAAATAGACCTCGGCTAAACTCTCAAAGATCATGTTTTCGATAAAAAATAAAGATTCATAAACATCCAAGAAATTTTCAGAAAATACTAAAAAGGGAAAAAAACAGATATGTGATCAGTAATTACTAGACAAAATTTTGTCAGCTGGGCAGTGGACTGGTGGTAGGTAATGAAGTGCTTAAGGCACATTTACCCAAGTTTGATACTCAGTCTCTTCTCTCTGGAATGATAATTTACTGGAGTCCCCCAAAGCGGTAAGCTCCGTACTGGTACCAACAGGGGGCTTGTGGTCGAGCTGTTTTAATGTTAAAAATATGCAGCTAATGTCGGCCAATCGTTAGGCAAATAGAGAATTAAAAATCCTATCCTGCATAGCAAGTTCTTTGGAAAAAAATAGCAAAGCAAGTTTAGCCACTCTGAATATGGGCAATCTAATCTTCAAAAAGAGCACACATTAAACATAAAACTTAAGACAACATTTCGGAGGGTCAAATTAATACAGTCACAGAACCAATAATTAGACAGAGCCCAAAATGCCTCTTCACTTACATTAACAAGGAAATGAAACAAATTATCCAATACCCTAACCACTAAGATACTTGCATTTAAATTTTTTTGCTAGAAAAGTGAAAACCCAAACTCAAAAGCAAAACCTAAACGTAAGACAACATTTCAGATTAACACAGCTCCAGAACGAACAATTAGTCAGAACCCAAGATGCCTCTTCACTTAACCACAAAATAACAAAGTTTAGCCAATGTCCTAACTAGCAAGATATTTGCATTATAAGTGTTTTACTTGGAAAAGTGAAAATCCAAAGTCAAAAGTAGAACTTAAACTTAAGACAACATTTCGAAGGATCGAATTAACACACCCACAGAACCAATAATTAGTCAGAGCCCAAAATGCATCTTCACGTACATCAATAACAAAATGAAAAAGTTCAGCGAATAACATAACCACCAAGATGCTGGCCTTAAATGTTTTTCTCTGCCATTGAAAGGCTACCAAAACACAATGTCATTGCTCCTTACAACATGAAAAGTGACGTTCATCCCCACGGAAATAAATTATATTTAACCAAGATGATACATTTGACAGAGAACCTAACAAATACCCAAAGCTACAAATGTCTGTTCAATGGAACCATAAGATGGAAGTGAAACAAATGAGCCAAGAGCATACCAGACCCCATGCAGACACCAGGAGGTTCACAGGCTTCTTGGACTTCGTTGGTGCAGTGTTTTGAAAACTGGCCAGACTGGCCAGTCAAGACTAGTTCACCCCTTGGGGACCCCATATCGGTTTGTGAACCAGAATAGGCATGTTCCCATGCTAGTTTGACTAGTTCAGAGACCTTTGAGTCTTGACCGAAAAGAGCACAAACGGTGCCCCACTCCTTCCAAACCCCAAGTTATTGTAATATAATGACACCCCACCCTTTATTTGCATATTCGGTGTTCAATGATTTGGATTTATATGGATGTATTTAAATATATTTATTAATAAAATTTTCATATTATATGTTTATATAATATTTTATATAGCATACTCTTTTTCTAGTAAATTAGTTTACTTGCTAGTTCAGATTTAATTTTGGTTAATTATGTTTTTGGTTTTGTTTATTAAAAGAAAAGGTGCTTTACAACCTAATATGATATATATATTATAATATAACATAACTTGAGTAAAGTTAATATATGTTGGCTCAAAAATATTAACTAGCATGAAACAAAAATCTAGATTGATCTTAACCATAGGTCTTTCAAGCATACAAAGGGACCAAATCTTTTTAGAGCAAATTTTTTTCAAAATGCAAAATTTAAAGAAAGTTTGCACTTCAAGGGATTTAATCTCTTAACACTTGATAGATTTAGAGTTAAAATGAATTTTAAATAACTTTAAAAAATTAAAGTTTAAATGTTGACATTGCTTACAATATTGGTCAATCATCAAGTAAATAAAGTATTCAAAATCCTAGCATGCAGCAACAAGGCAACCTACTCTGCATAAAAGCAGACTAATCTTCAAAAAGAGCATGAGTTTCAATAGAAAAGTCAAAATTGATACTCAAAATTAGAACATAAACATAAGACAACATTTCTATGGGCCCAATTAACACAACCACAGAACCAACGGTTCCTTTGAGAGGAACTTTTTACAATCCAATACCAGGGGAGATGTGTAAACCTTCTCAACATGTACTTGACACACGACATTTTAAAAAATATTAAGAACAAAATCATAATTTGAATATTTGTCATAAATAGAATATTTCAATGTCAGTTGTAAGTAAAATATTTGTATATCAACTTTATATAGATATATGAAGTAATTGAAAGTAATAATATCTAATAAAAGAGATGTGCAGTTCCTTCAATGATTAACAAGGAATCAAAATATGATATTTATAAAAAAAAAAATCTTTCAATATACACCTTAAGTCAAAAAATTCATAATTGTTAAAATATTTCAATGATATAATGCTCAATATGAGGGAGATGTGTAATTCTTTTATATATATAAAAGACCAACTTTAATTCATTTTAACTTCAAATATATTATGAATATAGCATAAGTGGAAAAGATGAAAACTTTTCTTAGATTGAAAAGACTAAAGAAAGATTTGATTTCTTTTACTCCACAATAAATCTGAATTAAATAAATCTACACTAGCTAATACCCAAAATGCCTATTTATTTATTTTGATAACAAAATACAAGTTTAGCCAATACCATAACCGCCTAGGAGTTTGCATTCAATGTTTTTGTCTTGCCTTGTAAGTCAATGACAAAATACAAATAGATAAATGTTTTTCGAATTAATCACATCATTATTAAATCTTAATAATATAATTAATCCAAAAAACATTTATCTACATTATAAATTACAAAAATCTTAAATCTTACAAAAATACAAGTTTAACCAATACCATAACCACCAAGAATCTTGGAGGGTTCTTTTCTACCCTTGCAAGTGCACATTTCAATAAGAAACCGAAAGTTCACTGCAAAGGCCAAACCACAATGCCATTACCATATGAGATGTGATGTTCCTTCACGCAAACACAAATTATATGAATGATACATTTTAAGGAAAGTTCAACAAGTACATGAAGCTACAATTTTACTACAAAATGGAAGTGAAACAACTGAGCCAAGAGTATGGCAGATCTCATCTAGATACCAGCAGGTTCACAGGCTTCATGGATTCAGTTGGATTGTAAGCATTGCTGGCAGCAGCTGCGGACATTGCTGTAACCCGTGGCGAGGATCTGGCGACGAGTCCCCACGTTGCAGACGAAGCGGTGTCCTTAACTTCCTATGGATTGACAGAAGCCAAAAGGCACTGTCCCAGGATCCTCAAAATCGGCTGCAGAAATTTCCCAGGGAGGGGCATTCTCGTACCCTTTGCACTGCAATCATCCATCCGCCCCTCTGATGAGGAGAAGCCATGATCATGATGATTCCCTACCAGGCTGCCATTTGCGAAATCACTATCGCCATGGATATTGAATTTGCGTATTTCATCAATTAGGGTTCTGTCGGTATTAGACATCCTAAGGTTATTATAATTCTCTGCAATTTATTCCTCTTCCCTATCCTGGCAATTAGAATCCGATAAGCCTGCCTGCGGCCGATCGCGGACCTGCTCATCGAATCTACAGGCACAGTCGCACTTCTGACCGGTCCAGCCTTCAAAAAAGTGGCAAATGTCGACCTTGCCCTTGTAGGCATGGTGGAAATCTTCATGTAGAAGAGATCGAGGGCGACCCCGACAATGGAAGCCCCTTTGGTGGATTTGACGGCGTCCTGGGTCTCCAGGGGTGGGGAGAACTGCCCGACAAAAGCTATTGGACAAAGATCATGTTGGAGCAGATTGCTAAATGCAGGTTAGAGGGAGGGCTGGCCAGGTAGCGAATGTAGACGAGCAGGGCCCCTAGCCTTCACTTCGCCGGGGTAGAGAATAAGCAGTATGGCGTCGAACTTGGTGAGGAGTTTGTGGTAGGAAACGGTATCGAGACGAGGCCGGAGAGAAAGGTGTCAGAGAGCCAGTAGCAGAGGCAGAGGGCGCGCAGAGGGCGAGTAGGTTTTTAATATTTAATTTAATTATTAATAATTCATTTGGTGATATCTACAATATTTTTAATAATAATAATAAAATTAATATAAATATAATTTTTTTTTAATTTAATATATATATATATATTTATTAAGATTTTATTTATAGTATTAAAATAAGATAAGATAATTATATTTATGTCTATTTAATGATTACAAAATAGGTCAAAGAGATTGTTGAGTATAATGATGTCCATACAATGAAGAAGAACCAACCGGTCTCCTATAA
This sequence comes from Pinus albicaulis, assembly GCA_034641835.2. Lineage (NCBI taxonomy): Eukaryota > Viridiplantae > Streptophyta > Pinopsida > Pinales > Pinaceae > Pinus > Pinus albicaulis. The sequence continues at coordinate 633,175,219 of CM076571.1, forward strand.
AATTACAATGCATGAATATAAAAGGTACAATGCAGGAACATAAAAATACAATGTATGGAATGTCTTGGCGGAGAAGGTCCAAGAGCTAATGGGTTTGAGGATCAAACTCATCTCTCCTAACGTCCGAGGTTGAATGAACACTGAAGAAACTCCACAAAATCTGTTGGGTCGATGGAAAGTACAAATTGTCTGCTAGATCGTTGTCTAAGGAGTTCGTGCATTGTTGAGGTCTAGAGGACCTAGTTTGTCTCCTATGAACAGATCTGACACAGATTTGTTGTTGAAATCTCGTGTGGTGGAGTGAGGTTCCATGGATCCTCGTTGATCTAGAGAATGGATATGAATTGGTATCAATTGGTCTCTTGGTGCCCCTATTTGAAAGTAGTACCCTGAAAAATGTCGTGATCCTTTGTGTGGGGTCTGGTATTCGCACCTTCGCTTTCACCGCCAAGTCTACAAAGACATACATACTCTACCCCCCTCTAGTTTTGACCCCTCTGGTTTTCAACCTATGACCTCTTAGGAGGAAACACATGGTCTTAACCATTAGGCCCATGCACCTTGTTCCAAAAAAAAAAAGATCTCATAATAACTTTAAAATTAAACCAATATAGATTCATATAATCGCAAATAGCATTCACCAAAAAGGATCAAATCCCTTCAGATGCAAACATCTTTTAAAATACAAAATTTGAAAGGAAAAAAAGCATCCTCTCATTCCTTATAGATCTCATGAATTTGTAATAGAACTCTCCCTCCTCTCTCTCTCTCTATATATAGTGTGTAATTGTATGTAATTCATCATTATTTAAATTGTATTTTGAATGTTAAATAAAATACATAACATGATATTTTTTATTTTATTTTATTTTTTAATTTACAATTTTTCTGCATTGAATATTTTATTATGTATAACATTAAAATATTTTCTTTCTATATATAAATACATATAAATTGATATTGATATAAATTAATTAAACTAGATCTTGAAATAGTTTATTTAGATGGCCAGTATCAACAACAAATTCATTGTCCATAGTGAAGTTGAGATTACTAATGTTTTATAATACTTTTAATTAAAACTAACTAAATATGCATATTCATTTTTGTTTTTCTTTATTATAGTAGACATTGTTTTTTTATTTGGAGAATATTTTATTTTTATTTTTAAAAAGATATGTCTCAACTCCACTTTGACCACGGACACAATCACATATTGTCTTCATATTGGATCGTAAGTAATTATAGTGGTAGCTAACGAAATCGACATAGTGTCACACTAGTATGAGACCAATCCCAATTGTTGATTCCACTAATTTAAATAATAATAATAATAATTAAAACGTCATGACTTAAATAAAAAACATGACACATTAACCATCATGACTAGTAAATACATATAAGCATGGTGATGAGCTCCATTATTAGACATATTTGGAGGGGTTAATGGTCACATCTTTGCCTTCTTAGATCTCTTTTTCTTGTATTTTTATTATTATTTGGTTTTATGATGCTAGCATAGCTGGCAATTAAGGCTAACATACTTTGAGTTCCTAATATGAGGTTGAGTGCAGAAAATCATGATTTATTAAGCATTTTTATAAGGATTTTATCATAAAGACTTAGAGGAGACAATAAGGAGAAATTATTGGAGGACTGCCCACCCTCCTTAACTCTCAAAGGCAGCCAAAGGATCCCAAAGATTCTCTCCAGCAATTTGAATTCCAAAGGCAGCCAAAGGATCCTCAAGGATTCTCTCCAGCAATTCGAATTCCAAAGGTAGCCAAGCAACTCAAAGAGAAGTGCACTCAATCTTTGTTTACTTGGAGTCAAGTGGACTCAATCACCATTTTCTAGGGAGTTGTTGGTAGCTGCCTTGTAGAGTAAATAGAGCAGAGCTAGAGCTAGGAAGAGTTAGTCAATTCCAGACGATTCTAATTGAAACTTTGTTGCAAACTACTGAACTTTTTATTTTACTCAGTGATCAAAACTCTCAGAGATGTATGAGTTATTCTTTTATGAAATGAGCAGACTAATTTCATTCAACTGATTTAAGCTTCAAAGAGCTAGGTTCGTGGGTTAGGGCCCAATCCATGTGCTTCAACTTCTCTGTTGTTTTCATTCTTTCATTTCTGTCGTTTAGCTAGTTTTGCTTCTGTCATTTAGTTAGATCTGCTTCTGATAGTTTCATTGTTGCTTAGTCTTTGCTTTTAGTTTGTCGTCATAGTTTTTCATTTGCGTGTGAGTAGTAGAATAGAGGATAAAACTCTAAAAGATGTGGATCTAGACTTCCCTTCTCATCTCTGTCGATAGAGCTTGAGGAGGATAAACCTTCCCACAAACCAAAAACATTGATTTCTGTTCACTATTTCCATCTCTGCATTACGCCTCTAAACCTTGCTTTTACGCCTCCATTCCTTCCTGTTTTCTGCTTATTTTAACTGCTGCACCCACCTTTTTCCCTAACAACACTTCAACTCTTTAGCGGCCTTATTATTTTATTTCTATTGGTTATAGTCGTGTTACTCATTTTAACGCAAAAACGTTGGAAAAACCATCAAAGTTTACCTCCGCCTTTTCTCCTCGAAATCCCCGCTACTGTACTTCGCTCATCGCAAATCGCAGTTTTCATTCAGTTCCTTTTAACACTCACCGCTCCCATCTACCGATTGCGATATTGTGATCGCGCTCCGCCGGCGGTCCCATCGCCACGTCACCCATCGCAATCTCACGTCGCACAATTTTCCTCTTCCTTCAAGACTTATCATTCACTATTGACTTACTCTTTCTAACGCAAAACGCTTGAAAACCATCGGAATTCGACCTTCCGCCCTTACTCCTTGAACTTCCCGCTACCATACATCGCAAATCGCAATGTTTAGTTCCTTCTGTTAACACTTACCGCTCCCATCTGCCAATTGTGATATTGAGATCGCGCTCCATCGTTGATCCCACTGCAACGTCACCCATTGCAATCGCACTTCGCACATTTTCATTTTTTTCTTTAGACTTACCGCTTCCAAACGCCGATTGTGATATTGCAATCGCACTCCGCTGCTAGTCCCACCGCCACGTCACTCAGCGCATTTCACACATCGCAACTCTTTCCTGTTCGCATTTTGCATTTCGTTCGTTGCAACTGTTACCCGTCGCACTTCACAACTTTTGCTCCATCACATCTCCGTCATCGCACTTTTCGAATTATTCCGCTCCAAAGCCATTTTTGCGCCATAATAAAGTTCAAACCCCCTCTTTCCACTTCTAAGCCCCATTTCATGTGTTAAGCCCTCCATTAGCACCTTTTACCCCTTTTCTTCTCCAAACTGCAAATCAACATTTTTTCAATCAGAATTAAGTCATGGATAGTTTAGCTTCATGGATCAAAGCATGGTAGATAGAGCATAAGATAAGTAGGGTGTGTTTAGCTGAGTGGCCAAGTTAAGTGCGGTTTAAATTAGTTTCCTTTCTGCAACTTAGTTTAGTTTCTTTCCGGTCATTTCCTTTCAGCAAATTAATTTAGTTTCTTTCTGTCATTTCCTTTCTGCATATTAAATTGGTTTTATTTCAGTCATTTCCTTTCTGCAAATTGATTTAATTTCCTTTCTGTCATTTCCTTTCAGTAAATTACTCCTTAATCTTTATCATAGTTTAAGAGATAGCACCCTTTCACAAAGCAGAAGAGGATGACATGAACAGAATGCATCTGTTGTGTATATAGCACTGTCACCTCCAAGTTTGTACGAACCCGGGTTGATAAAGTAAAGTAGGGCAGCCCATGGGAGTTGCAACACTCTTGGTGCAATACCAGGGCTCACCACTTTTTGGCGTCGTTGCCAGGGAGATGTCTAGTAGATGCTTTGATTTTGTTTTAGCATTCTTTTCTGATTTCCTTTCTTTTCATGTCATTTCAGAAATATTAAAAAAATACAAAAGATTTGATTTTCATGCCTCGTAGGACTAGGAATACTCAAAGACAAACCTTACCTCAAACCCCCACATCACCTCCTGGCCACCCTTCACTCTTCTTCAGTGGTAGTGAGAGTGAACACCCTCTAGGAGAGCCTTATGAATATTTTGAGGATCCTAATGGGGAAGAAGAATACCTTGTTTCAACTAAGGGACCTTCTTCACCTATCTTAACCATGGTTGGGATCCAGAGAGCCTTTCCCATAAGAGAGGCAGATGGGGAAACTAAGATGAAGAACATTAGCCCCTTAGCTCTTCTACACTTTCATGGACTTACCTCTGAGGACCTTGAAACATTCATGTTTGAATTTGTTGTTGTATGTAGGACTTATGACTACACCTCTAATGATCGGAAGTTGAAGCTATTCCCCTCCACCCTTAAGGATGCAACCTTGCGTTGGTTCATGGGTCTGCCTGGGGATAGCATCACTACCTAGGCACATATGGAAGAGACCTTCAGCAACAAATACAAAGACTATTGTAGGTCCAAGGAAACTAAGGATTAGATCTTTAGAATGACTCTAGGACCGGATGAATCCTTAGAGGACTATGAAGAGAGGTTTCAATTGAACTATAAGAGAGCCTATTGTACTCTTGATCTTGACTCACTTAAACTTGAACTTCTTTGAGGGATCAGTGAAGAGATGATAGAAACCTTGAATATGTTATCAAGAGGAGATATCTACCAACAACCCTATGAAACAATAAAAATTGTCTTACGGAACCATTCTAGGGCATTTAGGAAGAAGGGTAGAGCTAGCCAAAGTACATCTAATACCCCTCCCTCTTCCACCTTCATAAAACATGAGATTGGAAACATGCTAGAGGACTTCAAGAGTGACATGCTGCACACCTTTGCTTTGCAAATGGACACAATGTAGGTCAAAAGGAAGCAAGAGGAAGCAGAGAGAGCCCTGGCCATATTTTGTCCTAGATGTACTTGAAAGCACCCAAGAAATGAATGTCCGCTAAATGTCATAGAGGTTTTCTTAGTCTGTGAAGAGAATCATGCCACAGACAAGTGTCCCTCCTTACTTGGACTTAAGGTTGTATATTAAAGTGGGGAAGCAACGCCAGAGCAACTCTATTTCATCAACTTTGTTGAAGAGCACTGGTGCCTCTCCAACACCTGCGTCGACCCCTATCTGATGCAAAATTTTCTTTTTTTTTTTAATTTTCTCTTTGCTCAGCCTTGTTCCAGCTACTCCTCCTTATGTGCCCTCGAGTGTCTTTTGATCTCTCAGAAGCCTGCATCTGGTTTGCTTTTGGTTTTGTGTGCCTTTGATGAGAATTTGTTTAGATTTTCCTTTGTTCTTATAATTAGGTCATTAGCAACTGATTTGTTTGATCATTGAGTGCTTGAAAGAATTGATGTTTTAGTCATCGTTCTGAATAATTTCTTTAATCAGTGATTAGACATGCATCTTAGTTTTCTTTCATTTGAAAATTAAGTGAAATTGAAAAGAAAAATATATTTGCATTGGAATATAGGGTTTTGTGTGTAAATTGGAATTGGAATAGTTTCATTTAAGGGAATTGCAATTAGCATATTGTTTGCTACATTTTCTATGTTGCATACTCTTTGTTCTCTTCCCTATTTTAGATAGATTTTCATTGAAAAGGAAAGTTTCATCTCTTTATGTTGGCTTGCATTTTAGGATATTTGGGTGAAATTCGCGGTGAGCCCTGAAATTGAAATCTAATCAAAGATAAACATTAAAATTTATTGAATCAGCCTAAGGAGCATTTGTAACATTAACACAAATATTTAGAGGTATAGGCTAGAGACGTGTTCTGACGTGTATAAACATAGGAGTTGTTGTTTTTTGCCAGAGTTGTATCCCCGAGGGTGAAATCTCGTTTCGTGTACATAAGTGTATCAGATCATTCTCCACGTACCTTTGGGTATATTGGATGGTGCTCCACACATGAAAAGTATATGGGAATGCCCGCATCATACCGTTGCGCATTAGATAGCAGTAACACAAACTACACTTCCACGTATTGTTGAATATATTTTGGAATTCCACCATATGTTGTTATCCTCGCCATAGGTAAATGAGTTGAACGCCTTGTACACTGTGATACATTGAACACAAAATTCGGGGAGATTGTCTACTTGTACGTAAATCATTGGTTATCGAAGGTTGTATATTGCAGTTCACAGTTTTTGGTAAACTTTATGCCTAGTTTACCCCATTTTTATTTAATTTTGTGTTAATTGTTAAAATTTATTAATCCAATGTGAAAGAACAACCCCCTACCCTCTGTCATTCGCGTAGAATGAAAAATAAGCCTCCTTTTCCACCAGAGGCAACTCTTGGTCATTGTCTGTTGGACATGGGATCCCTCAATGAAAGAAGGTAGAGAAAACTCCACATATCAAGGAGTAGAGCATGTAGTGCGGAGTCCATTTTGAGTCTTAGGGGCTTTGGGGTGGGTCAAAGCCCCTTATTATGTAATGGGATGGGACTATTTTATGAACGTTGAATTTTTCCCATGGTTTTCAGACCATGGTATTGTAAATTAAAAATCTATATAAGGAGTCTAGATAGAAGTCATAGGAAGTCGAAGTCGAAGTTGATGAAATGCATTTGGATGTAAAACTGTTTTGAGTGAGAGTCTGTGGATTTGGGTTAAGAGAAAAGGCTCCTGCAGCTGAGTGTGCAGAGACCTTAGGAAGTCTACAGCTGAGTGCGCAGGGTGAAAGTTAATGTATGAGAAAGATCTAAGCAAATAATGAAAGACTTGTTGAAATAGATCTGTGTTTCCATTGATGTGTTTTAGTTTACTTGATGTTTATAGATATTTGTGTTGAATAAGGGTTTCGATCTGTAATTGCATAGTGTAGTTTTGTTTATGGTTGTTTACCTTGTTTTATGTATGATTAATTAAGATTGTGTAGTCCGCTATTAAGTTCAACATATGTGTTGAATACACTTGTATAATTGATACATTTGTCCTCCAAAGCTTTTCCAAGGGAGGAAAGCCCTAAAGCCACAGTCCAATGTCCCTCTGGATGCAGAAACCTGGTTCTAGCATCCCCCTATATTTCCTCGAGTGAGACTTCGACCTGCGCAAGCAGATCGTTGCCGAAAGGGCCGGTAATAGTGGGTTTTGTTGGCTCGTGCAGCCACATTTGAACCTGGGTCTAGGTCCCATCAAGCCAACAAATGGTTCTGTTGTCAGGACCAAGATTTGACTGAGCGATAACTGGATGTGGAATCCATCTAAGCAAGAGATTGAAGAGTGGGTAGATCTAAAAGAACATGAGATTGTTATGAAAGAAAACAGAAATCCACGCATCTCTATTAAATATTGGTTAAAAAAGTGTATTTATACAGAGCAGTACGAGATCTTTTTCTCGTCATTTGCTAGCGAGTTGTACGAGTGGATATCAAGACTAGCTGCGCAGACGGGTCATTTCAATAATAAGCCGGTTGCGTTGTCTCCAAGGTTGATCCAGCAATCGAAGAAGACTAATAATTTTTTATTACTAGATTGATAGTATCCTTGGAGGGTTTATTATAGAGTTCACGATCGATACCTCGGTATCCTATAGCGAAGCAGAGTGCAATTTTTTCAAAGGTCTGTGAGGTAAGTACTTGAATTCACTGAAGTTCCGGATTAAAATTCTATTGTGTGAAAATGGCGTATTGTGGATGCGCTCAAATTGATGTTTGGAGAAAGAGAACTCGGTTCTACGTGAAGTGGTAAAAGATTCAAGAAAAATTGGGGTACTTACGTTGAAACTGAGTATAGTTCACTGTTCAGAACTAAGGGAGGGGAACGCAACCCTGCTACCCTGAGAAGTGTGTCACTGAGATCTAAAAATTAGCAGAGCACTGCGGAGATTCCCCAACCTTCCACCCCCGTCACCACCCATCTCCATATTGTTCCTCCACCTCCACCTCCCCCATTCACCATGGCCCAACCCCCAAAGATGTTTGTATTCAAGGGATCGGATGATCCTTAACAATTCTGGTTTGTTGCAGAAGCAATATGGAGTTTGCAGAACATTATAGATGAAAATATGATGAAAGCGCAGTTGGTTACAACGCTGCAAGACAAAGCATTGTCCTGGTATATGAAATATACTATGACGAATGCAAATGCTACATTGGCTGAGACAAAGACTAGGTTGAACATTGAATTCAAGAAACCAAATTCGCAATCCCAATGTATCACAGATATCAAAGAAATTAAGCAGTTGGGTACTAAACTATATGGGAAGTAGACCAGAGATTTAAGACATTGCTAAGCTAGGTTAGATTCAGGATCGTGGATGAACAACATAAATAATGGTTCATTTATGCGTTGTTGCCTCACCTTAGATTGTCTTTGTCACAACAGAAGATTGCAACCCAGGCTGAAGCGTTGGAGATAGTAATAAAGCTTGAAGCTTCGTCGATAGCCAATACAAGCATAGGGGTTCAAAAAATTCAAACACAATTGGCAAGTTTGCATATGGAACTCCAAGATCTAAAGAAAGGAAAGGAGGTAAGATCTGATATGTTGTTGGAAGTCTGGTGCATCAAGTGCAAAGAGAAGGGTCTCTATAAGGAGCAATGCCCTATTTATAGAGACTATTTGGGCGCTAGGATGCGGAGTCCATTGAAGCTTGGATCAAGTGTTGGGCCAAGTGTAGGGCCTAATGTCTGGTGTAGCATTTGCGAAGTGGCAGGCCAACATTCCACGGACTATTGTATCTGCTACAAAAATGTGTCAAATCACCGAAGCAATTATTTTGTAACTACTGCAGTTTGGTAGGACATGATGAACAATAATGTTGAAGCTACGATCTAATGATGTCACACAGTCTTGGTTCATATAGAATGCAAGTAGAAGGGCATGAAGCCTTAAGCTTGCTGACAGTGCGAGGAGGTTTCCAAGGCCGAGGGCGTGTCCGATGAGGAGGCATTGGTCATGGACGAGGGCAGATCATATGTTGCAACTGCTGAAAACCGAGATATTTACCAGGGATTGTCAGAATCCTACTACGGCTTCCTGTAAGTATTGTCAAGAATTTGGTCATGAAATTAAAGATTGTCCCATTTTATTAGATAAAATGCAGGAGAAGCGCAACCAACAAACGACTCAGAACATACAAATAATGTGGGTTGAACCATGTCAGGAAGATCCAAGCGCTAACATAGTAACACACAACGGTGCGCATACTGGAGAAGATCGTGCAGAGGGAAAGAAGCCTGTGACAGAGACATGGGTCCGAAAGGTAGAAGATAAGAATGTTGGGTTTAATGTACAACACAAGAATGAGACATTCATGGAAGCAAAGAATATATTTATGAATCCTGAAGCTTTGAAATCAACCACACAGAGACAGTTGTTTCTGTTGAAGAATTAGCCTGAGGATAATGTTGAAGTGAAGGAAATTGATATGTCTATCTTAGCGTCCTTTTTTCAGACGTGCATGAAATTTTTAAGGGGTCAGAAGGTTGTAGAAGGGTTACAGGAGCTGATAGATAAATGCGCTAGTAAGAAAGAGCCACGAGTAGAGTTGCACGTAGTAAATAAAGTGTACCATAATAAGAAGAGGACTAACCAGGATATGTGGTTGATTACACAAATCGGGGATTATGAGATGGATCAAGTCATTCTGGACCTGGGATCAGATGCCAACATTCTTCCAAAACAGGCATGGGAGCAGATGGGAAGGCCTCAGTTGCAATGGTCACCAATTCAATTAAGGATGGGAAATCAGCAGAAGATCATTCCTATGGGGTGATTACAGGGAATCGGCGTAGATATTGATGGAGCCAACATGATAGTCGACTTCGAAGTTATTGAGATCATTGATGATAGCAATCCTTATCCTGCATTGTTGGGATTTGAATGGGCTTACGACATGGATGCTATAATCAACCTGAAGAAGAGGCAAATGATCTTTGAAAAGAATGGTACCTGATATGTGGTGCCATTAGATCCTTCTGAAGGTGCGTGCTATACAGAGCCCGTTTAGCATGAGTATGGGATGCTAAGATTGACCAAATCTATAAGCTTACTATGCAGGATGAAGAGTATATTAATCCCATTGCGGATGGCAGAATATGTTATGAGCGCGATAGTTCAAGTGTTTCAAATTTCGATGAAGAGCTGGAGAATTGGTAGAATCGCTTGCATGAAGTCACTACTAGGTGATGTAACCGAGTTACCAAATCTATGTGCTGTGTTCGGTTGGAAGTGCATGACTTACCTTTTTATGATGGAATGGGGAATGTCGTCTTGTTTTTGAAAGAATTTGAGAAAAATGTACATGGGGATCAAAGATACGAAGCTTTGGACTTTGCATTGAGGTCCACTACAGCCCAATGGTGGCATGTGCACAGAGAAAGCTTAGGAGGATGGAAGGAGTTTTGCAAATTGATAAGGTTGATGTTTGGTCATATAGACACGAAGATCGTGGAGAAGTATGATGGTCAGAAAGATCCTCGTGAGCATTTATCTCAGTGGACAATAGCTTGGGGTCCAGAACCTCAACCAAAGTGGGTGCACATGTTCTTTCATTCCTTGGATACAATACCTCAGTAGTGGTATCTTGAAACACAGTTGCACCATGGACTATGGATTGGGACAAGATGATGGAAGGATTCTTGTTAACTTATAGCTTCGTTGATGGCTAAGAGTGTATTAATGAGACTCTTCAAGAAGTCAAATCAGGAGTGTTTCGAATTACCAAGGAGCCAAGGACAATCTAAACGTTAGGGCCCCACCACTGTCTCTTTTAGTTTTCAGTTTCGGCACAACTTACTATTTTTAGCAGTTTTTTGGGTCCTGAACTTCCGGAGCCATTTTGAGGCCCTAAACGACGTTTTTTTTGCATCGTGCCGCTTGTGAATAGGATTCTATTTCGGAATATACATTCGTAATCAACAATTTTATTCCTCATATATATATTTATAATGATGTATCATGTGCATCAAACAGAGATAGTATGCCAAAGTTACAACCCCGGGAAATTGATGTACCAATTTACCCTGGTGGGGCCCATATTATGGCGTTTCATCTCCTAGGGTTAGGTTTTTGGATGTTTAGGGTTTTCAATTGTTTCTCAATAATATATAGGCCTTCGAGCCTCATTGTAACATATTTCATAGGTCTGTAGCCACCAACGCCTTCTCAGAGATAAGCTACCAATGCCCTAGCTAGTTTATTTCCATTTTCTCTGTAAGAAAATTTCAGTTCTTTGATATTAATGAAATGAAGTGTTATTTCCACTGCATCTTTGTACTTATGGTTATATGTGTATTATGTTGCATTCCTGCATAAATCCGGATCAGTGGTATCAAATGGGTCTGCTTTTTCTCGATCCTTCTTTGCATGTCCCCAATGAGGTCGGGGTATAAGGAGTTAGGGCTCAATCTGGTTGAACCTTTGCAAGATCAGCCTCACAAAACCCGACGACCGCCCATGGGGGACGAAAAGAAAGATGAGGGAGTAGGAGATACTATCAAAATATTGCTTGAGGAGGTACTTGAAAAATAGAGGAACACGATGATGGATAACTTTGCCCAGATCCTTCAACGACTGCCCACTAGCAGCGCATTTGCATCCAACAGCCACTCTGGAGGCGCAAATCTCTTTAAGGTACAAATAAACTTTGACATTCCCATATTTGAGGGTCAAATAGATGAAAATGTCTTAGATAGATGGTTGAATCTATTAGAAGGATATTTCTCGGTTCATGACTTTTCCGACCTGGAGAAGATTATTTTTGCACTCCTCAAAGCTACCCCCCATGTCAAGGACTGGTGGGAAACCTACTATGAGAAAAAGGACGAGATAGAACCCTCTATGTTCTCAACCGTACCCACTTGGAATTCATTCTGAGATGCCATTAAGGAACAATACTATCTCGTGGGGAGCTATGAGGACAAGTACATATAATGGACCACACTGCAGCAACAAAGGGATCAAGATGTGCATGAGCTGATGAATCTGTTCCATACCCTACACACAAAGTTAGGTATCAAAGATTCAGAGAAACATTTGGTGCTAAAGTATCACAGTTGTCTGCACAGATACATTTAGGAGGAAATGGAGTTCCTCAACATCTCCTCGCCATACCGGTATGTTGCTAAGATTGAGCAGAAATTCAAATAGAAGAAGTGAGACTTTGGATCTGCGAATCAAAAACAAGGGAAAGGTGCCCCCAAACCACAAAACAAAGGAAGAATCCAAGGCATGGAAGCCCAAGACAACCTGCCAAAGCCACAAACAAAGAACAACACCATGAAGCTAAAGAAGGCCACGGGAAAGTGGTGTGAGTTCCCTAAGAGCTCCACTCACAACACAAGTAAGTGTTGGGCCAAGCAGTCGCTGGTGGCCGAGATGAGAGCTTTTGAATCAGATGCATGCTCTGACTCTGAATCAGAACCTGACAAGGAGAATGAAAAAGGGAAACAAATTATTGATGCAGAACCCAATGCCATCGTTGCCGCTACGAAGATCTAGAAGGAGGAACCGTAAGATCTAGAGGAGGAGGAGTGTCTCTTCCACTCCTAGATGTGGGTAAAGGGTTCCCCGCTACAGTTCGTTGTCGACAATGGGAGCCAAAATAACCTCATTTCAGTAGACACCGTGAAGCGGTTGGGCTTGTTGACCACAACACACCCACAGCCATAAACCATCAGGTGGCTTCACCAAGGATGGGATCTCCACGTCAGCCAGCAGTTCCGCCTTCCCAATAGCATAAATCCCTTCATGGATGAGGTATAATGTGACATTGCTCTTCTCGATGTTTCTGATGTATTATTAGGCCAACCATACTTGTGGAAGTGACATGCTGTGTATGAATCTCGGCCGCGCACTGTTATTGTTACTTTGGGAAATAAGTTGTACAGGATACTAGAGGTATCACCGCCTGTCGCAATCTCTTTGGTTACTGCAAAACAATGCAGTAAGCTCATTTCCCAAACCAGGAAATTTTTTTTCCTGATGATCTGCCCCCAGGGCAAGAAGAAGACTGGGGCCATGACCTCCAAAAAGGGCTCCTCTACATGATAACAACAAATGGACAAGGTTTTGGAGGAGTACAGGGACATCTTCATCTCACCCATAAGGGGTTCCTCTTCACTGTCAGGTCAAGTATCCCATTGATCTAACCCCAGGTGCACTGCTACCCAATGGACCGATCTATCGACGCTCTATTCTGGAGAACGATAAAATCAAGAGGCAAATTCAGGAGCTACTGCATAAAGGTCACTTCCGGCCAAGTTCATCACCCTGTGGGAGCCCGATCGTGTTGGTACAGAAGAAGGATGGGACTTGGAGACTTTGTATTGACTATCGGGCACTGAACAAGATCACTGTCTGGAATAGGTACCCGATCCCACGGATTGATGACCTTCTGGACCAACTCAAATGGAAATATTTCAGCAAGATCGACTTGAAGTCCAGGTATCATCAGGTACCAATTGAACCCTTCGATGTGTGGAAGATTGCTTTCAAAGCCAAGGAGGGCCTGTTCGAATGGATGGTCATGCCTTTCGAGTTGACGAATGCTCCTGCAACCTTCATGTCGCTGATGGATGACATCTTGCAACCATTCACCAACTCATTTGTAGTAGTATACTTGGATGACATCTTGATCTTCAAATAGACTTGGGAAGAGCACCTCCACCACATCCGACAGGTCCTTCAAACACTGCGGCAACACAAGTTAAAAGCACCTAAGAAGGCGTTTTTGGTACGCACCTAGGTTCATTATATGATACATTATTACGTAAAGGCATGTGGATAATACCAAGATCTGGGAAGACATCAGGAATGCTTCCGGTGCCCAACCACCTAACAGTAGCTTGTGCACCTTCAGGTCTTGCCACTTTCTACTGGTGTTCATAAGTGATTCCTTCAGTATCACTCGGTCTCCGAGAAATGTCAAGGGAGGAGCGAAAGCAAATTTCTTTTGGTCGGAATCTCAACAGAAGGCGTTTGTAGAATTGAAACATCGCATATGTTCTGCGCCAGTGCTCACATTACCAGACTTGCAACAACCATTTGACATCGAGGCAGATGCCTCTAACTATGCTATTGGGGAAGTTCTTACTCAGCAGGGGCATCCAGTGGCATATCATAGTGAGACATTGTCCGACACAGTCTGCAAGTATCCCACTTATGACAAATAAATGTATTCCATTGTGCAGGATTGTTGACAATGGAAGCATTACATTTTGGGGAAGGAAACAATCATCCACATAGACCACCGACCCTTGCAGTTCATATAGACACAAGGGAAGTTGCAGAACGATCGCCATCAAAAGTGGTCCACATATCTGCAATAGTTTCATTTGAACATCAAGTACAAGAAGGGTAGCACCAATAATGAAACATAAAGCCTCACTAACCACCAATCAATCCAACCACCATTTTCAACCTTTCCGGCCACGAGACTCTCAACGTTTTCACTTTCATACAATAGCGATCCGTAATTGCACACATACAAGGCACTTTTGGGGGGTATGCAAGTTCCAAATTTTCACCTCCAAGATGCACTATTATGTCACCTGGGACACCTTTGTGTTCCTTCAAGTGAGCGTGCCAAGATGATATGGGAAGCGCACTACAGTCGAGTCGTTGGGCATTTTGGGGTCGAGAAAATAGTGGCAGTACTACAAAAGTATTTCTATTGGTTGAACCTTCGACAGGATGTCGAGAAGTACATCAGATCCTGCACTGCTTGTGCCATTGCCAAACCGACCATCAAGAAGCAAGGGCTCTATACTCCGCTACCTACCCCTGGTCGACCTTGGGAATCCATCTCCATGGATTACATGTCAGGCCTTCCTTCTACTAAGCATGGAAATGACTGTGTTTTCGTGGTTGTCGTCAAATTATCGAAGATGGCTATTATGGCGTCCTGTAAGAATAATATCACAGTAGAAACCACTGCTAAACTCTTCTTTGAACGAGTGTGGGTTCACTTTGGGATCCCACAGTCTATCATATCAGATCACGACAGCAGGTTTCTCAACACATTTTGGTCCAACCTCTGGTCAATGTTGGACACCAAGCTCACAAAGTCCACAACTTTCCATCCCCAAATTGATGGCCAGACAGAGGTCGTCAACAGGATGATTGTACACATTCTGCGCATGTACAATTCAAAGCATCCACGCACATGGGAGGAGAGCCTCCTGCACAACATGTTATAATGGTCTCTCCATGCCCAACAAAATGCCACCCCCTTTCAGTGGGTCAGATTCCAACCACTATGTCCCATTGACGTAGCTGGCGTTACTGCGCTTACCAGCTATCTGCCCATGTCCAAATCAAGTCGACAAAGTGAAAATTTTCATCGAGCACATTCAGCACATCTACCAATAGGTTCATGACATATTGGATAGAGCCAATGCTAAGTACAAGCAATGGCATGATCAACATTGGGTGCCACACAACTTCCAGGTTGACGACAAAGTGTGGCTACATTTGCAGAAGGGGCGCCTCACTAGACCCCATTGCAAGCTTCGTCCGCTCTGATAGGGTCCGTACACCATCACCAAGGCTAGGAACAATGCCTTCGAGCTCATTATTCCACCATTCCTTGGTCTACACCCAGTATTCAATGTGGACCGCCTTCATCCCTACTTCCCACCTCTACTAGACACCTCTAACATTGCAAAACAACTCACACCAACAGAGTTAAACCCAGACTACATGGAATAGGATACCACCGATTGTATCATGGACATGTAAATCAAGAACACTCGCCAACAGAAGATCCAACTATATTGGGTTGTCAAAGTTGGCCAAATCCTGCACCAGGGACCAAGTTCAGCAGAAGTTTCCTCATCTTACAGAGGAACTCAACGCAATGGGGACCATTTCTTCCTAAGGGGGGAGGAATGATCCAGGTGGATATCAGTGGCCACCTGCCTATTCCACTTGGGGCCCCACCATTGCCTCTTTCAATTTTTCAGTTTCGGCACAACTTACTATTTTTAGCAGTTTTTTGGGTCTAGAACTTCCGAAGCCGTTTTGAGGCCCTAAACGACATTTTTTGGGCATCACGCCACTGGAAAATACAATTTTATTCTGGAATCTACATTTTTGACCAGCAGTTGTAGTCTTCGGATAGATCTTTCTAACGATGTATCATGTTCGTCAAACAGATATAGTATGCCAAAGTTACGACCCCAGGAAATTGATGTACCAATTTACCCCGACGGGGCCCATATTATGGTGTTTCATCTCCTAGGGTTAGGTTTTTGGATGTTTAGGGTTTTCCATTGTTTCTCAATAGTATATAGGCCTTCGATCCTCATTGTAACACAAATTTCAGAGGCCTATAGCTGCCACATCTATTCTTAGAGATAAGCTACTAGCGCCCTAGCTAGTTTATTTCCATTCTCTCTGTAAGCAAATTTTAGTTCTTTGATATTAATGAAATGAAGTGTTATTTCCGTTGCATCTTTGTATTTATGGTTATATGTGTATTCTGTTGTGTTCCTGCATAAATCCGGATCAGAGTGACAATATTGGAGCCTATGAAATGGGTGACTAGTATCTAGGAGGTCGGGATACTGAACATGATGTATGTTCCACACTTCGGGCGGAATGTTATTAACACTATTTTTGTGCGAGAAATAATGACATTAGTGCACGATGACTGTTTGTGGCTAGGGAAGAAGATCAATATTGACGCGATGCTCATCAGGAGGATTACGACCCTTCCTTGTCTTGGATTGTACCCCGTGGAAGATTTTGTGGGCAAAGATTAGGACAAAGAACTTGCAGACTAGATGAAGAAAAATTTCAATTTGACGAAGGGAACCTGAGGTTATTCAATTAGCTCCATTTCTCATATAATTTTGTGCTTTTCTACGCACATTTTAGTAGGGAAAATTATGAGAAAGAGCTGTGGAGAGGAGGCTTATGTGTCGGTCATATCCTTGGTTGTGGAGTGCGCCAAAGGCATTGTTTATAACTTGGCAGAATATTTATGTAGTGAATTCCTCGTTTATTGCAGAGCAGCTCAAGAAGAGGGAAATTAGTTCCACTACGTGTGGATCTTGCTCCTCATTGCATTGATGGCTTGGAGGGAGCCCGATGAGTCGCAGTTTCCCACTGCGAACCCAGATCTGTGCAAGGCGGCCAAATATGCCTCGATGTGGCATTCGACGGAACCAACCAGGGTCATGGAAAATAATATTTTTTGGGTTGGATTTGAGATGAGTTTGCGAACAGTAACTAACCAAAATCCTTGGTTGTCACCCAACATTGTGAATCAATACCGACAGATCACGGATTTCCACCACATACATATTCAGGTGAATAAGGACCTCACTGGGGTCTAGTACGAGTTGTCGTACCTTGTAGAGGAAGAGGATGTGGAAGTCATCATCGGTAAATGGCCAAGAGATTGGTTAACTCTGCTTACTTAAGGTGCAGAGCAAGCAAGAACAAGTGGTATGAAGCCTTCCACATCAATGGGACAAAAGGACAAGAAAGTCACATTTGTGACTGGTAAGAAACTGAAGCAGAGATTTTGGAGATAGGACGAGGTGATACTCTTGGTGGTGATATCAATGTGGATCCATCTGACCCCCCACCCCTTGTACTACTAAAAGGAGACAACCACAAAAGGGCGGCACAAGGAAGAAGGTGAATTCATATAGGTTCGTCCTCCCAGAAGCAATGTCTTTATTGAAGGGACCTCAACGAGATTGGTGATACTATCAAGAACATCACGGAGAACTTATGGGGCAACATCGAAGAAAAATACAAGAAGGTATTGGTAGACGTCCATAAGGGGCTAAAGGACTTGCAAGTTCAAATGAGCACAGCTTAAGCGAGCGTGAGTCAAGTGAGCAGGTTGCAAGCGAGCACGGTCCAAGTGAGCGGGGTACTAGCAAGCACAAGCACGACATTGCATGAGCTGGAATTGACAACTGATACCCACGCAGTGTCAATCCCTATAATAACATTATGTTTTGACACTACAGAGAAGATGGAGCAGGCGGTCCACTAGAAGAACACGAAGCTAAATCTTATTGTGCTACCACTCCAAGCTTTGCATGAGTTCCACCAGGGTATTGCTGAAAAATTAAAGATCAAAGAGCAGCATGCTCTTGTAGTCATTCAGGATGTTTGGTGGGAAAGATAGAGTATGGCCGAGGAGAAATAATTGGTGGTACAAGATTGTGAGATTGAGACTATGCACAGGCAGAATCTGGAGGAAGTCATCACCAAGGCTTGTAGCAAGCTACAAGAGCTCCAGATTCAGGCTACAACTGTGCTAGAGGAAAAAGTGGCCAAGCTTGTCACAGCAGTAAAGGAATCCAAATCTAAGGTCAACGAAGTGCGCCTTGAGTTACAGATGAAGATAACTAAGTTGCAGATGCAATTGCAGCTGAACACTCCTCCAGAAGTCTGAGAGCAACGCACAACAAATATCAAAGCTGCCACGGAACATATTGAATCCCGTATACAAGAGTGCGCAAACATATTAAGAGAAGTAATGGATGTATGGGCCTCATTGCAAGAGGATCCTCAGGTGTAGAAGATAGAGGTCTAAGTCCATGAAAATCTAAAAGACATGGATTAGATTAAGGTAACTGCCAAGACCTTAGCACTGATGCAGCGATTTACCCACCTCTAAGAGAGTAAATTTTTACAACGACAGGTCGATGAGTTGTGTAGGAGGGAGCAGCTACTTACAGAAAAAATGAATCCATGGGAAGTTGAGGCTAGCCAGCTCTCCCAAACTGCATAAAA
This sequence comes from Pinus albicaulis, assembly GCA_034641835.2. Classification (NCBI taxonomy): domain Eukaryota; kingdom Viridiplantae; phylum Streptophyta; class Pinopsida; order Pinales; family Pinaceae; genus Pinus; species Pinus albicaulis. The sequence continues at coordinate 633,193,918 of CM076571.1, forward strand.
TAAGTTGAAAGCATTGTGCAAGACACAGAGAGGATTCGAGCAAAAGTCAGCCAAGACAGTCACAGAGACGTTGCTCAGTGAATTCAAAGATTTTGAAAAGCAGTGCGCCAAAGCGATTCCACCATTGAAGGATGCCTTGAGCGGCATAAAAGCGAAGATCAATGGCACACCATCATTGTGACTTGGGACGAGTCACAGTTTTGTGTTGGGGGCATGTTGGACATGGGATCCCTCAATGAAAGGAGTTACATAAGACTCTACAGATCAAGGAGTGGAGTGTGCAACGCAGAGTCCATTTTGAGTCTTACGAGCTTTGGGGTGGGTCAAAGCCCCTTATTATGTAATGGGATGTGATTCTTATGAACGTTGAACTCAACCCATGGTTTTCAAACCATGGTATTGTAAATGAAAAATCTATATGAGTCTAGATTAAAGTCATAGGAAGCTGAAGTCGAAGCCTAAGTTGATGAAATACATTTGGATGCAAAACTATTTTTGAGTCAGAGTCTGTGGATTTGGGTTAAGAGGAAAGGCTCATGTAGTTGAGTGTGTTGAGACCTTAGGAAGTCTACAGCTGAGTGCGCAAACCCCTGCAGCTGAGTGTGCAAGGTGAAAGTGAATGTATGAGAAAGATTTGAGAAATTAATGAAAGACCTGTTGAAATAGATCTGTGTTTCTGTTGATGTGTTTTACTTTACTTTTTGTTTATGAATATATGTGATGAATAAGGGTTTCGATATTTAATTACATAGCATAGTTCTATTTATGGTTGCTTACCTTGTTTTATGCATGATTAAGTAAGATCACAAAGTCTGCTAATAATTTCAACAAATGTGTTGAACATCGCTTGTATAATTGATAGATTTGTCCTGCGAAGCTTTACTAAGGGAGGAAAACCATAAAGACGTAGTCCATTGTCCCTCTGGATGCAGAAACTTGGTTCTAGAATCCCTCTATATTGCCTCAGGTGATACTTCGATTTGAGCAAGCATACTATTGCCGAAAGTGCCGGTAATAGTGGGTTAACCACATTTGAACTTGGGTCTAGGCCCCATCAAGCCAACATTTTCAGAAGCATAAGAAAATGAAAACTATAGAATCAGGAACTTCAGGAACTACTTTTGGTCCACCTCCTGAAATTGATCCACGAGAATCATCCTTCCCTGTCAATACTGAGCCTGAGATTACATATTATTTTGCGGTGAATCTGACACAGTCAAAACAAAAGCACCTGAGACTTTGTTGCCTGAGCTTATTGAGCCTGAATTCGCTAAATTAGACACCCTGCAACTTGAGGTCATACAACCTGAGGTACCTCGGTCATCTTCACTTGTTACTTCAGGACCTTCCTCTTCTCTTCCTCTGTCTTAGACACAACCACAAACTATATATCTTGGACTTGACGAAGAACCACTTCCATCTGGTCTTGTGAATATTGAAGATATCCCACAGGAAGAACCTCATCCCTCTTCTCCTATTCATTTGAGAGGACTTCATCTTTATTAGGTTTGTCCTCTTCCTCCTCAAACTCCATTGTAAACTCCTTTATCTGATTCTTTTCCTTTCACCTCACCCATGAGTTTCTTGCGACAATCATCTTTGGGATTGTTAACCATGACTAAATCTGTTATGGTTTTCCATCCTACTACTATGGTTGAGACAACCAATGTTTCTTACCTCATCCATGTTTGCGACATCGCCAGAGACAAATTTGTATGGTGGCCCATTCATCCCACGTAGTTATCAATCATTGTTTGGTACCTTCTCTAGTGCAACATCCAATCCATGGACCTCTCCCATGTTATCTACTTCTGGAATTACATCTAAAACTTCTTTAATGAACACTATATATTCTGCTCCCTCTCCTCCACCTACACCTACAGTTGAATAGTAGGTTGGCCCTTATGTTAGTGGGAATGGATACTTATAACAACCCAATTCTCCTTATGTTGGGTACCCTCCTTCTAGGGTGCAGTTGCCTCCATCATCCCCTCCTCCATTGGTAGGGGGAAACCTGTCATTGGTATACCAAAGGTTAGTGCTCAACCTTATTTGGATCCATAATCTCCTGGAATGGCTAATAATTCTTGGAAAACTACTTTTCCCATACAACCTGGTTCGTTCGTGGATCCATCTTTAATTTCTCAACATGTGCCATCCGCATCCCAAATTCCTACATATCAATCTATCCCTCAACAAGCTCAAATCAATGTAAGACAAACTTTATAGGTTTCACGTATGACTTAGTTGATCCCATCGGTATATCTAGTACTTCCCAAGTCTCGTTTAGTCAGCCTTTACAAGGTAACTTACAGTCTCAATCGCTTGGACAAGGTCCTCAAATTCCGATAGGACAGACCGCATATGGTATGGCACAACCTCCGCTGACTCCACCTTATGTTGGGATAATGAAAAATACCACAGGGCAACAATATCATCCCTCAAATGCCTTATCAAGGCTATCAAACCCAAACACAACCATTCCAACATTCGCAAGGTTATCTTGGATCTGGTCAACAAGGTTATGCATATTCTGGTTATGAAAATCCTCCTTATCCTGGTGCCCAGGTTCGTCTTTATTAGAAATATTCTTATCATGGAGCGTAGATACATGTTTCTCAAGCTATCTCATCTTCTCCAGGATATACTGCACTGGATTTCAATAGGCAGTTATCTTTTGTGGTAACTCTTGAATTTATAGATTTGACTTGGTTCACGAATGACCCCATCACTCATTCTCCTTGGTGGCTGATAATTCCTACAAAATTGCCTTATGATATTCCAAGATTCAATGGGAATACTGGAGAAGACCCATCCACACATGTTATGACTTCTCATGTATGGTGTTCTTCGAAATCCCTTAATGATGATTCTATTTTTATGTGTCTTTTCTAGCGCACGTTTACTGGGTCTACAGTGAAATGGTACATTGAATTACCTAGAGCTTCGTTCAATAAATTTAGCTCCTTAGCCACTACATTCCTAACACATTTCCAGTTACCATATGATATGAGATTGGAACAGATTTTGACCAACCTTAAACAAAATAATGCCACTCACATTTCCGATCATATTCATGAGTGGTGATGTTGTCATCGATTGGTTAAAATGTATGTTCTTGACTAATTATTAGCGGAATGGTTCATTAAATATTTGTTGCCATCCATTACAGAGGATGTAACTAAGGGAAAAGTTGTGACTAAAGAGCAAGTAATTGCTCGTGCTCAGTATTTGGATCTCATTTATACCCAATTAGGCATGCTTTATGAGAAAATACCAAACGCTCTGAGACCTTCCAACATTGTTCCTCCTCCTCCTTGAAAATAATCACATGTTGTTGATGGTGTGATTGGTTATGCCATCTTGTAGTTGAAAATTAAACTATCTAGTGCTGATCTCTGCATGACTGCTCAAAACCCTCCATCCACTCCTCCTACAGCTTCTACTTCTGATATCAATGTCATTCAATCCAATAAAGGAAAATCTCAATGGCAAACAGGAAGTAAGAAGAAAGGCAAGGTAAGAAGAAGAAAGATTCTCCTTCGTAGGTTAAACAAAATAACTAGTCTTATGACGAAAAATGGAAACCCCGTTATCCATGTTTGATCTATAACGAGGATCACTTCACTCGTGACTGTCCCCATCGAGTTGAAGTGAACCAATTCTTGAAATATTCTACTTCACCCACTATGTTGACTGATCCATTTCCAAATCAGGAGACTCACATGGTTGCTCGGGACCCTTCTTCCTCTAACTCGGTTTTAATGCCTTCCTTTGCTAAGTCAAAATCTAATGTTATGGTGGCCACCCGAAGTAAGGACTATGGTAATGTGAATCCTCTGAATGGTGATGATACTGATCAACCTACCAGTTCGGTTGTGTCTCCATTAGATCATACTATTCCTAAGGAATTAACCATTAAGCCTCCCAAAGGCGTGATTCATAAATATTCTTTCAATCCTTGTGCGAGAACCACTTAAAATTACAATGTAGTTTAGAACTTGGCTCAGTCTCCATCCGCTGTGTCCATTCTCGAGGTGTTGCAAAACTATCCCACCTAGAAGAAGGCTTTGCTTTCTTCTATCGATGTATTTATCCTTCGGATTCCGACCTAGTCGTTTTCAATCATCAGAACTATTCACCTCAACTTTTGGCTCAATTAGCTTTTACGATCGAGGTTGTTATTCGAGGTAATAATGTCCATCATTCTATTGTGGACGAAGGAGCCTAAACCATTATTATGTCCTTATCTTGTTGGAAGGCTATCGATTCTCCTTAATTGAGTCAATCACCGACCACCTTGAAGGCTTTTGACGGAAGAACATATAAACCTTGTGGAATTTTAAATTCGTTACAAGTAGAATTAGGAGGTAAATCTGTATCCATAGAAGTTGAAGTTATTGACGAACCACTAGAATATAATCTTCTATTGGGTCGCATGTGGGTTTATGCCATGGCTGCTGTCTTTTCAACTTATTTCCAAATGATCACTTTTCCTCATAAAGGTGGTATAGTAGTCATCAATCAACTCACATTCTTTGCCTCTAGTTCTTAGGTCACTAGAAGTGTCCCTCTTGTAGGGGAAACTCTACACCTGTATCATCATGTCGAGGTTGGACTGCTTAAGGACTCCTCTCTCATGGTAAAATTTTCACTTCCTCCTCCTTTTCTTCTCGATAGCTCTCCTTTGTTTGCCTATATCAATATGATATCTTATTATACTATTCCAATTAATCCTTGGATAGTACCAGATGAGACTAATATCGACAGTTTTGGCGGCCGTATGCCACTTAGCCCCATCAAGATTGATTACGAAGCCATATATTCAGCTTGTGTGGATTTTTCCAATCTCTTCTCTTTGATTAATTGGGTTGATCGTTCATTGGATTATGGCACATCCTCTAATATTTTCTCTCACACATTTCCTATTGATGAGAGCATCATGGAGATCACGATTCCAAACGATGCATCATGGGATGATCATCATCATTGTTACTCCTTACTAGATTTCATTGAGGATAATCTCAATGACCTATATCTACCCAATATCATCGAGTTTTCTATGAATTATGTATCCATTCATGAAGTCAATTCTGAAAAGAACCTGTCAAATATTGAAGAGAATATCACTCTCGATATGTCGACCAAACCTAACATCATCGAGAATCTACATATCGATGCGTATTGCTCTCCAGATGAGATTAAGACCTATAAAGCCTTATTCCAGGAATTTTTAGATGTCTTCACCTGGTCTTACGAGGAGATGTTAGGCGTAACAACCCTAGTTAAAAATCCATGAAAAAAAAATATAATACTAAGGTCATGGGACACATATGGAAAGGCATGAAGCATTATTGACATTTTATTTATGAAGATAAAGGAAAATATGAGAAAAGGGTGGTGAAAGGTCATTGGTTGCATGTCAGGAGGAAAATGAAGGAAAATAATGGAAAAGGAATAAATTGGGGATCTCATTAATAAAAAGGCTTTTGAGGATCAATTGGCAAGCTTTTTGCAAAGACTTTTGTTAGTTCAGTTTTGGAGCTCTCATTCTATTCTCTCTTTCTCTCGTGCTCTCAGATACTTAGATTTTCTTGAAGCACTCTTGGAGAGTGTGGCATACTTGGATTTTTGGAGAAAGAATGAAAAGAAAGAGTAGGAAAACACAAGAGGACATTGGGATCAACCACTACAACGAGTTTTTTTTGCAGGTACTGAGTTACATGTATGTTTTCCTCACTAGTTTTGGCATGCATGGTACATGCATGTGGTTTCTTGGTTATGATCTCTCATTGGCATGTAGGACTGCCTGGATTGAAAATGGTTTTTCCTAGCCTTTCCATTTCCTGGATATCCATGGTGTTGTGGGTTTATTTCCTTTTGTTTTTGGTTGGTTCTCATGTGCCTTTGGCTTTGGGTTGAGTTATTAGTTGTTAGAGCTTTGGTTGGACAAAATCTCTGGAGCCCTTGTTGGGTTGAGTTACTAGTCTTGGATCCTTGGTTGGATAAACACTTTGGAGCCTAACAATAGTTGTGGGTTGAGTTACTAGTCCTAGAGCCTTGGTTGGAACAAACGCTCTAGAGCCTTGGACATCTTGGTTAAAAACCGATTTGGTGATGGTTAGTGATGTTCGACCATGAGGTGGAATCACTGGTTGAGGGTTAGGGTGGTTAGCCTCTAGAAGCCCTGGTTTGGTTGTGCTTGATGTGTTTCATGAGATCCCACATTCATGCTTGGAATATGTCACAGGGGTGACTGGATAAAAGAAAGATTTGGTTCATCCTAGTCAATGGTCGGGTGGTACGTGGAAATACCTAACTTGGTTGGATTTTCATATGTTAATAATAGATATTTTTCCCTTGGTATTTTCATGGGTAAAGGTACTTTATGTTATGTGGCTTTAATGGTTATTTCCTTATTGATATATCTCTGGTTATTTGTTAGTTATAAGCATGTTTTATGGCAGTTATGATGTATGACTCTCAGCATGTTTTGATTAGTATGGGAAACAATAATGAATGAATTTCCTAATAGATGATAATGTAGCTAATGTGAGAAGGCATCAATCCTTCTAGACGATTCTCAGATAAGTATGAGACCCTTATGCTCAGATATGTTGTTGAAACCTGTAGATTTCATATTTGCGATATGTTTGATGAAATGACTGTCATGGTTTGGCTTGGTTAGGTCAAGACCTTGATCCAGTTTTTTGTTAGAGGTGTTGTCTTGGTGTCATTCATTGTCTTGAAAAGTCTCATCAAGTTTCAAGCAGTGGTTGGAGACTAGCCCTGAAAAAATCACTTAAATCTCACAATCTCTGGCACATAACTAGCTGAAAAGGACTGCAATCTCTCCCTTGCAGGCATTATGGGAGCGAATGGAGGGTCCCAGTCGCATGCATGCCCAGGTCATGGGAGAAACTGGAGGTTTTTTCAGTGAAAAGGAAATTTGACTCAGGGCTTGGCCACCTGGAGGGGAAATTTAGCTTATGTGGGCTATGTAGCTCCTGAGAAAGGTCAATAATGTTTTCTTGTGTCAATTCCACTTCCTTAATTGCACTTAGGGATTTGTATCATATCATAGTAACACTTCGTCACATGTTTACCCTAGTTTGCAGGTTACTTGGGTAGATGTGTGGGTAGGGTGTTACACCAGTTATCAATTTGAACATCATGGTGCATGAAATAAAAAACTATCTTGCTGCTAAACTAGTTCGGCAACGCCTCCATCCAGTCCATCCCAAGAAGGTTGTTGTGATTAAAGCCGAGGTTGAAAACATTCTACACGCAGGTTTCATCTACCCAATACCTTTGACTGATTGAGTGTGAAATATTGTTCCTATCATGAAGAAACGGGGAACAATTTGTGTGTGTGTTGATTATCGAGACATAAATCATGCTTGTACAAAGGAAAATTACCCCACCTCGTTCATCAACTAGATTGTTGATGACTATGCTGGCTGTGAAATCTTTTTGTTTGTAGATGGTTTCTCCAGCTATAATTAGATCAACATTCTCTTGGCGGACCAACCTAAAATTGCATTCATTTGTCCTTGGGGCACATTTGCATACTAGAAAATCCATTTCGGATTAAAGAATGATGGGGATACTTTTCAGAGGGCAATATATTATGCCTTCCATGAAATCAAACATATAATGCAACCTTATTTGGACAATTTTCCTGCTCACTCGTAACATTAGACTGATCACTCGATGCATCTTAGGGCCATATTTTTACGATGTATACACTATCATATTTGACTTAATCCTCACAAATGTGTATTTTCTGTTATTTCTGGTCGACTTCTTAGTTTGTTTGTTTCAAAACATGGAATTATTATCGATCCCTTGAAAGTTTAGGCGATCATCGATCTTCCTGCTTCTTCTTCCCTCCTTCAGCTTCAACAAATCCAAGGGAAGGCTAACTTTATATGGACGTTTTTCCCTAACAACACCAAATTAACCAAAGGATTCATTCTCGTCTGCTAAAGAAAGGGGTTCCCTTCCATTGGCATGACACTGCTCATAAGGTGTTGGATTCCTTAAAATATGTGCTAATTCAAGCATCCTTGTTATGCTCCCCAGATTACTAGAGCGATTATTTCATGTATCTCGTTGTTTCAATTACTAACATCACAATGGTATTTTTCAAGGAGGAATATGTAGGGACTGAGCATCCTATCTATTAATTGAGTCGAAATCTTAATAATACCAAAATTAAGTACATGCATGTCGAAAAGTTAGCTTTGGCAGTTGGTCAAGCTATCCAAATATTTCGCCACTATATTTTTCTTCGTTAAACTATCATAATTTCAGATTGAAACCATATGACATACATTTTGTCACATCAATTACTAGGGGGGGAAATACTACAAATGGATCGTCATCCCGCAGTAGTTTGATTTGGAATTAATCAAATCCAAGTCAAAGAAATCCTTAATTTTTGTTGAGCAGATATGCGACCTTCCCACCATTGGTTTTGAATCAACATATGAAAATTCCATTCCAGAGGAGTCATTGTTTCTGATCTCATCAGCTGACCCATGGTATGGAGAAATTCTTATATATCTCCAGACCCATACTTTTTGGTCTGATAGCTCTCGATATGAATAGTGACGTATTCGATATCAAGCCAAGAATTACATCCTCATTGGCGACACCCTCTATCGTCATGGTATTGATATAGTTTTCCGAAGGTGCCTCACCCATGAGGAGGCTGAGATGTCTTAAATGAATGCAACTAAGGGGCTTGTGGAGGTCATTTATCTGGTTATGCCACTACATAAAAGATTTTGCGTGCAAGTTACTTTTGGCCTACTATATTTCGTGATTGTATTCTCGTTTTCCAGAAGTGTCACACATGCCAGATTTATGATCGTAAGACCCATGCTTTGCTCACTCCTTTGCATCTTGTTATCGCCATAGGTTCATTTGTGAAATGGGGTATTGATTTTATGACATGTAACCCTCACTTGGATGGGGGCATGGCTATATCATCGTAGCTGTAGATTACTTTACCAAAAGGGCCGAGGTGATGCCTGCATTTAACAATACCAACGAAATAATTGCTTATTTTTTCTTTAACCATGTCATTTCATGGTTTTGTGTTCCACAAGCCATTTTTATGGACCATGGAAAACATTTTCGTAATCACATGATGTCTGAACTAATTGCTAAGTTGGGATTCTCACATGAAAGTGCCACTCCCTACTACCCTCAGGCGAATGTGCAAGTTGAGGCTATTAATAAATTTCTCAAGACGATGCTTCAACATATGATAAGGGTCCACAGATCGGATTGGCATTTGATTATTTATGTTGCTTTGTGGGCGTACCAAAGCTCTGTTAGGACTGCTACTGGATTTACTCCCTTTCAATTAGTTTATGGTCTAGAAGTTATCCTTCCAATTGAATGTGAAATTTCATCACTGAAACTGGTTGTAGAACTTCTTCCTGCCACTTTCATAGAAGAGGAACGCCTCTTACATATAACACGCTTATATGAGACTCGGCGAGATGCCACCATGGCTAATGAAGCCCATAAGAAACGTATCAAGGTGAAATGTGACAAGGGTGTCAAAACTCGTGTATTCTCAGAACAAGACATTGTCTTGATATATGACTAAGAGTCTAATAACTAGGGATCAGGGAAGTTCCAACCTATGTGGTTAGGCCCATAAATTTTCAAGCATGTTCTTACTAAAGGGGCCTATGAGTTAGTCTATTTTGATGGAGTCCACTAACGTAGCCTAGAAATGGGTAGTACCTTAAGAAATACTATGCTTAATTCCTTGTGTAGTGCACTGTGTACATATTGTATATAGGTGTGTTAGTATGTTTTCGATGTGTACCTTCATAGTTTTCTTCGTTTTTAGTTAATCTCTTTTACGTTTGATTTGCAGATGTTGGCATCCCTTGAACCATATGTTGGTTATGTTGATGGCACTAGTCGTAGTACTTAGAATCTATTCTCCGCAACGTGGGATATATTTTCTCCAAATGGTGAGTTAGTGAGTTTGCAAAGGATTTGTATTGGTCGCTCTTCCAACAACATCGTGATAAAGCTATTGTTTGATGTTATTTTGAATGATATCTATCGTATGGCCATCAAACTTGACTCACGACTTGTAGTACAACATCTGACTAATGTTTATTTAGTTAGAAGTCCAACTATGCTCTGTAGGTTCTTAAGGGTTCGTCTTCTAGAAAAATACTTTGATTTCATCCAATATCTAAACATTTCTAGAAATCTAAACGCATTGACAGATTCATTAGCTAATCATGTTTTAGATAGACATTTGCGACATATGTAAATAAATTTCAATACACATCATATCCATTGAAAGAGATAATAGAAACATAAGAAACACTGAAGATAGTTGTATATATATGTTTAGTTTTACAAAATTTGTGCTCGAGACACATATGGCCACACTACTTATCATATCCAAAACATACATGCAAATATGGTTATACGCCTCCTAGTAGACTAGTCATAGTGTTCCTGGTAACATGCCACAACATAGTCCATCTTGCGTAGTAGTCGACTAATGCGACTAGGAACTCCGATAGCGTGTCGCTACAGTCTCATAGGAAGTTGGTCGACTGTGATCTCAGCTATGTCATGTGTCAACCCTTCCATATGATGCTCTACCTCTGCTAGGGTCTCAATCACAATGAGATCATGTAGTACATCTCATCTTGCTACAACAAATTTTGTTGGCGCTAGTACCTATTGTGGGTCTCCGGAGATATGAGGAACCCACAGATCGAAAGGGTCCAACATCTGAATGTACAAATTGATAGTTTAGTCTTGTATAAATAAAAAACACAAAAAAATTATAAAACTTAAAAAATAAAAATGATCAAAATGTCTTACCTATAGCACCCCATCGCTCACCATCAAGAAGCGTGAGCTTAGGGTATCCACGAAAATCCACCCCTGTGTATGGATACTCTTTTTTCATAATGAGCTTCCTATGCAACCATCTGAAGAAGGCCAGTGAGAAGCTTATTGTCGACGGACTTGCATGTCGAGACATGAGATCCACCCACCTTCTCATCTGTGGAACTCTCGGATCAATGGGCTCGAGTGTGATATGTTGAGGTTGTAACAATGAAATCTATTCTAAAGAAAAGTAGATTAGAATTGAACCATAGTCAAAATTCTTCAATCGTCCATCTTTTGATTTAGTTAGTTGTTATTTCATGTTGACCAATACTCCCTCACTCCAATTGAAAAATGTTGGTTCTGTACATTCTAGGGCATACTACATGTATGAGCTATTGGCCACGTGAAGTGTATAACTACAAACCAATCTAGAAATAATGAATAGGATCATCCTTAACGACAATCAGACCACATATTTTATGTCGATATTCCAATACTTGGTCGGTTGGGCTTGAGGTCTGCAATGAGTGGTGACATAAACTTTGACTGTCTCTCCACTCCTTCTCCTGCTTGTGAAAGAGATGGGAGGGGCACCTCTCCTAGATAAAATAGTCAATAAATATATATCTTCAACCTGTATCTTGAGAATATGTGCTTCTAGTATGAATGTCTGAGCCTAAACATCCCATGCATGCACAAGATATTATAGTAGCTCCATATGTTGCATCATGCCAGGAAGCAAAAAGAATTTCAATAATCCACAATCTCTTAATGCCTGCATGGTTGCAGGATCATTTGCTGCATTCATATCTTGTTATTCATGTTCTCTTTCTCTCCATATCAAAGCCATTTTTCTCCAATGAAGTCTGGAAACATCACAAGGAGATTCAATGGAGGTCATTTCATGCAAAAAAATTGACAAATTTTAAGGAAAACTAGTGAAACAAAGTTGTGAATTGCACCCAACGCACCCTCCCAAAGGGAGACACTACATTGCAATGTTGTCCATAGAGTAGATGATCCCATATCAACACTCCTTTTGACCTTTTGGGGGTGATTTGAACCTGGGACGAAGTATTAGAGCCCTAGGACCCTCAAAAACCATGAAATCATGTGTGAAATCACAGAAAAAACCATTAAATGAAAGAGAAAGGTTTAAGCTCCTACCTAGAAGTGATGGTACCTGAAACAATCCACCAGATTGACCACAATCAGTTGCAGAATATCGAGGGAAAAAGTACTCAAAACTCAAACTTCAAAGGCTAAATGTGAAATGGGAAAATGAAATGTCATTTTGATTATTTATGGTCATTCTTATCATTATTTTATTAATATTTAATGTTTTGACCTATTTATGATTCAGTTTTACCATGAAACAGGTACTTTTATTCTTTTGATGGTTTTATGAGCAGGTCGATAGTTGTTTAAGGGATTTTTGTCGTGTTATGGATCACTTTGACTGAAGAGCACACTTTTATCACTTTTTTGGGCTCTGTAAACTCACGAAAAAGGAAAACCCTTGAGTCCTCTTCCAAAATTTTCAGACTCCTAAAATATGAAAAGATTGTTGAGCACTCGTCTTTTCAAACTCGTTAAAGTAAATGAAAAGACGTTTACTTAGTATAAGTTTAACCCTTTTTTGGACTAAGATAGACTATTTACCAAAAAGGAATACCTTAGTCAAACATGACTAAGAGGTTCCCTTGGGTATCATTTTTTTCCTTTTCAAACTCAAGGGAATATCTACTAAAAGAAACCATTGGAGTTTTCTTTTTCGCCTCTTTTTCAAACTCTCTAAACATGAAAAAGATGTCGAGTTTTACCTTCATTAGACTCTTTAAAACATCAAACAAATATGGACTCGTCAATCATGACGAAGCCAAACCACTCCTTCTCAGGATTCATTAAACATACTCATAGGGATTCATCCGAAGGATGAACTTACAGATCAAGAATATGTTATCCTCCTCAAGCTTGTTAAAAAATAAAGAGGTATTGACTAGTAATGGTTGGAGAAATTGGGAAAACAAGGTACTCCACCTGTTAATGGCAACAAGTTGTTCTTGAACATGATACTCTTCCACTTCATCTCTGTGGTTGTTAGGTTGGGAAATCTACTTGTCTTTTGGTTCATTATACCGTATCAAAGCCCCCACTTTCGGTTTTGGGTTAATGCTGCCAACTCCATTCAGTGTCGTCGATGTGTTCAAGAGAATTTATTCAGTCAATATCTGCTACAATACTCTTAAGCCTTCATTCCATGTTTTTCATTTTTGATCCAGTTCTATATCAGCATCACTCTATCTCAAATTATGATACCTGATTCGTGTCATTGATGGGGGATTCATCAAGGCCCTCTTGCAACGGGTCACTTCTTGTCGACATTAACTCATTATCCAGGAGGTTGGCTTAGAAACACTTTTTGGTACCTTAGTACTTTCTTACATCAATGAAAATTTCCCTCGCTCTCAGCGACAAGTTTACATCATTGTCCTTCGACCGACAGATTATGTGTGGTGTTTGAGTTAAACTCATTCATTTACACCATACATATTATAATATGGTACCTTGAGAGCCATTAACATCATTGGTGGTTTCTCTCGTGTATATTAACAACTTACATCATTGACCGGTAACTAGATGGTGTCTACCATGTTCAACCTCAGCCCACTGATTCTCATGGTTATACTTGTACATTGGACGATTGTGTGAATGAGATAGAAGACCCAAAATCTAGTTCCATCTATCTGGGCTGTGATTTCAGGATTAATACGAGATTACAAAGTATAATGGCTATGATTAGAAAATCATCCAGTCGTGGGTCCACCTTTTTTCATCAATGGACGTATATTTTTTATCATTGTACATGTAATGTTAGCTTATGTGTTGAGTATGGGTATGCCTCCCTCAATGAAAATATCATGATGTAAATGTATTGTAACAAATGATGAACTTGACCAATTGTTCTTGATCCAGACTTGTCACAAAATAAAGCACTTTTTCCATCAACCACTACCTCTGACTTTGCACTTTAGGGGGAAATCTGTTATAGGCCCTTTTGTCACATATGGTCAATAGGCCTATTAACTGGATCAATCAACATCCATCAACATTTTTTTATCATCCTTGCATAAAGCCCTAGGCATGTCTCTCCCTAATCCCTTAGATTATGGGCTGAACTGCTTCATTTCCATGTTTTTAAGGCCCAACACACCCTGCTTATTTAGTAGACTGCGTTCAAAGAAGGTTGCTCCACTCTGCACCTGCAGTGATCATCAACAGGTTGTCCCTCCTTGGGATGCAATGATTCTAGAAATTCAGGAAAAATAAAAATAATCTTGAAGCTTCCTCTTCCAGAAGCTTCCAAGAGTTGTTTCAACCATTTACCTTAGATAAGACCTTCGAATCCCATCTCATCCCATCTCATCCTACTTTGGATATTTAACCCCTTATCCCTTGATCTCATCCCCACATTAAGAGTGGATCTCAATCCTATATTGGTAAATGGATAAGAATTCCTAACCTACCATCATCTCTTATATATTTACTTCATTCACAAGCTAGGAGTTGGCTTTTGGAGATTGATTACCCTCATGTCGCTACCCTGAATCTAAGGAGAGTCATCATTCCATGCATTAAGGTGACATAAGAGGTGTGCTTTGTGGAAAGGAAGGAAAATTCAACTTGGGGAGTTCTATACATGATCAACTCCTATATTTGGTTGTAACTCTCTCCATTTCTATTAATACAGTGAGTACATCGTTTTCCTATATATGATGTTGATGTTCATATATTTCAATGTTATGTTGATCCATTGAATGAAGTGATTGGATGCTACATAAATATCGTAGATCTTTGGCTTGTTGTGTTTGTATGTGCAGGTTCTAATTATAGCGATCGAAGCTAGGATTGGATCGTACAAGCAAAGAAGAGAGTGAATTGTGTGACAGATTCTAGGTAGGCCTCATCTCGTTATTCAATTACTTTAAGGGAAACAATTATTCCTTGCCTTTCTATTGTTCTAGACTAGACCATTAGGTATAGGGAAGATACTTTTGTTTGCAGTCGTATATTTCACATTACATGATAAAGAGGGTATAACCCCATCATAATTCCTTGGGGAGAGGTTTCCTAGAATGGCCTCAAAACCAAGCTTGGCCCATGATCCAAATTAGTCCAAACAATAGAATTCATCAAAGAAATGGTTCACTTAGTCAAATTTCCGAAGAAATAAGCAAATTTTTTTGAAATAAAGCCATGTTTTCAAAGAAAAATGACTTCCTTTACCATGATTACAATGGAGGTAGGTGTTTAAAAGTGTAACTAGGATCAATCTTCATATTGACTATGTAATTATGTATTTATGTAAAAAAGAAGACAAAGATAATAAAATGTATTTTTTTATGCTTGCTTCATGGGTTTCATGAGAAAAATTTGTATTATAGGTCAATAGACTTCTTCTTGATTTATATTAGGGTTTGTATTCTAGTTATAAAGGTAAATTAAGAGTCAAGTATATGAAGAGTCTAGTCATCAAAATATGCCTTCAAAACCTTGTCACGAAACTGTGAAGGAATGGCTCAAGACAACCCTTATATTCACCTCATTAACGTTGGAAAATGTGCTCTCCAAGTCGGCCTATATGCAGTGATGAAGTCAGCCTACAAGCTTGTTATAGGGTTGGCCTAAAAACAGAGAAAATACATTATTTGTAAGGAAGTTGCGGCTAATTTAAGGATAGGTAATTGTGGATGTCTCTGAGACATTGCAGTGCGATGAAGTCTAGAATAAATATAAAGTTAAATCAATGTTCAAGTGTTTTAAGTATTGATTTAAGGTGTGGATCTATTTGGAGAAGTTTCTGTGGATTACTCTGAAGCAGTGATTGCGGATCAGTGTGAAGAAGTTGCAGACAGTTTGAAGAAGAATGCGGTCTAACTTGAGATGAATACGGTGATATGTACCTGGAATAAAAAATAGAATAAAGTGTGTAATCTATGCGTAGCAAAGGATTGTGACTAGTCTGAAGTGAATAAGCATTTGGATGACACTCTGTAATGTAATGTGAAGAACTAAAGTTAATGCGTAGTCTATGGTGATGCTGTGATGCAGAGTCTAAGATTTATGGTAAATAAACTCTGAATTGAAGTGCGAGAAAGGGAGGAAGGTAAATCTTTGATTTACCTTCGTAATTGCAGAATGAAAGTAATATGCCTCAAGGAAATAAGGCTTCAAGGATATGTGAAGTAAATAATAAGGATTAGAGACTGAGTTATCTAGTGTTGGTGCAGTTTATGGTAGATTGATGAAGAAAAGAAGGATCAATGTTGGAGGTCAACAAAGAAGCAATGACAAGGTCTTGGAGGCATACCTAGGTCAAGGGTCTAAGTCTTGGTCATGGTACTTGTCATTTGAAAATCTATAAGAAGAATTTATCGTGGGTTTTCCTCTCCAAGAGGGAGAGGTTTTTCCCTGGCTCGAAGAGCCTAAACTTGTGTCTCTTGTATTTTGGTAATTGACATGATGAAAGACTAAATAAGCTAAGAAGAGAAGACATAAGTAAATCAAGTAACTTCATAAGTAATTATCAAGGAGAGAATTTGAATTAATCTTCACCCCTCCAAATTCTCAACATGGTATCAGAGCTAAGGTGCTAAAATAAAAGGACTACTTAGCAAGGAGGCACTCAAGAAAGCAAGAATCAAAGTCAAGATCAAAGTTTTCTTTGAGAAGTCAAATAATCTTGCAAGGAATATTCTCAAGCTATTTCAAGAAATATCTTCAATTACATTCAAAGGATCAACTCATTAAGAAAATAATATTTGCCATCAATGATTCATATTCAAGACATTCTTGGAAGAGACGTCATATTTTGGAGATATCCTTCATCATCAAGGATCCAAGAACACCTACATTGGATATTTCAATCTTAGAAGAAGCTCCTGACTTCATCTTCATCATCATCAAGGAAGTTGTAAGTCACTCTACTCAAGTAAGAATTTATGACCTTATTTAAATCTGTCAAGATGACTTATTGTAAAGAGAGCAACAAACTAGTTTGGTCATCAAACTTTAGTGCATGGAAGAAAAGGACAGATTTGAATCTAATTGAAGATGAAGTTATGGGCTACATCGAAGGATATACAATTCAACCCTCAAAGGAAGATGCTCCAACTCATGCCAAGTACATGAAAGGATAAATCGGAGCCCAGAGGATTCTCATAGAATCTTTTAAGGACTCACTCATTCCCTATGTATCAAAACTGAAGTCTACAAAATAAATATATGGAAAACTGGTGGAACTATTCTCCATGAGTATTGCAGGAAAAGAAATATCTCTGAGACAAGATCTATACAAAATGAAATTTTCAAGAGAAGAAGGAATTACTTCATACTTTATGAGGATTTCAGAAATAAGAGATCAACTGTAGGAATGGGGAGAAGTAATGTTTGAAACTGAGATGACTATCGTGGTGCTGAATTCTCTACCAGAAGAATGGGGAAACTTCACTTCAACCTTACATGGGAAGAAAGAAGCAACACCATTCCACGATTTATGGTCTCTATGTAAAATAGAGGAAACAAGATTAAAAGCCAAAGCTAATACATGATCAAGTGAAGGGAATCAAGCCGTTGTCGCCATGTCCTAGAAGAAAGGAAGACCCAAAAAAAAAAATTGGTCCTCAGAATAAAAAAAGAAAAGAAAGGGATATGGACAAAGTACGATGCTTTGGATGTAATGAAATTGGGAATTATAAAAGGTTTTTCCTAACTTTGGAAAGTACGAGAGGAAAAAGGAAGTAGCCTATGTCACAGATATAGGGGAAGAACCTGATATAAAGAAATCTAAGAAAGAAGAAGTGAGAGATCTATATTATGATTGAGATCATCTTCCTCTTTAAGTGATTTCTGTTGATTGAAAAATAGTATGACATGAAGCAATGTATATTAATAACATCATGATAGAAGCATGGTAGGATATCTTGGTGAAACAACTCCTGAAAAACCTCACTGATAAACAACATTGAAGGAAGGCAGTCATCAAGATCAGGGGTCATCATGGAAACATGCGCTGACATTTTCTAATGGAGTTCTCTATGGATTCATTGATTAGAAAGAAAGCAGAAAGGTTTCATCGAGAATTCTATGTTACATAATTCTGGGATTAGGATGTGACGACATATTGATGAAGCAGGTCAATGGAATGAAGCCATTCATTCTAGTAAAATTTCTACAAGATGACTCAAAGGAAAAAGGTATGGGGTATAGATATATTTATATGTTGACACTGGATGCTGTGAAGTCATCTCATATGGTTGCAGGTAGTGGACTTCTATCTTTAGAAGTATAATCTATGGAGGAGGATTTCTCATAAAAAGGTTGCCACTAACAGATGAAATTAAATATGTCCTCATATGGAATATGAGGTAGTTGTATACAAACAAGGAATTGCGTACTGGAAGTTCCTGGGTATGAAGATGTGTGTAGAAAAAATTGAAGAGATCATGAAGTGCAACCATGTAAAGAGGCGGTTATCATCCGAAAGCCAAGAAGATGTGACTAGGAGATCTCCTGGGAGGATATGTAGACTCTGATAGAAGTTTGGTAAAGAAGAAGACCTTTGAAAAGACATATCTTTAGGAGATGTGTCAATATGAATAAAGGATGTGTATGCCTATAGGAATATGTCTTGGTGAAAGGTCATCACTGAGGTAACTTTTGATTTAAAAGTTCATATGTATATGTTTATCTGAATGAGTTTATGCAGGGCTGCCAATCATGTCGAAGGATGTAAAATACTTGGGAGATGGTTCAAAGAAAAGAAACATGGCATAAATGTGGTCCGAATAAGGAAGTCTAATGAATCACTTTCTGATAGCTGACATGACTCAAGGATGAAAATGATGGATGATATGTGCCCTATGGAGCCAAAGGTTGAAGATTCCTCAATATCATGACATCGAGGGAAGGAATTCTTCATGAGCAGCCGGGTGTCTCACCATTGCTGCTACAGGTCCCTAGTTGAGAGGGAGCTTGGTGACAAGTTTCTTTCTTGGAAGAAACTTGAAGTATGTCCTTCTTGAGTTAAGAGGGAGTGGTGTATATGATTCTCTAATACATGTATCATGCACTATACCAGGACTAACAACCATAAGTCTCAGTGAAGTCCATGTGGAGAGAATGGATAGACACATCATTCTGGTCTTCACTTGGGAAGACAGAATGGAGGATTGGGTAATCATCTGGCATTCGATACTCTTTGAGAATGTGATATGGAATTCAAGATAAGAGTAGTCGGGGACAAATATTCTTTGAGGGCTGGCTACCCAAGAGAAGAATAGTCCAAGAAGGTCATACTATGGGAACACCTGGGTGGAGTATGTACCTAGGAGAGACAATGACTATGGTGTCTATAAGTAATGTGTCTTGCCAACATTGTAGCCCATTGTCTCTTTGAGAGATGGGGCTGTTAGTCAAGGCCTTGCACTAGCAAAATGTTGGTTGATATGATGTTATACAAATGAAATTACCAATCTGATTCTTCTTATGAGATTCTTCAGTTTGAAAGTGACCATGTACCTGCATGAATACCTCCCTAGTTAAGAGGGAGTGTTGAAAAGTGTAACTTAGGATCAATCTCCATATTGACTATGTAATTATGTATATATGTAAAGAAGAAGACAAAGATAATAAAATGCATTTTTGTTATGCTTGCTTCATGTGTTTCATGAGCAAGATTTTTATTATAGGTCAATAGACTTCTTCTTGATGTCTATTAGGGTTTGCATTATGGTTATAAAGGTAAATTAAGAGTCAAGTATATGAAGAGTCTAGTCATCAAAATATACCTTCAAAATATTGTCATGAAACTATGAAGGAATGGCTCAAGACAACCTTCATAATCACCTCATTAACGCTGGAAAATGTGCTCTCCAAGTCGGCCTATATGCAGTGATGAAGTCAACCTACAAGTTTGTTGTTCGGTCGACCTAAAAACAAAGAAAATGCACTATATATAAGGAAGTTGTGGCTTATTTAAGGATAGGGAATTGCTGATGTCCTTGAGACACTATAGTGCGATGAAGTCTGGATTAAATACAAAGTTAAAGCAACGTTCAAGTGTGTTAAGTGTTGAGTTAAGGTGCATATATGTTTGGAGAACTTTTTGTTGATTACTCTGAAGCAGTGATTGCAGATCAATGTGAAGAAGCTGCGGAAAATCTGAAGAAGAATGCGGTCTAACTTGAGATGAATACGGTGATCTGTACTTGGAATCACAACCAGAATAAAGTTTGTAATCTATGCGGAGAAAATGAATGCGACTAGTCCAAAGTGAAGAAGCATTCATATGACACTATGTAAAGTAATGCGAAGAACTAAAGTTAATGTGTAGTATATGGTGATGCTTTGATGTGGAGTCTAAGATTTATGGTAAATAAACTCTGAATTGAAGTGTGAGAAAAGGAGGAGGGTAAATATGTGATTTAACTTCCTAATTGCAGAATGAAAGTAATATACCTCAAGGGAATAAGGCTTCAAGGATACGTGAATTAAAGAATAAGGATTAGAGACCGATTTCTCTAATGTTGGTGCAGGTCAATGCAGATTGACGAAGAAAAGAAGGATCAACTTTGGAGGTCAACAAAGAAGCATTGACAAGGTCTTAGAGGCATATATAGGTCAAGGGTCTTGGTCTTGGTCATGGTACTTGTCATTTTAAAATATGAAAGACTAAATAAGCTAAGAAGAGAAGACATAAGTAAATCAAGTAAGTTCACAAGTAATTATCAAGGAGAGAATTTGAATTAACCTCCGCCCCTCCAAATTCTCAAGAGTAGGTTGATCCATGCTCTAGTTGAACTAGATCTCTCACATCATTTATTTTTTTATTTTTATTTTTTGTAAATATTGGAATTGACAATTGGGGCAGTCATATACTTGTGTGACATGGGGTCGATTCCATCCACTACCACTAAAACCACTAGGTGCACTGCGCCTGCCATATCATGGACATAGGTTAAACAGGGGATCGAACCAAGGACCTCATACTATTTTACATAACATGTTTACATGATTTTCCAATGAGCTACCCTAAGGGCTATATGTCATTTCTTTTATTTATATATATATATATATATATTACAATCCATATCCCTTCCAAAATGCTTATCCCTCAACACATTTTTTTGGAAAAGTTTATGTTTGTGTTCTAGTTGTAATGCTTTCTCATAAATTTCTTGAAGTTGAGATGGTTAATGGCACAAAAAAATATGAGTTATAAAGAATTGAGCATTATTTTCTTAATGTGAAATGGTCAAGTCACCTTATGAGTCATCAAAGTGATGGCTTACTTAGTCAAATTTCAAAAGAAATAAGCAAAGAGTTTCGAAATAAAGCTATTTTTTCAAAGAAAAATAACTTCTTTCACTATGATTACAATGGAGGTAGGTTCGTCCAAGCTCCATGGGAACTAACTCTCTCACATCAATTATTATTTTATTTACTTTTTCTAACTAATGGAATTGACATTTGGGGCAGTCTTGTACTTGTGTGATGCGAGATCAATTTCATCCACTACCACTAAAGGGGAAGAAAGGTGGATTCTTTGGCAAGGTTAAAACATCAACCAAGTCATCACTTTCGTATGTGGTTCTAGGGGGAATATGTAGCCATCAAGTGCAACTAACATAAGGCCATTAGGACGAATTGTATAAATTGGACTAGATACACTAGAAGCTTCAATTCAATGTGTATAATGAAGATCTCTAGGCACAAATGATCGAATTTTGTCATTTTCTAAAGGTTGAGATGGTTCACAAAGCTCAAAGTGGCTAACTATTAGCCAAAATACATTGGATTAAATAAAGGGATGGGCCAAAGAAGGGTTTTTACAAAGCCCTAGCCTCTTAGTAAGTCGTCAAGAAGATTGTTGCACTCAAACTAGTCAAGGGATACTTCACTTAGCAAGAAGATATTGAGTGAAAGGTAGCCATTCAATATTTTTTCAAAGTCGTACCATCTCATATCTCTCTTAAACATGAGAAAATGTGTGATCGACAATTTAATCTAGATGAATTGACAACTACTCTTATGGAAATATCCAATGACAAGTCATAAGATAATTTCCCATGTGAATTCTACTAGGCCACATGGGATTTTGTCAAGCTTGACCTATTGCAACAATGAAAAGAAGGTATTTGAAAGAAATATTGGAGAAGCACATTCATAAAGCACTAATAAGATTTATTTCCATGTTAGATGACCCAGAGGTGATCAGTATATAGAGGCGTATCATGTTGCTCAATGTCTCATATAAGCTATATCTTCGCATATCAAACATATTTTCTTAAAATAGTGTGGCCAGAGCAAATACATTTTATTTGACATCATCTCATACCATCACAATGTGATTGTGGCATGGGAGGGATGGAATGGACCCCATGCCTTGGCCTCACAACCTTGTTCATCAAAACTGACATTGGCAAGGCCTATGATAGAGTTGAATGACACTTCATTTTAACCATGTTCAAAGATATTGGGTTTTCCTAATGCATCTTGAAGGTTGTTGAAGCTTTGTTTGTGTATGCATTGACCTACCTATCCATTAATCAGTCCAAATCCAAGGACGTTGGTATATTCAAGTCAATGCACCAAGGATGACCTCTAGATCCTACTTTATATGTCATCCTTCATGCTTCTTATTGCATTATAAAATGGCCCAATGCCTCCTTAAAGTTATCCTTCTACCTAAACTAAATATTCAACAAAGGGTGAATTCCCACTTTGTTAATAACTCTTTCATGACAATCCTTGAGGATCGATCCTTTTTGGAAACACAAAGTATTGTCGTCAAAATAGTGATGAATTAGGATTCCTAAATTCAATGGGATAAAACTTAGTGTTATAGGAAAAGTTAGCATGACATACCTATTTTGCTAGGTAGTCAATGGTGGTCATTGGTTCAACCTAGATAGATATTTAAATTTATGGGATCTTATTTTTCGTTAGGCTTTTAGGCCTCCCATAAGAGTTATAGAATTTTATCACTCAAATAATAATAAAAAAGATTGATAAATAGATCACCAAATCCATGATGCTAGCAACAAAAATATATATTTGCTCCAAATTTCTCGTTACTACTTTTGTACTAGTACTCTTACTGAATTCCTTCAATTGGTACCTTTCATAGATTCTACAAATTCCTTCATAATTTCCTTTAGGCAAGCACTAATGAAGGCAAAGGTTTCCATAAGGTAAATCAAAGTTTGTGTTACCTCCCCAAGGAATGTGAGGAATAGGGATAATCAAACCCATACTCAAGGCCATGCCTATTATGCTAAATGATTTATTTGAGCTATTGAAGGAAAGGAAGCATGGAAATTTATGCTTTGAAGTTACATTGCCACTAGATCCTCATTTCTTAAAAGTTCAAGGATCACTCTAAGTATTACTTTAGCCCAATTAAAAATTAAAGGTGCCTTTGTCATGAAAATTATATAGAAAACCTATGAGGTTGTTAATCCAAAGCACATATTGAAAGGAGACTCACTCAAGCTATACCTTTAATTTAACAAGAATTCTCACTAATGATCACCAATGCTACTCCAGAATGGAAAAAGGTTAGTTGAAAAAACCCAATTCTCTACCCTTCACCTATTTCAAAGGTGCCTCAATAATGTCATTGAATGTGACTTTGATTCCCGAACCTAGGAATGGAAGCCATAACTAGATTTCATTAGAATGAGTCTCATTTGAGTAACCTCGATAGATTAATTCTACCACATATCTTTGTTAATCTTTTGATTAAGCTTGCTTGCAAGCACCTAAAAGTTGGTCGAGGGATCGAGGATGGAATAGATTAAAGGCTTTCAAAAAATGTAGACCAATTGATGTATATAAATGGTTGTGTGAAAACTTGTCCTTAGACATGAGGCTAAACATGTCACTAAGGCTCAAATCGAAACAAAAAAGATTTCCTCTTAGTGTCTAACATGTGTGGAAACCATTAATTGAGAGAAGACCTTATTTTCCTAGTCTATGTTTAGTGGCATAATGACTCATGGCTAGACACTCTATATTTGGGGGTGGCCTATCTGAAATACCCATTTATTGGAGAAATGAAACTTGAAGCACTTGCCTTGGTTCTATGAATTTCATAAATCCACTCAGGATTATGTGTCTAAGTTTTGTAACTAGTTCTTCCATGTACACATCAGTTGACCAACTTAAGAGAAGAAAAACATCCTAGAGCAATAATAGGTGAAAACCCAATATTACTGACCTAATATCTATAATGGAAAAGAAACACAAACCCGTAAACAACATATATAACTTTCCACCCAAATACAAAATGCAATAGTACATATGACACAATCTTAGTAAAGATTATTTTGCATGCAATATCTTAATGAAACAAAATGAAATCATACAAGAAAATTAACACAATAATTTTTCGAAATAAAATTTTATATTCTTTAAAAGAAAAAATAACCAAATAAACATCCACAAATTCCAAAAATAAATTAATATAACTAGTAATACAAAATCATAACATAACATCAAAATGAATACAATAATATATATTTTTTAAATAGCATACATGACAACACAAAAAGAGTGTAGGTGACACAAATAATTGCAAAGGGACAAAGGTAGTTGTCTTTGAAATAAAGACAATAAAATAAATTGTTTGCTTGTTTTATATTTAGATTTATTATAATGCATTGATATAAATAGTGATACATAACATCAAAATGAATGCAATAATATATTTTTTTTAAATAGCGTACCTAACAACACCTAAAGAGTGTAGGTGACACAAATAATTGCAAAGAGACAAAGGTAGTTGTCTTTGAAATAAAGACAATAAAATATATTGTTTGCTTATTTTATTTTTAGATTTATTATAATGCATTGATTTTTAATGTGATATCGTATTGGAAAAGTAAAATAAATAAAATAAAAGAATCCCTTTATAATAGTTGAAAAAATAAAATAAATAAAGTAAAAGAACCACCTTTAGACATAAACATAGATATACATAGAAGATGGAAAACCTATGAACAGTTCAAGATGATCTAAGTTTATTTTATGATTTAATTAATTATATAACATATTATTATTAATTTAAATTACATAATTAATAATAATAAAAATGTTAATTAATTATTTTTTAGATTATTTAAATATTTTATTTTAATTAAATTATCAGTGATTTATAATTGCTAGTTGGGATTTTCTTCATCTATTTAAACTGGTTCTTAAATTAGATTTCTCATCTTATTTGATGATGAACCATACTAGTTGGTTCCAAACTCTTTGACAAAATATACTTTGTTGTGATTTTTACCAAAAAAATTTATACACTTTTATGATCACAGAAGTCAAATTCCCAAAATATGATCTAAGTTATTCATAAGGGCAAAATATACTTTGTTGTGATTTTTACCAAAAAAATTTATACACTTTTATGAATCACAGAAGTCAAATTCCTAATATGATCTAAGTCACTAATAAAGTTCAATAAAATTATTTAAAATAATTTAATACTAATTTGCAAATAAATCTAAAAAAGTGAATGAGTGAATTCTCTTAAGGCAACTAAAAATTTAATACTATTTTGCAAATAAATTTAAAATAGTGAATTAGAGGGTAGTTCAATTTGCAATTATTATATTTTGAAGTACAACTTAAATGGTCTCTTTTAATTTCGATTCAAATTCAATTAAAAAAAATTGTGAATTTATTATTTACAATATTTTTAAGATTAATCATATTATTAGTTTAGAAAAATGTAATTATGATCAATTACATCATTAGGATGAACCATCTAATATACTCCCGAGGATGAACCACATTATAAGATTTGATAAAATTTGAAATGTCAAACAAATTTTAATGATATAATTAATCCTTAAAAACATTTTTTTCTAAATTATAAATCACAAAAATCTTAGACTAACATATTATTTGACCTAAAATTAAAATTAATTCTAAACACATTATAAATAATCATATAAATCCCAATAAATAAATGGAAATCAATGATTATGAATTTACCTTAATCAGCAAAGCAATACAAAAAAGAAAGAAAAGTATGTACCTGCATATCTGAAATTGGACACTCTGTGTGACGCCAAGCTATTTCGCCTGCATATCGCTCAAATATGCAGACCATGTTAGATCTTACATAAGGTGTACCATCAGCAGCACCGAACACTCCGTCCATATAGAATGCATTTCTTGGACAGTCATTGAGTGGATCGAGAGACATGGCAGTCAGTCCAATTCCATATTCGCCTGCATCCAAATAGGTTTTAAAATACCAACCCTCGCTAGGGTCCATGTAAGGCACAAAGAGCTCAGAGGTAAAACCCTTGTACAAAACCCTCCTCATTTTACCAGTCTCCGGATCCTTGAAAGCTGCCACAGATATGATCATTCCGGCGCGAGGATCAGGCTTAACATGGAATTCCCAACTTCCCCATTTAACCTGATGCCCATCAATTGTTGGGTTGCTCAATTGAGATCGGGCTGAGAGGAGGGATTAAAGGGTACTTTTGGGCAGACAGTCTATAGTCTGTACCGTCTGCTTTTGGCAATGGTATATCTTTTCCATCATTTATTATTTTCAGGATCTCTTTAGTATCTAGGTCAACCAGAACTACAAGACCCTCAATGGGTCTCATGAAGAAATTTGCTGTCCCTGCACTTGAAAAACACATAACTTTTATCAGCCTCCGGTCTTCTTCACCTGGTCCAAACCACCCTGGGGTAATAGGCCCGCAGGTAAGGTCACTCAGATTAACCTCCCTCTTTTCTATAATTTCGACAAATTCTTTGCTTTCCAGAGGCGCCCGAGAGACTGAAATCATATCCTCCATTGTCATGGCAGGATACCCATTTTCATGATTAATTTGATTCTCAGTAATCTTGCCTAATTCAAGGTCTACAATGAGTTTATAAGCATGCCCATCAGCCCAAGCTATTACCGAAGCCTTCCTGGTTGGGAGGCTACTTCCTGCCTTCCATGACAAGACTTCTGCTTTCAAGGGCTCTTCTAAGACTACAGAGTGAAGTGTGAAATTACTGCGATTGAAAATTGAATTCTTCTGCACAATACTCTGGACTCTCTTGATCTCTTGAAGGGTTAAAGGATCCAGTGGATGTTTTGCAATTTCACTCTCGTGATCTGATTTCTGCTGCCGCTGCTGCTTGGGCTTGTTTCTGAGCATAAAACCACCACTCCTGCTGCTTTGAATCCTGTTCTTAAAGGTGCACCAGTACTCATAATCAGAGCAATCCAATTCAATTTTTGCAGAACCCAGAGAAGGCAAACGAATCCAAGTCCTAATAGAAAGCATCAGCAGCAAGGATGCCATGAGGAAAAACATCACTCTAAGGTAAGAGCTGGCTTCCATGGCTTGCAGGCTGACAGATCACAGTGCCAAACTTTCCTGAATATCTGTATGTATTTAGTCTACTGTGAGTTCACTGTAATTGCTGCCTATTGGGATAAATTCTCTTCCATTCCCAAGGCTTCTGATTGGGTTTGTAAGTGCATTGTAAGCATGCATTTTTAATGGGCCATACAATCCAGATTAGATGGTGAAATGGGTACGTCATATGTACTATGCACTAAATAATTGGCATTGTGCCCTTTCCATCTGAATAGTATAATATTCAACAAACATTTCACAAAGCCGTTGTCTAAAAAAGCAACAGAATAGTTCAGAATTTGGTAAAGATTTTGAAAAAATCTGGCAAAGATTTATCAGAATTTTGTTTACAGTTGTTAAACTTTAGTATTTTGGGTGTCCTAACGGTTTTTGATAGTGCTGAATCCATTTCCACTATCAAATATACTATTAAAACACTCCAACTACCTGATTTTTGAATTTTTTTTACTGGATTCCGAGTCTGAGCTATTCCGTATGCTAAATAAACAACTTCATTCAACAAATAAAAGAAAATAAGACACACAAATGTGTTTTTTTTCATTATGCTCTTTCCAACTAAATAGTGTAATATTCAAAAAAAGAGAAGAAGATAGGACACAAATCAATGGTGGGCTGTCCTTTTTTTTTCCTTGTGCCCTCTCCATCTGAATAGTATAATATTTAACAAATATAGGAAGATAGGAAACACAAATGAATGGTGGGTTGTGTTTTTTTTCATTCTGTTTTTTTGGATTGAATGGTGGGTTGTGTTTTTTTTCATTCCGTCTTTTGAATAGTGTGATATTTAATTAAAAGGATGGTTTTTTTTTTTTTCATTCTGTATTTTGGATAGTGAATCGTGTAATATTTAATTACAAGAAAAAAAAGGATAGTGAGTATTGTGATATTTAATTAAAATAGAAAAAATTAAAACGGAAAAGTGATTTTTTTTTAAATTTAAAATGTGTTTTAAATATATGAATAAATTTAGAGTTAAAAAAATATCTCGAATTTGTAATTACAACACATTTTAAACAAAATAAATTCAAAAATAATAAACACCAATAAATAATTAACATAATACATAAATAATTAACATAATATATGATGCATAATTTGGATTATGAAACCTAATATTCATATATATTAGTAGAAAAAGAGGCCAGTTGTCAGCGAGTGCTGTGATATTTAATTAAAAGAAAAAGAAGATAGTAAATAGTGTGATATTTAATTAAAATAGAAAAAAAGTAGAACCAAAAAGTGAGGGTTTTTTTTTTTTTTTTAAATTTAAAATTTGTTTTAAATGTATCAATGAATAGAGTTTTAAAAATAAAAATATATCGAATTTGTAATTACTACACATTCTAAACAAAATAAAGTAAAAAACAATAAATAATTAACATAATATATGATGTATAATTTGGATTATGAAACCTAACATCCATATATATTAAAAGAAAAAGAGAATAGTGAGTGGCGTGATATTTAATTAAAAGAAAAAGAGGATAATGAGTTGTGTGATATTTAATTAAAATAGAAAAAAGGTAGAGTTGAAAAGTATTTTTTTTTTTAGATATTATTTTTCATTCGCTTTAAGTAAGTCATTCATCTATGACCATTTCCATGAGATATATTTAAAAAAAAAGAGGATAGTGAGTGGTGTGATATTTAATTAAAAGAAAAAAATGACAGGTGAGTGCCCCGATATTTAATTAAAAGAAAAGAAGGATAATGAGCGGTGTGATATTTAATTAAAATAGAAACATGAGTCACAGAGCCTCAATCATCACTTTCTGGACTTGCATCCGGTAACCAAAACCTTAAATATGGAGTTTTCCCCACAATCAAACTCACTTAACTTACTACCCCATTTACTACCTTAATACTTAAATTTAAAATATATTTAAAATATATAAATAAATTCGAAGTTTTAAAAATATCTCAGATCTATAATTACAACACATTTTAAACAAAATAAATTCAAAAATAATAAACACCAATGAATAATTAACATAATACATAAATAATTAACATAACATAATATATGACATAATATATATGATGCATAATTTAGATTATAAAACCTAACATCCCTATATATTAAACAACTGTACATAATATCTTGAAGATTCTGGCAAGTATTGACTATATTTATTCCACGCTACAGCATACAAAATAAAAGTCTTTATCCCTCGCTGATTTTTCAATTTGGTATTTTGGCTTGTACATAGTATCTTGAAGATTCTGGCAAGTATTGACTATATTTATTCCACGCTACAGCTAACAAAATAAACAACTGTACATAATATATATTAAACAACTGTACATAATATATTGAAGATTCTGTACATAATATACAACTGTACATAATATATTGAAGATTCTGTACATAATATATATTAAACAACTGTACATAATATATTGAAGATTCTGGCAAGTATTGACTATATTTATTCCACGCTCCAGCAAACAAAATAAAAGTCTTTATCCCTCACTGATTTTTCAATTTGGTATTTTGGCTTGTTCATCAGTCGTTTATATTATAATAAACAACTGTACATAATATAATGAAGATTCTGTACATAATATATATTAAACAACTGTACATAATAAACATCCCTATATATTAAACAACTGTACATAATATATTGAAGATTCTGGCAAGTATTGACTATATTTATTCCACGCTACAGCAGACAAAATAAAAGTCTTTATCCCTCACTGATTTTTCAATTTGGTATTTTGGCTTGTTCATCAATAAGACTGCCATGTCTATCTCAATATGTCAACTTTTGCTACTGTGATGGACAAGGACATTAATGAATCGTCGTAATTTTCACAAATTATTCACACCATCCATATAATTATTCACAAATTATAAAAAGTACCTTTCTGTATTGCTGTATAGGCTGTTTATAATCCTAATCATCTTGCTCAGTCTTTATGTCCATTAAGTTCTAGACAGAAATATCGGTGACTGGGATGGGTTTCCCTTCCCCAAAATGTGGCAGCCAGTTTACTGCTCTCAGTTTCGCTCTTTCATTTAAGAGCAGTAAAAACTCTGACTATATGTCTGATCTCTGGCTATACTCATCAGCTGAGAATGTTATATGAAAATATAATGTTTATATTATAATATAATCAGCGTTTTTTTTTTCTGAAAAAAAAGTATAACGCACGGACGTATCTTTGTTAATAAGAGGAGTATGGTTGGTATATAAAATTTCCAGTCCACAACCAATAATATTTATATTACCAAGTCTTTATTTGTTATATTATCAAGTTGTCTTTGCAAATAAGACGATTATGGCTAGTTCTTTGAAAAAAAAGAAAAGAAATAAGGTGACATAAAATAAAATAATATTTATTGTGTCGAGAAGTGTAATTTACAGTCTAGTATGATTCGATGTCAGGTATGTTACGTTCTCAAAAAAATAATAAATTTTACTTTTTCTAATCTCAGCGAAAGCATTAATCTAATTTTGAATTTTATATAACTTGAATATTTAGATTATATATAACTTTTTAAACTTATTAATGGGTTGAGATTAACTATTAAAATACAACTATGTATTATCTATATAATTTGAATAAAATACGTAAATTTGAATGGATCATAAATTTACCTTTAACAAAAAAATTTACCACATTAAATTTCCAAATTAAGTAAAATTTTAAACATCTTTACTCTTTACTAAAGTCAATACCATTTCCTAAATCAAAGAAAAAAAGTTAATTCAACACAAACAATCAAAATCCAAAATCTTTTAATATTTCTTTTAATTAAATATTTATAATATGAATCTTTAAAAAGAAAACCCATATTCTATGAATAAATTTAAAATATTTAAAGACATAAATATTTCCTCATCAAAGTTGCAATATTTTAAAATTTAAATAAACATGAGGTATGGTAAATAAATAAAACCTATTTTTATACTTACTCCAGAGCTATCGTAAATAAATATATATATAAACTAGATGTATGGTAAATAAATAAAAATCCTTTTTATGTTTAAAAAAACTTAAAAAAGAGGTTTTATTTAGATGAAGCCTATGGGACCAATACAATGGGACAAATTAATTTTGATACCATGGGCCAAATACCATATTTATAAAATAAGTGTGGTAAATAAATAAATAAATATAAAAGAGGTATAAAGAGGTATGATAAATAAATAATTATAAAATAGGTATAAAGAGGTACGGTAAATAAATAAAAATAAAGGTGGTATAAAGAGGTAAGGTAAATAAATAACATTTTCATTTTCATTTTTCAAATTTTTTTTTTTTTTTTTTTTTTTTTTTTTTTTTTTTTTTTTCTGAATTTGGTAGGTCCTTACTATTTTCTATTTATCATAAAAAAGCAGGTTGCATCATATATAAAGTTAGTGGCCTCAACCTGCCCGAAGTAAGGTAAATAAATAACAATATATCAAATAGGATTCTAAATAAAAATCTAATCAGTAAATAAAAGAGCTATGGTAAATAAATAAAAATATAAATAAACCAGAGGTATGGTAAGTAAGTAAAACCTCTTTTCATATTTACTGCATAATCTGCTTTATATTTACATATATTTATGTTGATTAGTTTACATAACTAAGAAGAAATAGAGAGAGAGAGAGTGATAAGGGAGAGATGGAGAGAGAGTGTAGTAAGATGTATGGAAAGAAGGGGGGAGAGAAGAAGAGAGAAGGAGAGAGGGAGGGATATAGTAATGTAGTTGGAGAGAGAGAGAGGGGCAGAAAGAGAGAGAGAAAGAAAGGGAGATGGGGGAAGAGAGAGGATTAGAGAGAGAGAGTGAGAGAGCGGGGGAGAGAGAGAGAGAGAGATGGGGGAAGAGAGAGGTTTGGAGGAAAAAGAGAGAGGGAGGTAGGAGAGAGAGGGAGAGAGATGAAGGATGAGAGAGAGGAGGAGAGTGATGGGAAGAGAGAGTATTGGGGGGAGAGAGAGAGAGATCAGGGAAGAGAGAGGGAGTTAGGAGAGAGAGAGAGAGAGGAAGGATGAGAGAGAGGACGAGAGAAGGATCGATAGAGAGATGGAGTTGGAGGGGAGGGATATAGGAAATAAGAAATATAGAGAGTGAGAAGTGGAGAGAGAGAAGGAGTGACAAGGGAGAGACAGAGAGAGAGTGTGTATGTTTGGGGTTGAGATAAAGAGACAAATAAGGAGAGATAGAGATAAGGGGGGGAGAAGGAGATATAAGGAGAGAGGGAGGGATATAGTAACATAGTTGGTGGGTGAAGACAGAGAGAGAGGGAGAGAGAGATGGGAGAGAAAGGGAAAGAGAGGAAGGAAGAGAGAGGATGTGAGAGAGTGGAGAGAGGGAGGAAAAGAGAGATGGACTTGGAGGGGAAGGGAGAGGGAGGTAAGAAGAAAGAAATAGAGAGAGAAAGGTAGAGAGAGAGAGAGAGAGAGTGATAAGGAAGATGGAGAGAGAGGGAGAGATGACAAAAGGAGGAAAGAGAGATATTAGTAGGGGAAAGGGAGAGAAGGGGAAGATAGAGATATAGATGGAAGGTGAAGAGAGGGAAGAAGAGAGAGATGGGGAGAGGAGGGGATTGACAAAGAGATTGATATATATGGAGTGCGAGAGTGTGTGTGTTTAGGGGGGTGAGATAGAGAGACAGAAAAAAAGAGATGGAGGGGGATATAGATATAGATGGAGGGTGGAGAGAGGGAAGAATATTTCTCACACTAGATAGATTGATATAAGTGGAGATGGTGATTTATAATCCTATTTGATTATTTGCACTATATTCATCGATTTTAGTGTAGATATTTATTTCTAATGATATTTGATTACTTGCACTAGATGCATTGATTTTAGTGTAGGTGGTGATTTCTAATACAATTTGATTACTTGCACTGAATGTGTTGATTTCAATTTAGATGTCGATTTATAATTATATTTGATTACTTGCACTAGATGAATTGATTTCAATGTAGATGATTTCTAATCCTATTTGACTGTTTGCACTAAATGCATTGATTTCAGTGTAGATGGCGATTTCTAATCCTATTTTATTTCTTTGAGTAAATGCATTCATTTTAGTGTAGATGTTGGTTTCTAGAGAGAGAGAGTGAGTGATAAGGAAGATGGAGAGAGAGAGAGAGAGAGGACAAAAGGAGGAAAGAGAGATATTAGCGGGGGAGAGGGAGAGAAGGGGAAGATAGAGATATAGATGCAAGGTGAAGAGAGGGAAGAAGAGAAAGATGGGGAGAGGGGGTGATTGATTGACAAAGATAATGATATATATGGAGTGTGAGAGCATATGTGTTTAGGGGGGTGAGATAGAGAGACAAAAAACAAGAGATGGAGGGGGATATAGATATGGATGGAGGGTGGATAGAGGGAAGAATATTTCTTGCACTAGATGGATTGATTTAAGTGGAGATGGTGATTTATAATCCTATTTGATTATTTGCACTAGATGCATCGATTTTAGTGTAGATATTTATTTCTAATGATAGTTGATTACTCGCACTAGATGCATTGATTTCAGTGTAGGTGGTGATTTTTAATACTATTTGATTGCTTGCACTGGATGTGTTGATTTCAATTTAGACGTCGATTTATAATTATATTTGATTGCTTGCACTAGATGCAATGATTTCAATTTAGATTATTTCTAATCCTATTTGATTGTTTGCACTAAATGCATTGATTTCAGTGTAGATGGCGATTTCTAATCCTATTTGATTGCTTTGAGTAAATGCATTGATTTCAATGTAGATGTTGGTTTCTAATCTTATTTGATTGATTGCATTAGGTGCATTGATTTCAATGTAGAAGTTTTTTTCTAATCTTATTTGATTGCTTGCATTAAATGCATTGATTTCAATGTATATGTTGATTTATGATTTGATGTAATTGGATATATGACGGTACATTAATTTTAAAGTGATTTGATTAATAATATGCATTGATTTTAGTGTAAGCACAAAAAGTTATTGACAATGTAGATTGATTTTTGTGTTATAGTAATTTAAGCTATTAATATTGGAGAGCAAGAGAGACAAGGTATCATGTTTACTACAACAAATCGAGCTAAATATTTAAATGGTTTACGATTTAAATTTTCTTTTTCATATAATCGATATGAAAAGATAACAAAACTAACAAGGGAGGAAATAAGAATAGTAGAAGAAAATAGTTTGAGATTGACTGTAACATGAGTACGTTCTTATTATTCACATTTTCTATCTTTCAACACTATTATTGTCACTTTGCATTTAAAAAAAATATTTCATCATTTTTCATCATTATAGTTATTAATAATAATTATCATCTCAACGAACTGAGGTAACTAAGAAAATTTAAAATTAAAATGACCAAGTTAATCTCAGAAATATTTAGCATATTTAAAATGATTATATTAATATTTGATATATTTACACATTACTGATAAAATTAATCATACCTTTGATAGATTTTCCTTGGCAGCACATGACTGAAACTAGCCTAGATCCATCTTAACTCCACATCTATCAAGTGTCGAGAGGGATCAAATCTCTCGAGGTGCAAACCTTTCCTCAAGTTTTGCACTCAAAAAAGAGGTTTGCACCTCGATAGATTTGATCCTTCTCAGTGCTTGATAGATCCGGAGTTAAGATGGATCTAGGCTGGTATTACTAGCAATTGTATCAGATGTTGCAAAGGAAACGTTGTAAGGCATAAAATCGAGAACAATCATGACATATAGAAATATCACTAAATATAAAAATTAGTAAACAAAATTTCATTCAAATCTAGACGATAAAGAGAAATCACTTATGCCAAATTTACAAATTCTAATAACCTTTCTAATATATATATTTCCTATCAATCTTTAAAGATTCTCTTTCAAGTTCTAATAGCAAATATTTGATCAAAAAGATGCTCTTCTTTAATATTGAGGAGTGTCACTTGATCAAAAAACGTTCTTCTTCAATATTGAAGAGTGTCACTTCATCAAAAGCTTACAATCATTTACCACTTACTCTTAAAGTGATTATGGTGATTGGATTTGCATTTGCTTGTCCTTGCTTAACTTATTTTGGGCATTTGGGCTAGTTTGTGAGATAGGAGGTTTATTCATAGTTTTTTCCAAAATGACAAATTCAAATTTACCATTGGATGAAATATACCTCAATGTTCTCATGTATATTAAGTGGAAAATATTATAATAGATGGTTGTGTTCACGACATTTTTGCACCAAAATGGAATGTACTCATAGTTTAAGGTTTAAGTTTGGATCCATTTTATATCCCAATAACATATGTATGTTTATAGATTCAGGGAGCACTCCAATCACATGCACATACACACAAATATGAACATATGGGTTGTAATCATCCATTCTAGTGAGTTATGAAACTTTAACAAAGGAAATTGTGTAGTTTTAAGGTTATCTTCCTCTCACCAAATGCATCTATGGTGGTATCTAATCCATGGATTAGCTACTTCCCCACACCACTCTTTCCATTCAAAGGTTTCTTGAGAAAAAAATACCACATCATGCCATAAAAATGAGTGGGGCATTGTCATGCTTCAAAAAGGACACACTCATGTAAAAAACCACAAAATGTTCAAGCAATAGGAACCAAAGTGCAACATAGTACCTAAACAATTTTTTTTTTTGAAGGCATCATCATCATTTTTCTAAATAAAGGCTATATTTACATCTTATTAATTGAGCATAAAAAAAATATAGGTTAAATTACAAATTCATAGTATTTATTTTTTCAAATTTTTTCTTCTAATTTTTTATCAAAAGCATATTTATGATCTAGATAAACTTTAAAAGTTTGTTATTTATTCAAATGCATAACTATTTCAAAGTAAGGGAAATAAAAACTAGCAATACATTAATGGCCAATAAATTTATCTCAAAATTTATGCTCTCAATTCATTAGTTTTCAAGGGTATTAAAATTTCTTTAAATTAAAAAAGTAATTACATAATATTTGAAAAAAAAATTACAAGATTATATCATAGGAATAAGCTTTGGGATTAATAATCTTACTCACAGCTAGAAAACTTAATTTCCACATATTTACTTGTAATCTTTTCTCAATAAATAAATATTTCTTCATTCATCATTATCATAAAAATAATATTAGAAAATAATTTAGAAAAGTCAAAAAAGACAACCTATCATCTTACTTTCTTGTGATTGTTTTTTATAGGTATTATTATATATTTATATTTTTTTATTAAATGTGATTTTTGATAGGTAATATTATATATTTATATTTTTTATTAGATATCATGATGATTATTAGTGCTTGGTAAGATTATATGGCTTATTGTACTTAGAAGAAGGTAAAGTGATCAAAATTAGTTAATATTTTATTTCTATGCTCAAAGAGAAGTGAGAGGAGCATTCCTAAATCACCATAATTTAGTTGAGTCAAATGTCAAGAAAGTTGGTAGCGTGAAAAAATAAGAAAATTAGATGATGAAAAAATTAAGAAGAAGTGTGTTTAATCTTCAACTTCAACTTTCTTGGGATCCCACCACTGATGAACTCTTTCATCCCATGACCTTTTGGGAATTGAACAATGCATAGTTTCACTATGAACCTCATGAGAATTGGTTCTAATATTAACAAATGTTCGAAATGGTATTTGATTGTGTTCTAATCACATGTCCTCTAATCAGATGTCCTCCCAACTCACTGCCTGCTCACACTGCATGCTCACACTTCATGAGAAAACCTCATGAAAATTGGTCTTATATTGGAAAATATTCATTTCCTTTCTAGTGAATCCAATGAGATAATTTTGTTTTTCGAGATATTATTGATCACGTTCTAATCAAATGTCCTTCCAACACACATGTTGATCACGTTCTAATCACATGTGTTCTAATCCGTCCTCCCTACCCACATAACATATTTAAAATTATTTTCTTTCACAAAAGTTAATTATTCACTTCATGGCCAATGTATGATCCCACACACAAAGATGTTTAATAAAGTTAAACATTTTCTGAAGTATTTAAACTCTTTTTACCACAAATTTATTTATGAAAAGTTCGTTGTGTATTATCATTTCTTAAAAAAAAAAAAATTAAATTAAAAAAATAAAATAAAATTTATGTATAAAATCTGTAATCTTTTAATAAATATTTAATATTTTGTAATTATATTTTTATAACAACTAATTTAACTCTTTTTTAAATTATCAATATAAAAAATTAATACATATCCACCTATTTTAAAAGTTTTCTTTCACATAAATTAAAGTTAAACATTCTCGAAAGTATTGAAATTCATTTTTATATGTGTGTGAGTATATCATTTCATTTTAGTATAAAGGATAAGATAGGTCAATAAATACTAAATACAGGATATGACACATCAATAAATATTAAATAAATTAATAGTAGAGAATAAATATTGTATGAAAATAGAAACTATGAAAAATTCCCACATCCTCGCAACCGCTCAGGACAGACAGACTTCCAAACTTAGGTGTCTTTCTTGAACCCGTCGTGGTTCTCTTTCTGGAAATTATATATATATATATGTATATTAAAATTTAATAAATTTTTAATATTATTTGATTTCAAATATAGTTAATTAAATTGTGCTTTATGTCAATGTAGTTGGAAGAAGTTCTAACAAAGACCAGTAAGAGGCACCATCATTACTAGTCTAATTAGCAGGCTCTTGTTGGGATATTCTCCTAAGACCATAATATATAGCTCATGAAACATGACAAATTCCAAAAAGTATCCTTGACATTGCCTAGGATCAAATGGGAAAGATATCATTCAAATATGTTCACATTCCAAGTTTTCATAGACGATGAGCTTCAAACTAGAAACTATGAAAAATTCACACATCCTCGGAACCGCTCAACATAGACAGACTTCCATGCCTACCTTAGTGTCTTTCTTGAACCCACCCATGGCTCTCTCAAGCTCCTCATAGCTGAAGATCACCTGCGCATGGCGAATATTGATATTGTTGTTGGTTCTCGACTTGCACTTGCAGGTGGTTGTCATGGTTTCCGACGGGTCAGCCTTGAGCTTGATGAGATAGATGCATACCAAAATGCTCACAACGATGATCCCCATGGTCATCTCTACAACAATTATTAGAATTTTATTTAAATTTATTTGGATCTAATATTGTTTTTTAAATGTTTTTTTTTTTTTTTTTTGTTAATTACATAAAATTTTTATATTTTTATATTTCAATTAAAATTGTGTATTTAAAATTAGATTTTTTTTAATTAAACTTAATTTTTTTAAATTAATTTGATATATATATATATATATATATATATATATATATATATATATTCCAATTTTCCATTTTTAAATTTATTTGTTTATTCATTTATTTATTAAAATTTAATATTTTTGTTTCTAAATTTAATTTGTTATTTTAATATTAATTTTTTTTTTTTAATTTAATAAAATCTGATATATATACATATTTTAATTTAAGTTCATATATATATTTTATTTTTTATAATTTAAATTTAATTTATTTTTTATAGTTTATTTTTGTTTTTTAATATATATTGTTTTAAATTCAATATTTTCATTCTATTTTATTTTTATTTTTTATTTTTAATTAATTTTTCATTTTTTTACTTTAATTTAAATAATGTTTTTTTTTTTAATTTAAAATTTTAAAATTTATTAAAATTTAATATATTTCCTTAAATTTAATTTTTTGTTTAATTTTTTTTTTTTAAATTTAATAAGCATTTTATTTTTCTTTTTTAAATTTAATTTCTATATTTTATTTTTTATAATTTCCTTTTTTTTAACTTGTTTTGTTTTGTTTTGCTTTTTTTTTTTTTAAATTTAATATTTTTATTTTGTTTTTATTTTTATTTTTTAATTTCTATATTTTTTAAATTTTAATCTTAAATTTTTTTTTCCCTTAAATTTTAGGTTTTTTTTAATGTTTGAATTAAAATTTTTATTTTTTTTAATCTTCATATATTTTTAAATTTTAAGTTTTTAAATGTTTTTATGTCACATACATTCTCCATATAAATTTTTTTTTTTTTTTTATTATGCCAACTAAGAGATTAACTGCATATCTACCATAATTAAAGCAGGAAGATAAAATATTTACTGTATCGACAGTACACGGATTTTCAAACTTCAATCATAAATTTAATCTAAAGTATTAACCCAAGCTTTCAACGGTTATGCATAGTCAAATAATTTATCATTACCACTGAAATTATAAGGTCTGCCACGATCCATAATTCCCCGAAGCATTAACAATTAAACGTAAGTCTGGTTATAATGATGTAATTAATGGAGACTCCTAGAGGAGTATCTCAATAAGGTTAACGCATGGATAAGAGTGGAGTGGTGGCAACCGTTCCTGCGTGCGCAATTTAATATGGCTTTATTATCAGATTTCTTGGGATCGGCTTTATGCCACTTGGCGGAACATCCATTTTCCACCGTCTGGTTGACAGCTCCCATCACCTTCGCAGACTTGATTCCCGCGCCAGGGTTGGCGGTGCCCAGTTCCTTCATCACTCAATCTGACCGCAATCTGGGTGTTGAGCCAGTTTTGGAGCTGTCTGGAAATCTGCTCGGCGTTCTCGACTCTAAGACTTACAGTCTAAGTTTTTTTCAATGATCCAGCCTAGCAAGCTCCGCCCTGGAGAATTATTTATACTAGAACACGCTTTAACAGGTAAAGACGATGAGTTTATCCGTCTCGTTATGTCTTAAGTTTTTTTTTATTTACCCCCTGCTGGCGATTACTTGTTAAGGTGCAACTCGTTTATTTTGATGTTGTGGATCATACCACAGGTTTCCTCAGGTTGGCAATCATGAAGCCGCTTCAGCCATCATGCCAGAAGATCCACCAACCAGTGCCCTTCTTCCTCAGGATGACTGTAAGGAATCCTCTCATACTTCATCCATTTGGCTTTATTTTAGTTTCAACCTGCACCAACCTTGCTCAGCAAAAATACTCATTTATTTCCTTCTTTTTTTAAGCAACATTCCTAATCTTTGTTTCCTCACGAGTTTCACAGGCAAAAAGGGAAAGAATTCAACCTCTGGCCAGGTAATTTTTCCATCTCTGAAATAGGCACTGCGTTTTATGTAACATTAGAAAATTCTCAATTCCCGGTTAATAGAGTTTACAGTCCTGATCGTTTTGCTTTGTAACAGGTAAGCAATTTCACCACCTACTGGTCGCGTTTTAGGTTGGACCTTTAATTCCGGCGAGATTCTGGACTAAAAGAATGTGCCCTTCCTGCACAGGTATTTAACCCGTCAAGGGTGCTTCCTTCTTTTGCTTTCTCCTTCGAGGTTTGCGGTTTACCCTTGGCTCGAATCTTGATCGTTAAGGATTTAGTCACGGTTTGAACTGTGAAGCTAGTTTTACCTGGCTTCACTCCTTAAATTTAGCTAGGTGGCTATCGCTGCCTCCATAAGCAGACTTGATAGCTTCTGGGGTTTGTCCATGGTTACTGTTTGTAAAGTCTCTGAACTATACTGTATAATTTCAATATAATTTCTAAATGGGTCAGACAATAATGTTCGACCCAGATTTAAGTTGTTAAGCAATTTTACAGTGGATAACTGTACCAAAGGCGTAACCCCGGATTCATGTTTTTCTTTTAATGAGGAGCCCGGGTACTGGAATGTCTGCCGAAAGTTTTACTCAGGATTTCCTTGTTTTCTTCCACTTTGAATGATGTTTACATGCAACAAAAGATTATTCTGTTAAGCTCGAAGTTTTCGTTTCTTTCTCAGATAAATTCCGCATTAATCCTAGCGTAAAGAGCTTTCTTCTTTCGATAGGTGAATCTTATGATAAAATAGTTATGACTTTGTTTTCCGTCCTTAAGTGCCACAGTAGCTAAAGTTTTTGAGATTATAGTCCTTCATGCAAATTCGTAGGTTAACAGTTATGCCAAATGAGTAGGAATTTATTTCTTATTTTCCACCTAGAATCCTGGGGCTTGCATTTACGCTCTTTTTCTTTTCAAAGAATACAAGAAGTTTCTCCAGCCACAAACGTTCCCTGCATACTTCCATTATGACAGATGTTTGATGGTTCAATACGATGAGAAATTGTTACTAACATCATTTAAAGTTTTTCTATTTAGAGGAAAGAAAAGGAATAATTATGGAGTAGCGAATTCCTCTTAACTTATTTTCTTTTCCGCCAAACTACCCAGTTTTCTTTTCCAGAATCTTTGGCAGTAAAGGAGGACAGGTGCTTTATTAGAATTATTCTCTAGTCTATGCAGAACTCTTTGAAAAATACTTCATCTATTAGGCAGCATCATACAAGATATTTACCTAAATAGCTGTAATGCATGAAAATACATGTATATATATTTACATTTATATGGTTAACTAGGTCTTTCAGAAACTACACATATATCTGTTCAACCTTCATACTCAAAAAAATATCTATAGAAATCTGTTTGACATTAATACTCAGAGAAATATCTTTATAAATCTGTTTAACAATAATACTCAGAAAAGTATCTAAATAAATCTGTTTAACAATAATACTCAGGAACTCATAAATACTTTTGAATTGCATAGACTCACAGAGTATACTTATCTGAGTTTAGGAAATCTTTTCTCCTAGCTGATGTCCTCCCAACCTTCAAGGGAGGCTATTACGTCCTCCACTTGCCCCCTAGCTCCAGAATCTGGACGGTGCCACGGGTTAACAGTGGAGATACCTCTGCTGTGACCTCTGGATGGCCAATCCAGTCACTGGCAGATAAATCTGATCATTCAATGGAGTTCAGAAGCAAGTTTCCACTGGACCTTCCCAGCTCAAGAAAAAATTGCTCTCCTCTTTCTTCCAAGAATTTCAGAACCCCCACCCCTTTCCAGGATTCTCCTTTTATCCTAAAGGGGTGGGTAACTGTATCTCCTAACTGTCAATCCAACCACCTCCTATTCATAGAAACACTTTTGCAACAGCTTTTAAGGATTCCTTTTCTTTAATTTTATTTTCTGTTTTCCTTTATTAACTCAGTAACCCAATAATGTTTTATGTCTTGAGCAATTGCCATCAAGTTTTTCCTTGTCCATAATAATAAAAGAAAATAAAACAAAACTAAAAGAGAATAATTAACTAATAATCTTTTAACTAACTGTAATTAAATAGTCTCTTTAATGAGGGTGTCACATTTTATTTTTTAAATTTATTTTTTTTCTTAAATTTTAGGTTTTTTTTAATGTTTGAATTTTAAAAATTAAAAAATGTTATTTCTATTTTTAAAAATGCCAAAAGTATGACACAATTTTTTTTTTTGTTATTCCTGCATCAACTTGTTTTGTTTTGAGTGTGTTTTTTCAATCCTTTTTTCAAGAAACAATTTTGTTTTTAGCATAATTTTATTAAATGTTGAAATTTGACCTTAAAAAAAGATGAAGTGCGTTCTGGAAGACACACTTTTTGTTTTTGGGGTGTTTTTTCATGTTTTTTGAGACTTTTTGGGCTAGAGTTCCCGTTTTGAGGTCAGGTTACCTATTTGATCGGTAACAGTGTTGAAGAGCAAAACAACCCTAAGGTCACTAGTGATGAAGCTTTGCAAGTAAAACTTGTTGCACCTTTCACCTTTACCTATCAAAGAGGAGAGAGGCATATGTTTGTTGCCTCCAAAGGGCAAGGGGCCATGCACTCTTCTTCAACTCCAATGAAATAAAAAGTTAAACAACAAGTGAAAGAGGAAGAGGAAAATCATGAAGAAGAAAGAGAATTTGAGCTCATTCACATAGACAATGATGAGGAAAATGAGACAAGAATAGTAAACTCTCTTCTACAAGACCGGAATGCACAGATCAAAAACTTGGAATTTGAGTTAGAAAGGTCTAAGGATCTCATTCACTTTTTACAGATGCAGAACAAACAAATGAGTGGCCAGTTGGCCATCTATGAATCAAGGGCGCTCAAATATCAGAAAGAGGCTCAAAGGTCACAAGTGCAGTTGGAGGAATACATGGGAACTTATGATGAGGATAGTGGTAAATAAGGCCA
Organism: Pinus albicaulis; assembly: GCA_034641835.2. Taxonomy (NCBI): domain Eukaryota; kingdom Viridiplantae; phylum Streptophyta; class Pinopsida; order Pinales; family Pinaceae; genus Pinus; species Pinus albicaulis. Next base: position 633,237,243 of record CM076571.1, read on the forward strand.
GAATATAAAGAGACCTAAGACTATGGGTCTTAGGAAAGCATTGGCAAAGCAGAGAGAGGAAGAATCAGCCCAGGCACAACAATTTCCCCTCACCGAACTCCTTGCCATGGAAATTGAGCATAACAGGGAATCATGGCTTGAGAGAGCCAACGTAAATCTAGAGGAAAAAATGGAGAAGGCCAACAAAGACTTGAGCTTGCAAAGGAGAATGACTGAGCACTTTAAACAGAGAGATCACGTTGCAAGGAAAAAGCTCAAAACTGCCCAAAATGAGGGCCCGGCACCAAATGATGAAAAAGAACAAGATAGGCTTGGAATTTTGGCCCAAGTTTCTCTACAAGTCTCCAAGGACCCATGAGGCAGTTACCTACCAGTTTTGAGATCAACTGAACAAATTTTTGTTTGCTGCAGATTTTGAGGCTAGGAACGCAGCACACCCTGTGCTGTGTTTTTTCCTAGGGCATATTCAGGAGGAGAAGCTTACATTTTTGGATTCCCCATCATTAGAGGAGCATGTGCACCAAATTTCAGCTCAATTGGAGTTGTTTTGACCCCTCAAAAGGGTCAAAAACACTCATTTTTCACCTTTTTGCCCACTTTTTTGAGCATATGCTGTGCTCCTAGAAGTCTTGTCTTTTTCCACTTTTTGTGAAAATTTCAAAGGTTATATTGAAGAAATAAAGGTAGAACTGGAAAGTATACTTCAAGGGCTTTCCAACGGGCCATCTCGGAGCCTTTTCCGACATCGGGAAGGCCTCCAAAACACTGTTGCAAAAAGGCCTATTTCTGCGCTGCGCTCTTGGCAAGTTTTCAAATTTTTGACACAGTGTGCTACGCTCCTATGTGTGACTGGGCAGAATGTGTGTTTGGCAAGTTTTGTTAGGCATGTCAGGCCTAAAAGTAAATTTTATTTCCATTTATAGTGGGAAAATATATTTATTATATATTTTTGTGCCTTGGGCTTTGCAAAGCCTCAAGGACAACTTAAGATATTTCTTTTGGGCCAACAGGCTTCTAGATACTCTCTTTGGCTCTCCTCTTCCTTGTTTGTTATATAAGGCATGAGGATTCATTGTAAATAGTTGGGACTTGATGTGTTTAAGAGAAATACATGGTTTTATGAGCTTGGAGAAGAAATTGGTTTTATGAAGTGAATGAATGGCTTGTTTGGCTTGATGATGGAGAAGCATGTTTGCAGGATTCCATAGCTTGGTGAATGGTGATGTTTTCTTAGCTTGTTAATGTTTTCTTGTCCTGATTTCTGTTTCGTTCTTCTTGGTTGCTATAGATCATAAAAGTATAGGTTGAGACATGCTCGTGGAAGCACCTCAAACCTCTTGTTTTTTATAGCCTTGATGTTTTCCTCGTTTAGTCATCTTAAGGAATTCTTAACTGCTCCTTAGGCCCACTAAAACTTGTTTTTGTTTCATGAATAGTTAGTATGCTAGCTTATAAGTATGATTCGTGGTATGCCCTGCTTATTTAAAGTTTTCAAAACCCTATCTTGAAGCTTTTCTATGGAATATTGATTGATTAGGTTAAGACAAAGAGGTCTCATTTCGATCTTTCCCTCTGCCCATGCTTACCAACTTACTTCAGAGTTCCCAATAACTTGATATATGATGTTTAGGAGTTCCCTCTTCATAAATTGAGTTGTTTGTTTATCTTATGTGTTTTCCTAAAAAGCTGAAGGTGAATTTCTAAAGTTAGGAGTTCTAATGCTTCTATGTTTCACCAAAATGTTCATCTTACATGTTTATCAGTTTGAGTATTGTTCATAGAGATTAATGGTTTTCCCTACCTCATGCGTTATTGCTTCATACTATATATGTTTAAGACCTCTTAGTTTTTCCCAAACTTAATGTTCATTACATCTCATACATCACCTAAAGGATCCATTAACCTTGCTAAATTGGGCCTGCAATACACTTTGTTTCATAATTTAGACACTCTTGACTTCATTTGACCCCATAGCCCTATTGATTTGATAACCTCTCATTTCCACATATCCTACTTCATCATCTTACCCCAACCCAAAACAAACAAACAAATTACACTTAACAACTAGCCTAAAATCAATCATACAAAGCGAACCAGTTCATATCCTTCGCATAATAGAGAGAGCCCTCTCTGAGTCCAGGAAGGCTAGGTCCTAGGACTCCAAAGATCGGTCTGATGTTTCCTTGTCATTTGGTCTACCAATCTGCCAAATCATGGGACCACAACAGTTGCTAGCATGGGTGGTATGACATCCACATGGATGCACAATATTGTTAAGAAAATTGTACAAATATGTTCCATGCATATCATTTGTGTTATGTTGTGTATCAAAAACTAGATGTATCTTCATTCTTGTATACAACATCCAAACATATGGTAGAAATCACATAGCTTCAAAGTCCTAATAAATGATACTTAGCCTTCACTATAATGTATATGTTTAAATTAAAATAGAAAAATAGTTATTAAATTTGTAAAAAAAACAAATCTATCTTAATTTGCACTCTTATAAATAACATAAATTTGTAAAAACACATAAATATATCTTAATTTAAACTCTTATAAGTAACAAGAGATTTACATTTGCTTATTATTCTCCTTAAGTAAAAATGAATCTATATTAATTCATTTCAAACATTATTTTTTTTCAAAAACATTAATATTAAATTCATCAAAATGAAATAAATTGTTAAAATATTAAGTTTTAATTGTAAAAAATTATATTTAAATATTTTTTAGAGATATATTAGTTAATTTCCAGCATTATTTTTTCAAAAAAAAAAATATTAAATTCATCATAATGAAATAATTGGTTAAAATTTTATGTTTTCATTTTAAAAATTTATATTTAATTTTTTTTTTTAAGAGACAAATTTACTAATATTGTAGCTCACTTAAAATAATTTAAATTAAATATCTATTACCATATATCTCTCCAAAATATCCAATGATATTAACAATAATCAATAAACCAATTCTTTAATTATTTTAATTAAAATGTTATAGAAAACCACATTAATACTTTATTACTATAAAAATGAGCCATAACTCCCCTGATAATATTGCCACACAACGTGACATATTCTCGACATAGAAATAATGGGAGAGACATACATCTATACTCACATCTTTTACTGTTGCTAATAGTGTAAATATTGGTAGATAACCTAGAAAATTTTCCACTCTCTCACACACTCTTGGTCACTTGGAACATTCATGGAGCACTCTAGCATTGGATTAAGGAAAGAGAACGAAGGACAACGAAGGAAAACCGATGAAGGGATTCATAGGCCTTTGCGAATGAAACTTGAGACCACCTCCATCCCAGAATCTAAAATCCATTCGAGAATTCCAAAGCTCAAAATCGAGATCAAAATCCCAACCAACATGGCATTTGAAAAAAGGCAAGGCAAGGTTGAAAACCACTGTCAAATCCCGACAAAACTATGCCACTGATAGTAAGAGAACCAAATACCAGCATTCATAAGTCATGCATGTCCAAAATAGTTAGGAATCACACATGCAATATGTTACATGGAAGTATTCATGCTGAAGTGTGGTGCCCGACACTCGTTCAACACTCGGCTTGTTGTAAACCATGCACACATGTTCTTCCTTCGAATGTAGGATTTCTAGTTTAGTTGGGCATGCCTACTCCAGCACGCATATCTAAACAATTCAAACTCCCCACACATGCACCCTGTCGTGTAGTCTCTCACCGACATGGGTCATTCCATCACCCGACTTGCCTAACCAAGGCAACCTTAATGCTTTCCCACTCATGCATAAACTGTGAGAAATGTAATATACCTGGGCTAAAAGTTCACGTAATAAAAGTTAATAAAGGAAAAAATAAGACCATGGTTAAGGGACACTTATTCCAAGCTGAATGTTGGGAAAAACATCCTAGTGGGTGTTCATTTGGTTTATTATGGCTAAGGAAATAGGCAAAGACAATTGCAAAGGATTTGGAAAGGAAAAGTGGCATTTATTGGAATTTATTTATGAAAATATTGTAAAATAGGAGAAAAGGAAGGTGAAAAGTCACATGTTGCACATGAGGAGGAAAATAAGGAAAATAATGGAAAATGAAGAAAATAGAGGCCGCATTGACACAAAGGCCACTGAGGATCAGCTAGCAAGATTTTGATCTCTATTCTCTTTCTCTCTCACACAAGTCTCTTGGACACTTAATGTTTTCTTGGAGCAATTCAGCATTGTTCCAAGGAGGAGGAAAACAAGAAAAGGAAGGACAGGGAAAGCAAAGATCAAGCAAGGAAGAGTAGGATCTAGCAACTTCAATGAATGCTTCCATGTAACATATTGGATGTGTGATTCCTAGCTGTTTTGGGCATGCATGACTTATGAATGCTAATATGTGGTTCTCTTACTATTGGTGGCATAGTTTTGTCGAGTTTTGACAGTGGTTTTCAACCTTGCCTTGCTTTTTTTCGGATGCCATGTTGTGTTGGGATTTTGATCTCAGTTTTGAGCTTTGGAATTGTCGAATGGATTTCAGAATCAGGGGTGGAGGTGGTCTCAAGGTTCATTCGCAAAGGCCAATGAGTCCCTTTATTGGTTTTCCTTCGTTGTCCTCCATTCTCTTTCCTTGATCCAATGCTAGAGTGCTCCATGAATGTTTTAAGTGACTAAGAGTGTGTGAGAGAGTGGAAAAGTTGCCAGGTTATCTACCAATATTTACACTATTAGCAGCAGTAAAAGATGCGAGTATAGATGTATGTATCTCCCATTATTGCTATGTTGAGAATATGTCACTTTGTGTGGAAATACTATCGGGGTAGTTATGGCTCATTTTTATAGTAATAAAGTATTAATGTGGTTTTCTATATAACATTTTAACTAAAATAATTAAAGAATTGGTTGATTGATTATTGTTAATATTGTTGGATATTTTGGAGAGATATACAATAATAGATATTTAATTTAAATTATTTTAAGTGAGCTACACTATTAGTAAATTTATCTCTTAAATTTACAAAAAAATAATAATTTTTTAAATATAAATTTTTAAAATGAAAAATTAAAATTTTAACCAATTATTTCATTATGATGAATTTAATATTATTTTTTTTGAAAAAATAACAATGCTATAAATTAACTAATATATCTCTGAAAAATACTTAAATATAATTTTTACAATTAAAACTTAAGATTTTAACAAATTATTTCATTTTGATGAATTTAATATTAATGTCTTTGAAAAAATATAATGCTTGAAATGAACTAATATAGATTCATTTTTACTTAAGGAGAATAATAAGAATTCTCTTGTTACTTATAAGAGTTTAAATTAAGATAGATTTATGTGTTTTTACAAATTTATGTTATTTATAAGAGTGCAAATTAAGATAGATATTTTTTTTTTTTTTTTTACAAATTTAATAACTATTTTTCTATTTTGATTTAAACATATACATTATCTTGAAGGCTAAGTATCATTTATTAGGACTTTGAAGCTATGTGATTTCTACCATATGTTTGGATGTTGTATACAAAAATGAAGATAAATCTTGTTTTTGATACACAACATACCACAAATGATATGCATGGAACATATTTGTACAATTTTCTTTACATTATTGTGCATTCATGTGGATGTCATACCACCCATGCTAGTGACAACCATATTTATTGACTTAAATGATACATTTCTTAAAGCTCATATGGACAACATTTATCCATAGCCACATATTAACCACATCTCATATGCTTCAAGAAGGAAGTACACACTTATGTAACGTGATTCTACAATTATGCAATGTGCAACAATAGTATATGTAATGGCTTCAACAATGGAAAGAGTTGGGTGAAGCCACAATTCAAGTGTAGTGGATTGCATAATGATTTCAATAATCAAGATAATAAATTACATAGTGATCCACAATTTCCATGATGAGATGCCATTAGACCATGAATTACTATTCTTAGAGCTTAAGTGCACAAAAAGAAGGTCGAAGAGACAACCCATAACACATAAACTTGTAAAAAAAATTGTAGTTACCACAAAAAAATCATAAATATTTAAAGAAAAAATTGAAAGAATCACCTCTTAGTGAGGTTTCATGAATAAAGCCAATTAAAAAATAAATCTAATGGAGATTATCCAAACAACATTGGAACACTACCAATTTAAGAGATCGAGAGAAGGAAGGGTGATGTCAAAAAAATTCTTAATGAACCCATTATAAAAGGAGTGTAATGTGGCAAAAGCACAAAGTAAATATGAAAAAAGAGAAAGAGGAATATGAAGATGAAAAAATGAAAATTTGGGAGATATAAGACACAAGAAATGTCAAAGATGGAAAACTAAAGCTTGAAAACCTTTTGAAGGGAATCACAAGCCTGAAAACAAGTGGTGTTGAATAATGCTGCATAGCAGTTATCTCATGTGAGAACTATGCATGAAATCCCATCAAAGAAAAAAAACCACTAGAAATCAAAATAGGGGTAGACGTGCTAAAAAAAAAAGATGTGCAAACACATATAAAAAAGATAGAAGTAGGAAAATAAAAATTCATTGAAACATTGCAAGTAGGATACTTGAAATGGGGAAATGAATCCCTAAGTAAACACATTACAACCTTATGTGATAAACTAATCAAATATGGGTTCCCAGGTAATGAGGCAACAGATCTCGTCGAGTTTCTATTGTTTCACGAAATGTAGCAGAACGCTCCTCCGCATGCATGCCTCACTGCTTCAAAAAGGAAGCCATCAGCAGAGACACATAATGATCGAAATGTAAGAGAAAATTAAGAGTATTTGTCAAAAGCATAAACCTCATACCGCAAACTGCAGCTTTCGAAGAATACTTGAACTCTCGCCCTCTCGGGGCAGCAACTAAAGATGTCTTCCAGTCCTATGGATAGACACGGTGCACAGTCATTGGGAGACATGTCTTTCCAGCACATCTCCATCCCATAAATCGTCGATGGATATCTTGGCGAGAAATTCACAGTTGTCAATCCCACAACAAAGTTATAATTGTTGGATGTCGCTCTCACAGATAGATCGACCATCAGATTTCGGACAACGACTCTGAATCTAGGTTCGACAACGTTATTGTTGCTGATGAAATAGTACCACAAGTTGGTGTCCAATTTGTAAATGATAACATAATTTTCGTAATGGAGGAAGCAATTCTGGAGCTGGACCCGAGCGCCCAGAGTGTTTGGACATTCCTGGCGAATGGAATGGAGTGAGTGGACAAAGCAGGCACGAGACAAATAAGCTCTGCAACGGAGATGCCCAAACACTTGGCTGCTCCCAGCGCCGTAGGCAGAAGTGTTAAAACCCGTGAACAGTGCATTGCAGGTTTGTATGTAGAAGAGTGTTTCCAGGTTGCGCTTAAATGCAGAGCCATTCCAATACTTTTCCATGTTGCAAGCTGAGTAGACGATGAGCTCGTTCGACGATTCTTTAGTGGCTGTGGATGCAATATCGCATTCAACTTTTCTATTTAAGAAAAACAGTAATATGAGGTTGAGAATTAAAAGTGCACTTTTCTTGAGCGGGGAACATGATGCATACTGGCAGCGGAGCGAACACCTCTGTATTGGTTAATTCTCCTTGAGCTAATCGCAGTATTTGTGCATGATCCAGCACCATAGCGAAGGGTGGATTAATATCGGACGAGATTGAACCTTGTTGTTTGGGAAGCCAAATGTTGGCATGACATAGTCTCTAGTTGTTTATGGAAGCCGAATATTGGTAAGACGGGTAGGGCATAGCGGCGGTGAACGAACGACGACGGGAGAGGGATCTCCGGCGTGGGGCGAGGGAACTGCAGGGAATGTCACATCAGCCAGAAAGAGAAAAATTTGTTTGTCGGCTCTCCAAAAAGTCACATTAAAGTGTAAAATGACGCCAAAGGTCATCTCATCAAATATACTGTAACCCGGCAGAACTATCCTCTGAGAGTTATCCAGCCTATTGGGGAAGTTAATGTGATTTCAGAGTTATCTAGTCTATTGGGTTGTAGTTAATGTGCTAGGGCTGCTCAATGTTGTATAATCTATTTGTTTAAATCCAACTATGAATATATATCATCTGCCTTAACTGTTAAGGCCAGGCAATAGGTAGATAGACAACCATGTGTCACTATTGGGTTAAATCCAAGAGCTGGTATATACTAAGCCAGTGTTTTAATTGAGCTATAGATCCATAAATATGGATAGTAGATAAGTCTTTTCCTCTGGAGTTAGAAAGTCGAACGACAGATTAACATGTTGCAATGGATGGTTGGTTTTTTGTTTTAGATGAATGAATTTTGTTTACGGATTAAAAAAAAAAAATCCTCATTTCATACCATAATTTAATATAAAAATATATATAAAGTATAACTAGCAATTGCACCGGGAGGTGCAAAGGAACGCTGAAAGGAAACCTTCCAATGATGTAAGGGGGGCAAAACAGGTAGATGTTGAGTTAATTCTTCTCCAACTCCTCCTAGGAGAACAGAGGAAGAAGAATAAATGGCCTCCAGGGACTGAAATCAACCGAATTCACTATCATGCCGTCTCTAGTAACATAGCAATGGAATGTAGCCTTTCGGGAGGGCGTATACTTGTTATTGCTCGGGGTTATGGTCTAAGAAGTTCGAACATCAAAATATAATGAGAGGATATTGCCTTTTAATACAGTTTACAAGGGGAGGATTTCTATTAATATTCAAGCACTTTATAAAAGAGAGAGATAGTCTCTGTGCATTATTTAAAGGATATTCAATTGTTTTTATTATTATCGAATAAATTAAATGTTAAAAGTAATTAAACAATATTTAAAGTTTGAATTTATATATTTATTTTATTTTTAATAATTACATGCTACGATAAGAAAAGATTTCAAAACCAATAAAAAAATAAGAAAAATAAAAATAAAAATTAATTAAATAAATAAATAAATAGAAATAAAATAAAATAAAGATATAATTAAAATAAAAAATAAAATAGATAAAAATAAATAAATAAAATTAAATTCTTAATTACAAAAACAAGAATAAAATAAATAAATAAATAGAAATAAAATAAAATAAAGATTAATAAATAAACAAACAAATAAATAAAATGAAATAAAAATAAAATTACATAAATAACAAATTAATAATATTAAAATTAAAAATTAATATTTTTATTAAAATAAATATAAATATTTAAAATTCAAATTATAAAGTTTGATTATTTGGTTTACTTTTCCCTGGCATTGTGTGATCAAAATGGAAGGCATATCTCACTGGATTTTAACAAGCGCACCTGTATAAACTGAAATTGATTCAGGGTGCTTGAGACTATATTTTTTGTTAATTATTGAATTAATATTGCATGTAAATATCATCAAATTATGCCAACTTATAATTCAGGGCTTTGATCTCTAAGTTTGACTCTGGGTCATTAACATTGTGATGCCCTGTCTCAACCACTAAACCACATCACGACAAACTCAAGACTGCAAAATGTTACCATCATTAGCATAGTAAACCCATTGACTCTATTCTTTACTGAATGAGCATATTGCTTACCCATATCCAAAAAAAGAATGCAAGCTGGAAAGCATTCTGCGGAACAGAAGTAACAATCAATCCATTGTTTTTCCCATGAATATTCAGAGAATTCTGAAATATAATTTGTCAATGAGAATTTAGCATGCACATCATTTGATACCTGGAAGAGAGTGAAATGGATCAAGAAAAGGACAAGTTGAGGGCGACCAAACCAAAATAGTTCATTCGTTGGCTGCACTATCGAAGTTCCTTTCACTACATAAAGCCTATCTTGAATTTCTAATGCCATCTCTGTTATTATAACTTGTAGCTTTGTTCCAACCAACAAAACTATCTGCACATTTTGGAAGATCAAATAGCAATAAGTTTGAAGAATTCAATCAGAAAACGTCCAAGATCATTGGCTCACATGATCAATGGTACGCTGTCATCTAAATCTAATATTTTTGTGCACTTACAATTAAGGGAACAAGCGAGATCCAAAAGAATGCATACCACCCTGCTCAGAGGAATACAACCAATCAGAAGGAGAATGTTAGTTTAAACAATTGTGGACATGTAGAATGAAGACTTTGGAAGCAGGGTAGAGTACTGAAGATTTACCATTCACATTAAGAAGCAAAAAGATTATAGCAAAAGCCCACAAAGGAGGACTGCACATAATGCATCAAGGGTGTGTGTTAGCTAAAAGTCCATTCACATTAAGAAGCAAAAAGATTATAGCAAAAGCCCACGAAGGAGGACTGCAGATAATGCATCAAGGGTGTGTGTTAGTTAAAAGTCAGGAACAGATTTTCGAAAAAAACAGGAGGATGACAAAGCAAGGTCAGAATTCTCTCTAAGACCAAAGCTGTTGTGAACACAGAAAATGTTACTAACCTGATTCCAACCACGCTCTTGAAGTCATCATCCAAAGATCTCTTGATATATTTCTGAAAATCAAACTTGCTATTTGGAGCCAAGTGAGCCTGTACATTTGAAAGAAATTAATATTTTAGAACAAATCAGATGCCTTACATGAATGAAGTGGGGTTTGACATAAACAACATGAGAAGGAAAAGACGATTTAAAGTGATCAAAAATTACAACGATGAAGCCATGGCGCAAGGTCAGGTAATCAATTTTAGTTACAGACTGACAGAATTGACGAAAAAAACATACCTGCAAATCTAAGGAAAGCTAATGTTAAATCAGATATTGATATTTCTCAATCAATGCAAATAGGAAACAAACATATATTCCTTGAAGATTTGGAATTGTGAATAACTTACAATCCATTTAAGAATCAGTGTTTGGCTCCAGAAACTCATATGGCGCTTTACAAATGAAGTTTCATGGGTTAATCTGAATCTGGCAAGATCTGTTTGGACCAAAAAGCAAACAAATCCCTCAAAATCTTATCCAATCGTCCAAGATTCATGTCGTGCCCTCTTAATATTTTAGTTTTGAAATCGAGAACTTTACCCAATCAGCCTTTAACATAGTATCTCCCAATTAGAATTTGCACAGTTGCCAAACTGGGCTTGAGTTATTACTTTTCAACCTGAAAGTATCCAGATGCTGGAATAAATACTCTTCTAGACTAACCCAGTTAGAAGAACCAATAGAACTCACCATGTGAAAACTCATACTCCAATGTTTGTGTCTCCTGTTCCCATGCTTTCCAACGCTTCATCTAGGTATCAATAGGATTTACAGATCTCAGTTTTAACAGAGAATTTGAAAGCATGCAGATATCAAAACAGTAAGATCTACTGCATGAATTAAACCAAATGATATATGGAGAAAACAATTTATCTCCCCTTCCACTTACTTTTGCTCTTGCTAGGCCGACAGTTAAGACACTATATAAAACATGGAGAACTGCCAACAAAAAGATGAAGATGTGGAGCTGGTTTATGCCAGTCGGGGAGACAAGAGGATACTTACCCTTCAAACAAAGAATGACAAATTATTAAATAAGTCCAACTTAGGATAAATATTTGAAATTTGTATTGAAATCCTATTTCAAAATGGTCTAAGTAACCCTAACTGCATGAAAAAAATCACTCAAAGAATAACAGGGCCTGGATAGTTATGCCATGTGCAGTAAGACTAAGAGTAGGGTGTGGTATTTACATGTACGGAGCTACAATGGTTGCTATCCCCAGCAGCACCAGCTAAGACACGCCTCCATGGGACCTCCTGTTCAGAGGACATGGACTCCCATAAACGTTTTCGGCCTTGCTCCTCCCCATTATCTACTTTCATGCTTTCAACAGCAGTATCATTTTTCTTACACGGAAGCATAGTATCAACTACTTTTTTGGATATACAAATCATAGAAATGGGCTCTGCTCCAACTGTCAGTAAAAGTGAGATGAAACCAAGAAGTATCAATTCTGCAACCCGAAATGACAAATTGCAGAAGCATTTTCCCAGAGCACCAGAAATCTCACTCACAAATGCTAAGCTAAAAGAAATCAATGTGTTTACAGGAAACATTAGTCTGAAATTCAACTAAAAAATGTCAGAACAATCTACCAATACAATCAAAACAGATAATTTCAGACATATACTGTAAGCTCATGTGACCACCTCATGATAATTCATCAGGAAGCTCTACCCAGGAAACATAATTTCTGGAAAAACATCAGAACTCCATAGAGAAAACTATTTTAAGATATATTTCCTCAATCAAGATGATTAGCAAGAAATCTCATCCATGATACACTACAACAAGCACATCTGCATCAACCACATGGGGAATGTTAGTGGTTTGAAACATCTGTTACCTGCTTTCAGTTTTTCAAGTGCTTCATACAGGGCGTTCTTCTTTTTTCTCTTTAGCCACTGTAAATATAGTGACAGAAGGAGACTTTATTAGTATAGAATACATGTTGTATTCAAAACTTGTCTTCCTAAAAAAAACTATCACCTCTTACTTCTAATCACTAGTCATATTAACATATGAGCCATTATAATTAGGTTTTACCAGTATGGTTTGTTGCTAAATACAAAAAAAAACCAAATTTTAGGAAATCCTCACCAGCCAAAACAACATGAGTGCAAAGCCAAGTAAGATGCATTAAATTAAATAAACAGTCTAACTGCTGAGACTGAATCAAAACCTTACGTTGCTAACATGGTGAATACCATTTTCAAGCAATAAGGAGATGACCACAAAGACCAAGCAAACAACGGCTACTGCCCATGTAGGAGTTTCGGCTAAAGAACGACCACTACTGCTGCCACCTCCTGCCATATTCTTCTTTCCACAGGATTGATAATTGTTTTTCTTTGAAATTTTCAGTATTTTATTATATTTTAATTTGAATTTCAGAGTTTACATAACACATTAGTAGACAAAGTTTGAAACCTGAGATTTTAATTTTAAACCTGAGATTTTAAAAGTTTGAAATTGCAGCATAATTAACATAAAAACAAAAACTTCAGCAATAGACACATTTGAATGAGCGCCGAGAGCGAGAAACCTGGAGAAATCTATCCCGCTAGGTGTCATTGGGAGCAGGAAGAGGCTCTTCAACAATCCGGCATCTGTAATCATCCATATCTGCATCAGCTTCCGTGGGTGCGAAACAACCATGCTCATCACCGCTTCCGCAGCTTCCACTGCTGCTTGTTGCTTTGCGTTTCACTGTTGCCTTCTGAGGTGTTCCTGGGACAGGGCTCTTACTACCCTGTTTGCTGGCCAACTTCGAATCCTGGGCAAGACCTTTATTCTTCATATCGCTTTGAACGAAATTATCAGAAAGAGGAGGCTCTTCGCGGAACTCCACAGAGATGGTTGCTATAATGCAGGGACGGTCGAGGGTGCAACGAAAATGGAATTGAGCTGACTGGGTGGCAGGCTAAGAGGAGGCGAAAGTGACAGGAGAATGAAGAGCTGTCTCAACGGGCCTCGAACTCTCAGGGCGAGTCCGACCTCTTCCAGTACGGGTTTCAGGATATCTACCAGTGAATTGGGAAGATGAAGGGGAGGACGAATCTGAGAGGGACGAGGTAGGGGGCGCAGAATTTTGCCTCTGCTACTGCCCCTCCTGCATCTCATTCTCTGTCTTAAATGGGGCATGGCTATCTTGGCAGCAGAAGGCCGACTCGAAGGAGCAGAAGCAACAAAATGGTGTACACTGGGAGTCGAATAATCAACAGTAAAAGACTGAGGACCGGGAATTGCGTTCCTTACCGAGCTAATGGAAGGAAAGCAGGCGCGCGACTCAGTCTTTTTGCTGCAGCATACACTCTGTGAGAAGTGGGCGCCTTCAACTGTTTCAATGCAGCAGAGAATTTGACACCGCCACCCTGTCTTTGTGCGAGAGCTTGGCTTCGTAGCAACAGGGGAGTAGATGCAATGCTAAGGCTTCGCAACATCAACAAATCTTCTGGAGAATTCCATTTTGTGGAGCAAGACGATGGAGTCTCGACCAGCGAGCTTCATTAAAGAGCAGTTATGGTTGGCGGGGGCACAGTTGTTTAAAAACTTAATGCGAGCGTGGGTGGCCATGTGGAGAAGCCACATGCCAACACAGCTCATCATCAACGTACTCTCGCTAATGAACACGCATAAGGCAAATGTAGCGAACACGCATAAGGCAAATGTCAACTTTTAACTGGCGGTAAGAACGATGAGAACGCGTTTTGATTGGCTGAGTGAAAAATCGCATTCGGAAAGCCCATAAAGGGAACGCTTTCAGCGTAAAAATCTACCAACGTTAAATATAAATTAGAAAAAAATATTACTTAAAATAAATAAAAATAATAAATTTTAACTCTATATTTTTTCTTACCTCATTTACCTTCCAGCTTTACCCTAGTTTAAAAATGTAACAATGTGTATTAATAAGTTCTTAACATTTAGGAAAAAACCATTAATTGAAATAAGTAAATATAATAAAATTTTAATAGTTATTTTGTCTTAACTCAATTGCCTTTATAGCTTTACCCTTGTTTAAAAATGTAACAATGTGTATTTATAAGTTCTTAAACTTTTAAATTATTATTTTAAGTTTACTTTTTGTTTTTGTAATTTAAAAATATCTATTAACAACTGAAACTAGTGATTGCATCAATGTTCAAAACAATACTAGCATGAGAGGAGATTAAACACCGAGAGTCTTTGCCAAGCCCACAAATTTTGACTACATTTTTTCCCTCTGGGAGTGATTTTACACGGGAGAACACAGAGGGGGAAAAGACTATAACAGGAAAAATGGAGACATAGCTCCAGGAAAAAGGCTTACCCGTGTCACTTTTGAAATTTGGAATTGGAAGTGTTAGAGCAAAGCAGAAGAACTTTGATCTTCAAACAAAACCTGGAGAGAGAAGAGCAGTATTAGTCCATTTCATGCCCCAAATGGTCGTTGAAACTTATAGGGTGCTCTAGAGTGCTGCTATAGTTCGATGGGTGTTGAACTTTGCCACTAAAAGAGAGGCTTGTGCATGCAGGGCTGTACTGCTCATGGAGGGGCCTACTGGTAGAGGGGCCACCTACTTCTTCTTTGAGTTGTGTATTATTTCGACGACTGGTTGTTGAACATTTGAGGAGGGCGTAATTGGGGGATTTTTTCTCTATGAATTTGCGATGATGAACATCCCCCACATATATTACAAATTTTCCAGTTAGAGCATCAATATTTTTTTCCACAACATTGTTGTTGTCCCTCTGATCTTGCAGGGCCATGGCCACTAGGGTCTTTGTTTGCCAATTCAACTTGATAGCTTTTCTAACTAGGTTTTCTCTTACTCGAGTTAAGCTTGGATCAAGGATACAATTAAATGTTGTGTTAACTTCCTCTTTGCAGACTCTCCCGCAAATAATTTTGACCCTGTCTTCTAGCCTCTCAATTTGATCCTTGGTGTACTGATTGGTTTCCTTTTCATAGACTAGAGCTGCATTTATTGCAGCTACCTGCACTCTCGTAGTGGGAGGTCTATTTGGATTGGACCAGTGCGAGCCAAAGCCTCTGTCGCGTCTCACTTAAGCAGATGTGTTGGAGTGACAAGGAGCCATGCTAGTCAACTACCGATGAAGGAATATGGAGCTATGATAGATTATAAAAGATGGCCGAGTGATACAGAGCACAGAGGCAAAATTGATACAGGGTGGCAAGGGTAAGGGGAAGCAGAAACGAAGGTAAGTGAGCTCATGGAAGAATGAGGCGATTGAGCTGAGGGCTGGGTTTACATAGGCACAAGAGGGAAGGAATTTACCAGATGTGAGGGGGAGAGCAATGATAGGCCGGCACTTCGAGAGCAGAGAGGAGTAATTACAACAGGTGCTCCTAGAGTGTGAGAGGCCCGAAGGGCAGCTGATAGAGGTGAACCTAGGAGTGATCGTACTGAGGCCATGGGCATTAGAGTAATGAATGATCCAAATCATTATGATTTTTATGGTTGAGAGTACCATCAATTAGATTGGTTCTATCGGTCCAAAATTCCTCATTCATTATGGTTGAGAATTCCTCCCTCACATCCGTATGTGTGAGATCCTTATTTAGTCAATTTAACGACTTAAATTGCTATCATAAATTATCGACTAAGGTTAGTAATCTGATGAAGTGTGGTGCAAGATATATGCTTAGATGCCCTTCTTTCTTACTTCGTTGTGTATTTATATATTTTTTTTGGGGGTTTGTATTTTATGCCTAATGTTAAAAACTAAAATTGATCTAAGGAATGTAATCTAAGCTTTTAAATGAAATATTTAAATGCTAAGAAACAACTAAATCTGAAAGAATTTTAATGATGAAAACTTAATCTTTAAGAAGGGAGAAAAGGAAATGTTATTTTTACTCTAAGAAAAGAAATTGATTGACAAATTACTCTTAATGAAATGAATGAAATATAAAATCTAAAAGAAGGAATAAAAGGAAATGTTATTTAACTAATCTATTTTGGATAAAAATAAATCAATCTTTGCATGGTATCTAAGCTATGTTAGAATATTCTATGTTGGCAAAACATCTATGGAAAACGAGTCTAATTAAATGGATTCTGCATTTAAACAAGGCATTGTTCTAAATCTTATTGAATTCAATTGATCTCTAAATTATGTTCTATCTATAAACATAATAAAAATAAAACCATATCCTACTTTATCAATTGAGAACATTAATTCTATGAAAAGAGAGCATCTGATCTAATTTTAAATCTATCTGAAATGGTCACAATGTAATTCTAATCTAACTTTGTCCTGGTTTTAAATCTATCTAAAAATTATCAATATATAACTCTAATCTAAATCTTTTCTACATTCCATGGAACAAAATCATATAATATATTACCATGAAATTGAACTGACTTTGATAATTGAATTAAAATCTAACTAAGGCAAGCAAATAACGACAAATTATCTATTGCGTAAAAGAAATGTCTAATCTAAATCCTATGGTTGCTTTGCAATCAAATGCAAGAATCTATTTCAATTGGAAGATGACATAGTCATGATCATGAAATAATTCAGGTGAGCATAAGATACAATCAACTTTGTGTAAATGTAAACAACTAATTCATAAAAATTTTAGGAGCCAATTAACATGAATTAAACTATGAAATGATGATAAAATAAACTACAAACCATCGAGAAATTAACTATAAAATTGACGCGAAATTAGCTACAAATCAACGAGAAATTAAGCTATGAAATGACAATAAATTAAACTACGAAATGACTATAAAAATCTCCTTTCCGTGCATGGGTCCTCTGCAACAGAACGAGTGTAAATCTACTTAGGCTATTCATGCATCAATAGTCTGGAACTAGTCTTCTTGATTAATAAAATAGAGTTTAAAAACGTATCACAGTGTTATCACAAAATCAATCTTATTCCCGGTTTCAACAGACTGATATTTATACAAGTTTTTGAATTAACTGTCTGAGACAATTTTACCTATGGAAAGCAAAATAAAGCTAAGACTAGAAGTCTATTAAGAATCAAAGTCTTCATTTCTCTTTCTCGATTTTCTACATAAGAGAAAATCGAGAATCTTCATCTGTTGATCTCATTCCTTCTTTTGACTAATCTTTGACTGCGATAGTAGGCACGATCCTTCTCAAAATTGAACATGTAAGTAGGATACGATCCATATATGGACCATTTCAAAGCTACCCATATGACTCGCTTCTTCATTTACTTCTCAAAACCTGTCAAACAATAATGGTGGCTGCAAAAACAAAGGTTAGCCACAGAATTGCACTAACTCTGTAGCTAATTACATAAAATCATATAAATAATAAGAAACATTATAATATAAAATAGATATCATATAAATGCCTTATCATATGTAAAACATGTCAATTATCACTGATTGAGTTTATGGATTTTGCGAAAAGGAAGAAAATATGGTGGAAAAAGATGTCAAAATAGGAACAATTTTGAGGTTCAACATACCCCCACTAAGAGACCATTGCATGTCCTTATGCAATTTCTGAAATTGTGAGCCTTCACCTTTTACTGCATTTGTTTTGATACCTCTACCAGTACATCTAATTTTATCTTCTTTCCTTTCTTTGAAGTGATTTCCATTCTTGTTTTCTTCATGAGGAGTTTGTACTTCAAACTGATGACTTTTCTGTTCAGGTAGCCATTTCATTTCTTAAGATTCTTGTTCCTTTTATACCATAGCCCCAGATGTATAATATTATTGTTACTGATGACTTTTCCTAAGTGGTTTTGTTCCTTCATAGATTCATTTTCTTGCTTGATGTGCATGTTCAGTATCTCTAGTTCATATATTTCTTGCTTCAAAGTGTTCACTAGAGGTTCTTGTGGACTGGTAAGCCAATACTTGGATTTCCTTCTCCATGTCTCTTTTCTAAGGACTCAATGTAGTCATAAATATCTTGCTGTGCTAGGTCAATTTCTGGGGTTCTTCTACTTGGACTGTGTATAGGAGAGGTAGTAATAAACGATGGTACTTAGGGCTCTTCATCTAAATCAACAAACTCTGCTTCCTGTGGGGATGGCTTCTTCAAGGGTTTACGAATTCTGTAACTTCTCCTTGGTTATGGAGGGCTTAAGATTTCTTAGTTTATAACTTTTCCCTTTTCCTTTACATTACCTCTCTTTTTGTAACCAATCTGTTTCTTATTCTTCAGTAATTCTACAATGGTGATTTCTTCTTCTTCTTGTTGTGGTTGAGGTGAGGATTTGTCTTCAATGCAGGTATCAACCTTTCTTCTCCTACTTAATTTGGTCTTATCATCCTTAGGATGTTCTTGTGCTTCTTATTGAAAATGATTTATGATTAGGAAAATTTCCAAGGAGTCTCATATACTCTTTAAATGAAATTCAATGAGTATATTTATCAATCCATGATGATACATGATATTTTCTATGGATTGGACTTTTTTTTGCACAGTTCCTGACATTTTATTTAAGTTGTTCAATATGAAGTATGGGAGGTTTATTTCTCCATCCTCTAGGAAATTCATTAACAGTCTAGCATGGTAGACAAACATACAACCAAATCTACCCTCGTAAGTAAAATTTTTTTGAATAATTAATAGCATGTTCCTCCATTTGTTTTGAAGTGTCGTACTGGGAAATACCTTCTTAAAAATAGTAGTGTCCATGCCTGGAATTTTTTCATAAAAATCTTCCATTCTTCTCCATGAATTTCCCTATTATTGAACCATCTTTCACTAGTTTTCGAAAGTTCTGTGGCTTCTGCTATGAAGGAATTTGTCATCAAAAAATTTATGTCTCCAATTTCTACCTCTCTCCTGTTGAAGGCTCTTGCGAAATATTTGGTGACCTCTTTGTGGAACCCATCAAAATTTTCTATGAAATCGAGCCATCTTACATTCTGGAGCATCTCCTTCATCTGTGGATAACCTTCCATGAATTTTACTCCCACATGCTCAATTCTTACTATCAGACCCATCTCTTTGTCGTAAGGAGTTTTTGTCTTCAAAATTTTTCCTCTTCGACCAGGTGGATTGAGGGTTTGACTTTAAGTTAAGGATGTCAAAAGGAGATTGTAGACACATGTAGGTAAAATAGATATTCGGGTGAGGGTTTAGGAATGTGAGTAAGAGGGTTACAAAATGAGATATGACTGTTAATAATCAATGGATGAAATTGGTCTTGATCATTATGGGATATGATACAGATGAAGTGGTGAATTATGGATTTGTGGTGTGAACTGAGTGCAATCAGTTTTAATGATGACAATTTGAGGTGGAAACATATGATCATCTAAATTATATACACTAATTTTTTTGAACGTTATCATTTTAAAAAAAATTGTAACATACCTTGGAGCTAACCTTTGTTGATCTTCTTTTTGTCTTGATTCCTCAGGTGTCTTTTCAGCATGATCTTCAATGGAGTCTTTAATTTCTTATGTTCATTATGTCCTCCTTTAATAGGCTGCAAAAGTGTAGCAGAGCTGCAGAATGTGATGACAGTTGCAGATTATTCTGAGAGCTGCAAAAGTGTAGCAATTCTATAGCTAATCTTTTATTACTTTTGAAAAATAAAGGGCACAAATAATTTGGGATTTTTAGAATGGGAGAAAATATAAGATGTCAGAAATGAGCTCTGATTTTCACCTTGTATTTTCTGTATAAGGATGCTAATCATTGATTGGTTTTCATATATATATATATATATAGAGAGAGAGAGAGAGAGAGAGAGATATGAAAAGTAAAAAGAAGACTAAGTTGGGGAAGAAGAAGGATTCTTCTTCACCAAATTCATATCAACATTGCCTTGAAATTTTTTGATAAATTCCTCCTTTGTAATTGGTTTATGATAGACCTTTAGTCGATGTCCATTTACAAGAAGAGGTACCTTTTCTTCATTAATTGTCCTTATCCTGATTGCTCCATTGTCAAATATTTTTTCAATCTCATAAGGCCCAAGTCATTGAGTCTAAAATTTTCCTTGGAAGTCTTCAAACTTTGAATCGAACAAAAGTGCCCAATATCCTGCTTGAAATTTTCTTTCTTTTATGTACTTATCATGCCATCTGGACCTTTGTTGTTGAACTAGGCTGGTATTTTGAACTGCATCTTGCCTAATCTCATCCAAGTCATTGACTTTTTCCATTCTATGCTTTTGGGCTTCTGATAAATCAAGTCCCAATCTGATTTTTTTCTTGAAGGTTTTGATCTGGAATTCTTTTGGAAATAAGAATTACTTCCCATAAGCAAGTTCATAGGGAGTATTTCCTATTTTATTCCTCCATGTAGTCTGGTAGGCCCATAAGGCTTCAGGAAGCCTATATGGACTCCACTTTTCCATTTGCTTGTTGATGATATGGAGTAGAATTTCTATGTTTTATCTTATAATTATCCATAATCCTTTGCACCATCCTATTGTAGATTGAAATCCATGATCTGTCACAATTTCCCTTGGGGCACTAAAACGAGTGAAAATTTCCTCAAAGAGAAATGAAACTACAACATTTTCATTAGCAAAAGAAAGTGCTTTAGCCTCTACCCATTTAGTGACATAATAAGTGCAAACCATAATTTACCTCTTTTGTTTTTATGGTGGATTGATTTGTCCAAAAAAATCCAGAGCCCATTTTTCAAAGGGTTCGATGAGTACCTAAGGTTGTAAGGGCATTTCATCTGTAGGAGCATGTTTCCCCATTCTCTTAAAATTGTCACAAATTTTGACATACTCCTTGGCATATTTAAATATGGGTGGCCAATAATATCCTAAATGAAGGATTTTATAAGCAATCCTCTTATCAGAAAAGTGTCCACCACAAGGTTCATCGTGGCATGCCTTCATAATTTCAGGTATTTCATCTTCTTGTACACATCTTCTGATGATGATATATGGATCTGTTTTATACAATTCATCATTTACCCATGAATATAATGCAGTGGTTTGAATTATTTTCCTCTTTACTCTAGGAAACAAGTATGCTGGTAATTTTCCTATAGCTAAGTAGTTAGCAATGTTTGCAAACCATGGTGATTTAGTAGATATTAAAAACATATATTCATCAGGAAAATTATCTTCTACTGGAGTATCACTATTGTCATTTTGAATTCTAGAAAATAAATTAGTAATTGTGTTTTGTTTTCGAGTTCAGTCTAGAATGGTGATGTTAAATTGTTGCAAGAGTAATAACCATCTTGTGATTCTTCAATTAGTGATTGATTTATTCATTAAATACCTAATTTCAGAATGATTTGTGTGAATAAATCTTTCGTAGCTAGTGATGTAGTGTCTAAACTTGTTAATAGAAGGGATAACAACTAGAAACTCTTTTTCATTTATAATGTAATTTAACTCAGTAGGAGTCAAATTTTTGCCTGTGCAGTAGATGGCTAAAGGGGGTTAGATATTTTTTTCCTAATACAACTCCCAGAGCTATGTCTGAAGTATCTGTTGAAATATGAAAAGGTATTTTCCAATTTTGTCCTCTTAAGATGGGTGCCTCAGATATTTTTGCTTTTAAAGATTCAAATGCCATTTGCAAATCGGGATTCCAACTAAATTCACAATATTTGGTAAGAAATTTGAAGAGTGGAGATGTAATTTTCGTCAAGTTTTCTAGAAATCTCCTATAGTACCCTGTAAAACCAAGAAAACTTCTAACATCCTTTTGACAATTTGGAATTGATAATTTGGAGATGACTTCAACTTTGGATGAGTATACTTTAATTCCATCCCCTGAAATGTGATGTCCTAGAACAATTCCTTCAGTAAACATCAGAAAGAATTTTTCATGACTTAGTGAAAGATTTTCTTATTTACATATTTTAAGAACTTTTTCCAAATTTTCAAGAGCCTCTTCAAAAGAATTTCCATAAACTATAAAATCATCCATATAAACTTCCACATAGTCATGTATTAGATTAGAGAAAATTCCTAGTACTACTCGTTGGAATGTTGCGGGTTAATTACACAATCCAAAAGGATGTACTCGGTAAGAATAGGTCCCCCATGGACAGGTGAATGTGGTTTTATCTTGGTCTTTAGGTGCTATTTGAATTTGATCGTAACCACTAAAACCGTCCAAGAATGAGAAATATGTCTTCCCTGCTAATGTATCCAATACTTGATCTATCAAAGGAAATGGGAAATGATATTTTAGAGTAGCCTTATTCAATTCTCGATAATCAATGCATACCCTCCATTTACCATTCTTTTTAGGGACATTCACCAAGGGAGAAACCCACTGATTCTCTGATATTGGATAAATGAAGTTTACACTCAGTAATTTTTGAAATTCTTCTTTCACAATTTCCCTAAGATTTGGATTCATCCTTATTTGAGGTTGTCTGATAGGCCCAGATTTTTCCTCAATATAGATAGGATGTATGCAAGTTTCAGTATTAATTCCCTTCATGTCAGTGTAATCCCATGCATATGCAGAAAAATGTTTTTGTAATGTTTTGATTAACTCTTCTTGTTGGAATTTCTCCTTTTTTTTTATGTTTAAATATTTTCCTGGAAATACTTCAACTACAGAGCTACGAAATTCTTCCATATGATATAAAGACATCTGTTTGGATGAGAAGTATTCAATATTACATTTCTCTTCAAAATTATGATCATCTTTACATTGTGAAGATGTTTTAAAATTTTCTATTGAATTTAAAATCTGAATTTCTTCACTAATATGAGAAATAGTAAAGAGAGGTTGTATATGATTGTCATCATCCATCCATTCTTCATTTTCTATTTATGTAATTTTTTTGGCTAGAGGATTTAGAGTGAATTTATTTGTTGAATTACCATCAGAAATAAACATATCACTGCATCTACAAATAATTAAAGCATCAACTGTAGCTAACAAAGGTCTTCCTAATAACAATGGATGTCCCCTTAGTTTGTTCTTGGGAGTTAAAATCATGAAGTAAACTAGATATTCCCAAGAGTCTAAGGACACATAAATGTCTTCTAATACACCATCTAGATTGATTACTGATCTGTCTACTAATTGCAGTAATGTTGGTGTATACTGAAGGTTTGGAAGCCTAAGTTGTTCCATGGTTTGTTTTCTCATGATGTTTATGGCTACTCCTAAGTCAATCAATATATTTGGAATATCAATACCATTGATGTGTGTTTTTACAACTGGACTTCCTGGATCCAAATATTTTTGTATGACTATTTTTCCCATCATAATGTCTGCAATATTTCCCACTGACTGAATCCTTTTTACTTCTTTTGTTTTTCTTCCTGGTTTTTTAATGCTAAAATCTCTTATTGTTTTAGCTAGGATAGGAATATATTTAATGGCCTATAAAAAAGGGATTTTGATATAGACATTTTTCAATTCATCTAGAAAATCATAGTTAGGCAACAATTTTTTTTTCTACCTCTCTATCGATTTGTAATATTTCAGGGAAAGGAGGGTTAGAAATAGATACTGAAGGTTGCTCTATGATAGGAGTTGATTTACTGGATTTTCTTGTTTTTTGTTTTGAGAATTTTTATTCTATTGAAGGGATGTCCCTTCTCCAGAATTTTTATTTTGTTGTAGAGAAATTTCCTCGTAAAGATCATATTTTTCTTGAATAACAACAGAGAGATTTTTCCTTTCTAATATCCTATCAGATCTAAGTTGGACATTGTTAAGATCTAGTGGAGTAATCATGTAAGTTGGAAAATTTTATCCTTTTATGTTATAATCAGTTTGAGAATTTTTATTATTTGGGTTCGGTAATGGCTGGGCAGGAAGTTTATTTGGACTTTGTGGAAATGGTAATGAAAGTTGTGGGTTATGATTTTTGAATTGAGGTTGTTGATTATGTTGTGGAAAATGCTGGGGAGGATAGTTTGGATAGGATTGTGGATATTGGTGATATTGAGAATATCTACCATAAGGATTTTGCATTCCTTGTGTCCAATATTGAGGTTGGGACCAAGGTTGCTGCCATGGAATTAATGAATTCCAATTGTTTGGTGGGGGCTAAGTATACATTTTATTGTTAAAACCTTGAGTTTGTGGCCCTTGCCATGGTATTCTAAAGACCAAAAAAAGAGGTAATCTAGATGTGGAGCTACTTCCTCTGGGAAAAAAGCCTTAAGACCTGGTATAGAGGGACATATTTTTGTTTCATGGATTTCTGTACAAATAATACAGGTCTCTATGAATTTTAAATCAAGAGGACATTCTCTTAAGGCATGTTTCTTTATGCATTTAGGAGAGAAAATAGTTAAGGCGTCAGTTTCAACTTTCTTCTTGTTTTGTAATTTCAGGGTGTTTATTTGTTCACTAAGACTCCCTAAGATATTTGTTATAAATTCATCAAGCATATTTCTGATTTCTGCCCTACTTATTGTTCTAGTTGCAGATTTATATATTGTAGAGAGAATATCATCTCTTGCATTTTTCCCAGTTTTTTATTTTCCTCTCGAAAGATGAATGCATAATTCAACTATTTTAGGTAATGATACTTGAGAGATTTATCCCTTTCCCATCATTTTAAGAATATTTGTCCATTCATCTCTGATGGCTTTCAACAAGAGATATTTTAAAGTATCTAGATCTAAGTTTTCCATTTTAGCTCTTTTTATATTTTAATTGAATCTCTCAATAAAGTCTTCCAAGTTTTCATCCTCCATTTGCATAATTTTAAATACTTCATCCTTCAAATTAATAGGTGTGCAATAATCTAGATACATTTGTAAAAATGCACTTTTCCTCTCATCCCATGTCCTAATAGATTGTGTTATTAAGCCCATGAACCATTTTAAATCCGCACCCTTGAGTGTTGGAGGAAATAGCTTCAATTTTTTAGAGTCTTGTAAGTAGTCATATGATCTACATAAAACCTCAAATTCAAATACAAATTTCTTAGGATCTTCACTCCTTAATCCATGGAAATTGGGAAGGATGGAAGCTGGAATATTCTTCATTGTGGCATTTGTATCCTCATAAAATATAGGAAATCCAATAGAGTTATGGTCCCCCCTATTTTCTCCTCTTCCTCTACCTTGTCCTCCACCTAATCATCCACTTATTCTTCCTCCTTCTATTATTTAGGCTTCTCCATTCACAACTTCTCCTTCTCCTTCTCCGGCCATTGTAGATTCCTCAGAAATAATGTAGGGTTCTAACTGTAGAGTTATTTTTTCTTCCTCTTGTTCTTCTATCAATGGGATATTGAAGAAAGTTTCTTCTTCTTCCTCACTAGGGATTTCTAACTCTTGAGCTATAATTTTTTCTCCTATAGAGGTGAAAAATGTTACTCCTTCTGTTGGAGATCTAAGATATTCCTCTTCTAAGACTGCCTCAGTAGATGAAGTTAGAGAGTCTCCTGGTTGGAATTCTGACCTTAAGACTTTATGGTGTCTATTTCTTGTAGTGAAAAATGGAATATGAGTTTGAGATGGTGGTTTGGCACTTCGTGGTCTTGGTGGAGTGAGTGGTATTGTTGGAATAAAACTTCTACCTCTAGCTATGAATCTTAACCTAGAGTCTCTTTCTCTAAGCATATCATTTTTTTTAGATGTAAGAAATAAGGCTTCCTAATTACACTTCCTGGATAGCGACACCAAAATGTTTAGTCAATTTAATGTCTTAGATTGCTATCATAAATTATTGAATGAGGTTAGTAATTTGATGAAGTGTGGTGCACTATATATGCTTAGATGCCCTTCTTTTTTACTTTGTTGTATATTTATATATTGTTTTTGGGGGTTTGTATTTTATGCCTAATGTTAAAAACTAAAATTGATATAAGGAATGAAATCTAAGCTTTTAAATGAATTCTTTAAATGCTAAGAAACAGCTAAATCTGAAAGAATTTTAATGATGAAAACTTAATCTTTAAGAAGGAAGAAAATGAAATGTTATTTAAATAATCTATTCTTCATAAAAATAAATAAATCTTTGGATGGTTAAAATTTGAGCTATGTTAGACTATTTTGTGCTAGAAAAACATCTATGGAAAACATCTAATTAAACTGATTTTGCATTTAAACAAGGCATTGTTCTAAATCTTATTGAATTCTACTGATATCTAAATGATGTTCTATCTATAAACATGATAAAAATAAAACCATATCCTAATTGATCAATTGAGAACATTAATTCTATGAAAACATAGCATCTGATCTAATTTTAAATCAATCTGAAATGGTCAAAATGTAATTCTAATCTAACTCTCTCCTAGTTTTAAATATATCTAAAAATGATCAACATATAACTCTAATCTAGCTATTTTCTACATTCCATGAAACGAAAGCATAAAATCTATTACTATGAAATTGAACTGATTGTGCTAATTGAATTCAAATTTAAATAAGGAAAGAAAATAATGATAGAGTATCTATTTCATAAAAGAAATGTCTAATCTAAATCCTATGGTTGTTGTGTAATCAAATGCAAGAATCTATTTCAATTGGAAGATGATAGAGTCACAATCATGAAATAATTCAAGCGAGCATAAGATACAATCAACTATGCATAAATGTAAACAAATGATTCAGAAAACATTTAGGAGCTAATTAACATGAAACTAAACTATGAAACGATGAGAAATTAAACTATGAATCGTCGAGAAATTAACTATAAAATTGACGAGAAATTAAATACAAATCAATGATAAATTAAGCTATGAAATGACAATAAATTAAACTACGAAATGAATATAAAAATATCCTTTCCATGCAGGGGTCCTCTGCAACAGAATGAGTGTAAATATACTTAATCTATCCACGCATCAATGGTATAGAACTCATCTTCTTCATTAATAAAAAAGAGTTTAAAAATGTATCATAGTGTTATCACAAAATCAAGCTTATTCTCAGTTTCAATAGACCGATATTTATACAAGTTTTTGAATTAACTTTCTGAGACAATTTCGCCTATGGAAAGAAAAATAAAGCTAATACTAGAAGTATATTCAGAAGCAAAGTCTTCATGGCTCTTTCTCGATTTTCTACGTAAGAGAAAATCTTGCATCTTCATTCGCTGATCTCGTTCCTTCTTTGGACTGATCTTTGATCGCGAGTGTAGGCATGATCCTTCTCAAAATTGAACATGTAAGTAGGATGAACTCCATATATGGACCATTTCAAAGCTACCCATATGACTCAGTTCTTCATTTACTTCTTAAAACCTATCAAACAATAATGGTGGCTGCAGAAACAAAGGTTAGCTACAAAATTGCATGAATTATGTAGCTAATTACATAAATTCATCTAAAGAATAAGAAACATTATAATATAAAATAGAGATCATCTAAATGCCTTCTCAGATGTAAAATATGTCAATTATCCCTCATTGAGTTTATGGATTTTCCGAAAAGGAAGAAATGATGGTGGAAAAAGATGTCAAAATAGGAATAGTTTTGAGGTTCAACAATCCTCCCAGGCTTTGGAGAGGAGGCAAAGATTGCCACGAACCCCTTCATTTTTCAGCACGTCCACCATTTGGTTGGATTTATGCCTAACATCACGGAAACAAACCCCTTTGGCTTGGTTATTGTGGAGCTTGATCCTATGAAAGATTTTGCTAAGTCTCCAATTATTTGAGACTTGCAAGGAACTTTTGCCTTGTTGAAGCTTTTTACAGTCTCGGGTAGTGACTATCGAATCGCCTTTTATGGTTAACGACTAGAAGTTTTGTTCTCTGAAAATTTCCAAACCATGTTCCAATTCCTGTAACTCAGTCGCGTTTTTGGTTGAGTTGCCAATATTTCCATTATAGATCTATATAATCTCCCCTGTTTGGTTTTTGAATGATCCTCCAAAACTAGCTTTGCCATGGATGTCTTTGGCTACTCCATCATAATTTAGCTTGATGAAATTGGGTTCTGGAGGTAGCCATTTGGGATCCAAGGTCTAGGCGAAGGGGAGGTGAGAGGTCAAGGGGAGGAAAAATATGGAGAGATCTAGTAGGGACAGAATGCGGAGGTCCAGCCGATTGGGGGGATTGGTGGGATCAAGCAGCTTGGAGATGGCAACCGTTTCACGAATAGTTTGCTTGATGATAGAGATGATATTTTCTTCCTTTTTTTTTTTTTTTTTTTTCTGATATCTAAATATTATAGCATTGCTTTATTTCTAGAGGGACCGACAGATGATAATTGGAAGGAGATTCCATGCCCGATTGATCACCGGATTAAAAGAGAAGGAAGAGCGCCATTGCTCCAGAGAGAGGAGAATTGAATAGGGGTCCCTGTCAGTGACTCTGAAAACCAAGGAGGCCGAGTTCCAAATTTTGGAAGAAAAAGGTCACTCATTTAGCAGATGGTTGGGATTTTCTTCCTCATTTTTGCAGAGCATACAAATGGAGGGGCCAAAGAAGCCCTTTTTGAGTAGGTGGTCACAGGTCAGAATTCTTTTATGCATGATTAGCCATAGAAAAATTTATATTTTGGGCCAGCACCTGCGATTCCATGAATTTTTCGATTTCCTGTCTAGTTGAGTGGGGTTGAAAGAGGCCAAATATCCATATTCCTCTTTAATATTGAAGTGGCTAGTTGCATTTTTACCCCATCTTAGCTTATCATTCGTGCCTTCATTTTGAAATTTTCTTTTGTCTAACTCTTCTATGAGATTCTTCTAAGCCAGGGGATAGTCCCAGTGATCCCAATTGGAGGCTTCCAGCTATTCTCTCTAACCTGTGTTTTCATTATTATTCCTCCAGTAGTTTTTTACCAACAATTTGTTTTTGTTTTCCATCTGTATTTTAATTTGTTGTACTGCTCTTGATTTAGACTATGGATTTTCTACCATTCGTCATCCCAGAACAAGGTTGTCTCTCTGTTTCCATTTCCCAAAAGCAGTAGTTTTGGATAATAGCTTTGTTTACCCAAGCTTGTTTCTATAGTGTAGAGCCTTTGATTGTGATGCTTAAATGGATGAGTATCATATTGGTAAGATGGTGCATATTTACCTTTCCATAAAGCCGCCCACAGGGTTTGCGAGTTTGTGGTCCATCGCCACCATGTTTTGGCTCCTAAATATTTTCCCACCAGGTCTGGGTATCTTAGTCTGAGTCCTCCTTCTTGCTTGGATTTACATAATTGATCCCACACTACCAATGCCGATTTTCCTTTTTATTTTTTTCCTTTCCAAAGAAAGTTTATTTGGATAGCCTTGAGTTGACAAGAGGTGGGTTTGGGGGAAACCATGGCAGATTATTGGTAGAGGGGAATGACTTGCAAGACATATTTGACAAGAACTAAGCGACCAATGAGGTTTAGGGCTCGAAAGGTCCAATTGGAAAGCCTTTTCCTCAGTTTGGCTATAATTTTTTCCCAATTTGATTTGGCAAGAGGTTTTTCAGTGAGGGGAACTCCCAAGTATTTTGAGGGATACGAGTTGAGCTTGAATTCCAAAATTTTTGCAATATTTAATTGGATGGCCAAAGAGGTGTTCATGAAGAAAAGTTTGGATTTCGCCACATTGATGGAGGTGACTAAGGCTTCAACGAAGTTAGAGATGATGTATTTTAAGGCTAGGGATTCTTTTATAGAGGGGGTTCCCATTAGCAAGGTGTCATCAACGAATTTCTAATGGGTGGAGGGACGAGGTGGAGTTGTATAATTTGATTCCAGCAATGCTTCCAGATGATGAGGTTGCCATAATAGAGTGACTGACACCCTCAGCCATTAGGACAAAAAGGAAGGGGGAGATGGTGTATCTTTGCTTTATGCCTCGAGTATGATTAAGAATGGGGGAGGGGGAGCCATTGAGAAGAATGGAGAAGAATGATCCAGAGAGCATGGCCATGATCCATTTAATTAATTCCTTGTTGAATCTGAAAGCTTTCAGCACTTCCCCGACGTAGACCCAAGTAATTTTGTCGAAGGCCTTGGACATATCCAGTTTTATAAGCATGCCATGTTTATTTTGATCTTTGAGAGAATGAATGATTTAGTGAGAGAGTATTATGCTATCCATGATTTGTTTGCCTTCAACATAGCCAGTTTATTGGGGAGAGATGAGGAGGGGTAAGATTGTTTTGATTATGTTAGCCAGTACCTTGTAAATTATTTTATAGATGACATTGCATAACAAAATGGGCCTGAATTGATCAGGGGAGTTGACTTTATCGGATTTCGGGATAAAAGTGAGAAAAGTAGCATTTAGTGCCTTTAATATGGACTTTTGGATTCAGGATTCTTCCACAAGGTCATGAACCTCATCCTTTAGAATTGGCCAGCAAGATTTAAAGGAGTTAATGGTAAAGCCATCTGGTCCGGGTGATTTTCCATTTGTCATGCTCATGAAAACCTCCTCGACCTCTTGTAGAGAAAACGTTTTGATCATCATTTGGTTGTGCTCCTTTGTGAGAATTTTTGGGATGTGCTCTGTTAATTTCTCTATAGAATCCACCCATGCATTGTTGGTTTCAGTGAGGAGATCACCGAAGTATTGATTGAGTTCTTCTTCCAAACATTTGTGAGTATTGATGATATTTCCATTTGTGTTATTGAGGCTTAGGATTATGTTTTACCTTCTGTGATGGATCATGGAGTGATGGAATAAAGTAGTATTCTTCTCCCCACATTTCAGGATTTTTGATTCCATAGTTTTTCCTCTTGGGATGCCCTTTCTTCCCAAATTTTTTGAAGTTGTAGCTCCTCTTGCTTCCTCTGCTCGTTCATGCCATTTCTAATTATTTTTTGTTGTAGGGCCTCTAATTTGAGTTCCAGCAATTTCTTCTTAGAAATGATGTTTCCAAAAGTTTCCTTCTTCCAAATTCTGATTTCATTTTTAATAAATTTCAGTTTTTCTAAAATGTGTACATTTTGTTGCCTTGGGTGGCTTGGGGAGTATCCCACCATTCTCTCATCTTGTCCATAAATTTTGGGTGGTCAAGCTAGAAGGCCTCGAATCTAAAGGGTATATTTTTGGGACCATCGGAAATATGGACATCTAGATAAATGGGCTAGTGGTCAGAGCATACTTGAGGGGAGATGCAGCCTTCTGTTTCCCATAAGTTGATATATTTGTCCTCCGAGAGGAGAAACCAGTCAAGCCTGGAGGAAATCTTCCTGTCTCCTCCTCGCCTGTTGTTCCAGGTGAAAGTGTCATTTTTGGTGGTGATGTATATAAGCTTTTGTTCGTTAATGAAGCCCTAAAAGGATTCAAAGTCTTTAACCAACTTCCTTAGACCACCCTGTTTTTCCCCCAGATGGACTATCATATTGAAGTCACTAGCTAGGACTTTAAGGGGATGGTCGAATGATATAGAATGTTTTCCAAAACTAATTAACCACTCAAGTCTTTATGCAATGGTGTGTGGAGCATAGACATTGGTTACATAGATGCTCTCCGAGGTGCTGATGATTTTCAGGACAATTTTCAGAGCATATATAGAGGCTGCAGATTCAAAGAACTCAAAGCAAGAGTCCTTCCATAGGGTAGTGAGACCTCCCGCTGATCTAGTGGAAGATATTGCTACATGGATGTAATTATTTTTGAAGCAGGTTTTCTGAATCAACTCCATGTTGTCTAGGTCACTCTTGGTTTCTTGGAGCATCATTATATCTGGATTATCAGAAATTAATCTAGTTTTCAGAATTCTTTTCTTTCTGGGACTATTAAGTCCTCTTATGTCCCAAGAAGTGCAAATCATTGATAACTTTGAGGGGGTAGGGTAATAGCTCTTACCTTTCCTTCATTGATAAGACAGGCTCCTAGCTCTTGAAGGAGCTGGGTGGTGGACTTCCGGCCTCTTTTTCTGTTTTTTCCTTTTGGGAAATATTGCCTTGCAGCTAGGTTAGTAAGAATACCACTATCTGTAGTTTTCCCATGGTTCTTTTCTTTGGGGTTCGATTCATTCCCTCTTGTAAGAGGTATGCCTCTTTGATATTTTTAATTTGCTCGTGTGGGATGGCCTCTATAACATTTTTATTCCATTCCTTTGCTATCTATTTGAGATATACTCCCACCAATACTTCTTCAACTACATTTTCCTCTGGTGTGGGTATTTAATGAACCTGCTCCATTTATGTGTCTTCTTTCTTTTTCTCTATTTTCAGCATGCTGAATTTTTGGATTTCAGCATCCGTGCTCATTTTTTTTGTGGGATGTTCGCATTGCCTATGTTATTCTTCCATTGTGCTGAGAGAGCCTTGTTCCTCCTGCATGGTATTTAGAACTTCAAACTTGTTTTGTTGGGTGACCTTGGGTGGATTTTTTTTATGTATGTTATTTTGTTTTGTCTGATCTTGTTTCCTTCCCTTGTATATCCTTGCTCGTCCTTCTTGCTGGTATGCTATTTTGTTTCTAGAGCTTTGTTTTGAGGAGAGTCACGGGAAATGTGTCTGTGCTCGTGGAATTTCCTGCATCTGAAGGGTATGTGCTCATATTCAATATTTTGTGTCCAGACTTCCTCCCTGTAGATTAGCTTGGTCACTTCAAGTAGAGCTCCTGAGATGTCGATATATGCACATATTCTGGCATAGGAGTTGTAGTGCTTGAATATGGTTCCCTCCGACATATTTATATAGTCTCCTAGTTCATCTCCTATGGATTTCAGGATAGAGTGCGCCCAGTACTCCGTGGTTAGAGAGTACATTCTCAC
Source organism: Pinus albicaulis (assembly GCA_034641835.2). NCBI lineage: Eukaryota > Viridiplantae > Streptophyta > Pinopsida > Pinales > Pinaceae > Pinus > Pinus albicaulis. The sequence continues at coordinate 633,270,229 of CM076571.1, forward strand.
CCACACGGGGACTCTCATGAAATCCTCTTTGTCCGAGGTAAAATTTTCCTTCTAAAACCTCATGTAAAGGCTTGCTGAATTGAAGAAGTAGGGGCCTCCTTCAAAGATTTTGTCTCAGTCTTGCAGAAGTAAAAATACTGCTATGAATAAGCCTTTAGATCCTACTTGCAAATTTATTTCTCCCTTTGGGTTCCATTTAGAGTGGATCCAACCTTCTAGGGCTCTTTCCATAGGCTAGATTCCCATAAATTTGCAGATGATCACATGTTCCTACATGTATTCCCTGTAGACAACTACATCTAGGTTTTGGATGATTACTTCTAGGGTATTTCTTGCTTTAGGATGGCATGCGTTTGACTTCTTTCAATCTTTTTTTGGAATAGCCTCTTCGTTTGTAGCTTTCTGTGTTGTTTCCGTACAATGGGGAGCATGGGTGGTGGAAGAAGGGTTTGCAAAATGATCCAACGATTATTTTCCACTGTCCTGCTGTGAGATACCGTTAGTTGTTTTGGATTTTGGGTGAGCGGATGCAGAGTTTGGTCGAACAAAGGCTGAGCTAGTAGTTAAATGAGTGAAGAATGAGACATCCTTTTTGGAAGAGCTGCTTGCCACGAGGTCTCTGAAGGATGGAGCTAGCGGGCCTCCATCCGGCTCCACTGTGGGTGCTTGGGGGGAACTCATGTAGGGCCAGCAGCAGCCGAGGCCACAAGGTAGGTTTGCATGCTCAGAGGCTAAGTAGGGTGGGGTGATAGACCTAGGTTAGAACCAAAGCACGTTAAAAGATTTTTTTTCAATTTATGTCTCCACACTAGTGAATTTTAAGTTGACTTTTATTTGTGTTAAGAAAATATATATATATATATATATATATATTTGAAATATTTTTAATAAATTAAACATATTATATAATAAATATTTTTGTCATCACTCATTTTTTTTTGGCAACATTGTTTAATATAATAATTTTTAAAATGTAAATGTACATTAATAAGTTACTTTATAGTATTGAAAATTGGCTTAAGTGATTTAAAGTCTTATTTGAAATTTTTAATATTATTGTTAATTACATATTTGACTCTTTTTTATTCTTTTACGGTGAGCCCCATAATTACTGTTAATATTTTATTAGTTTACCATCCACTAAATATAAAGAAATACTCTAAAATTCTCATACTTTCAGTCCACACACATAGATATATTTTAATTTTACTTATATTAAAAAATTTAATAATATATTTTATTTTAAATATTATTTTTAATAAATAAATATATAATACAAATTTTAACTTTACATTCACACATTGATAAATTTATTTATCATGCTCACAACCACAAAACATAATTAAAATGAAATAACTTTAATTAAAATCAAATAAGATAAACACCAATCATCTTTGTAGATTCATTGTTGATTAAAATATTTAAAATAAATGGATAACCTATTTAACTATTAATCTAAGTATCTCAATTAAATAATTGATAAATTGGCATCAAAACATTTACTAATAATATATCATATATATATTCACACACACACATACATATATATATATATATATATAAAATTAGGGAGATTTTTAATATATAAATAAAATTTGATACAAAATTATGAGCTAATGTATAGTTTACTATAATGAATACTCAAACATGTTCATATCGCAATTTTATTAACTAATCAATTTAATTGAAAAGGAAAAAAAATGATATAATTAATTTTGAAACAAATTTCAATTTTTATTCTGTGATTATAACTAAAATTATCAGTGACTATTAATAAAAATATTTTGTTGTATACACAATCCAAGCCATGAACTTAAAGGTTTACAAATCATTTTTCATTTTTCTAGCTCCACTCTTGGCATTACAAATTATGAGTGCTACAAATGGTAGATAAGTGACACCCTAGGGATTTAACATCCACAGTACATTCTAGAATATAAGGTAAGACTAAATATTATTATATATATATAATTTTTTTTTTATAAAAATAATAATAACAATAATTTAAAATAAACTATAATTTAATTAATTTTTATAACTTTTAATTTTAACAAATATTAATTGATAGTTATTATCATGAATTAATTTATATCGAAATTTATTAGTCCTTATTATATAACTACACTAACAATTATTACCAATTAAATTAAAATTATAAAATCCTATTAGAAAATAAATACATATAAATACATCTCAATGTAACAGTATAAATAAAAAATCCATAAGTCATAACAAAAATAATCTAATTCGAGAATAATCATAACAAAACTAATCATATATTATTCATGACACATTTTATTTAAAATTTCAAGAAATATTCATATATGATGACACATATGCAGATTAATTGTCATGAACAACTTGTATTTATGGGCACCTTCTGTTTTGATGCCACATATATAGATTATTTGTCATGAACAATTTGAATTTATGGGCACCTTCTGTTTTGACAATGTCTATTATAGTACAAGAAAATTTAATAATACCGCATCTTTGAGCACTTTTACCTACCCTCACAAAATCTGCTCCACAGCTTGTGGGATATACGTAAACTAGACTCGCATCTGCAAAGAAAGAAGACTCACAGTGCGAAGAAAAAAATGTTTTAGTGGAAGGGATATTTGTCTCCTAAAAGCGCACCTACTCAGAAAATGCACACACCACATATTCCACTGAGTACTAAAGTTGATGACGGTCCCACTCACAAATGAAGTTTCATTGATGAACAAGGAAGGTCACCAACAATAGAAATTAGAATGATTTATAGGTGTGTTATCAATTTGAATATACAAGTACTGAGTCTGATTGATTATATAACAAATAGGGGAGGGACGCCATAACCTGTGCGCCCTCCCTTCCACCTCAAAATTTGACATGGTGCTTTCCACATAAGATGTATGACACCTGCCCAGTGGATGCTACCACCCGTCGCGGTTGGTTAGAATCATTAATATTGAATTTTGCGTGGTTTAGGGTTTCATACTGGTTGTTGAGTGTGATGACATTTAAGCCCTGTGTTATGTTGTCTGGGCCTAGAGTGTGGGAATTTCGCTCCGCTAGTGATGGTCACTGCCCATTCCATTTCCTGTGTGCTTGGTCCGCCATTGTTGAGAAGATGGTCTTCCATTGTTGTTCGCTAGGGTTCGGTGATGTTCACGGCACGTTCCATCTCTTGTTTGCTTGGTCTACCATTGTTCTTGTGCTGGTTTTTCATTGTTGTCTGTTAGGGTTTGCTGATGGTCACAACCCATTCCATTTCCTATTCGCTGGGTACACCATTGTTCTGATGTTGGTCTGCCAGGTTTTCTATTTTTGTCCACTAGGGTTTGGGTTTGTATGGGGTTGACTACTCTATTTCTTCAATTTTTTTGCTAAAATCTTCAGTTTTTTGCAAATTTGTACTTAGGTTTAAAAAATATATATATAATTTTTATATGTTTTTCGCAGGTATTTTCCATGGCTGGCGTTGAAGAGCTCTAGCGAGGTTTGGGGCAGTGTTGTGGTGGCTTTGGCGGTTTCTGCGGTTCTCTAGTACGATTCACAATCCTACCAACCATTACTCTGTATTTTTTAACACATTTACTCTGTGTTTTTTAACACTTTAACTTGCAGTTGGGAAAATTTAGCTCTTATTGTTCTTCTATGGCATGTTTTCTATGTTTTGGTTGTTCTATGACATGTTTTTTATGTTTTTTAACTCGTGGCGGCATACACTTATATGATTTATGGGTATCTATCATGGTCCAGTCATTGCTCTGCTCTATGACTTGTTTCCCTCACCACCCTTAGTTTAATTCCAGAGAGCCACTCTTCGCCCAATGTACACTCATATACTTTTAAATTAAATGTTGAATGGAAATTACGGTAATGGGTTAATGGTTTGCACCTGTGCATCAAGTTACAGTCGATAATTTCTTTGGTTCAATGTTTAGCTATGAACACATTAAGTGTTGATGTTTTTGATGGTTTATATGTATGGTAATTCTAGACATTCAATTAGTCTTCAAACTATTGTTCTGAGATAGATTTATCTCTTTTTGATTTGAACTTCCTAAGGTTTATGAGTTTGATATTCCTCCTCTTAATACAAAACAAGGGTTTTGTTTTACATTTCCTTTTTGGTAATAGGAATGAACATAGAAAATATTGAGGGGTGCTATATTTTATTGTCTAATTTTTTATCTCTGTGGCTATCATTCTTGATTTTGTCTTAATTTAGAATTGTATTTTTGTGTTCTTCCTTCAGAGGATACTCTCCTCTATGTTCATTTATACAATAGTATGTCTTTAGTCTTATTTTTCTCGGGGTCATATTATTTATTTATTCGTAGCCTTCAAGTTTAAAGTCTTAACCAACGTTAGTCTACATTGATATGATATGATTTTAGAAGAGAATTGAGTGGACAATGTGATAGAGTAAGGAATATTTTAATTAACAGAGTTTATTTTAGGGTTATATATTTCCATTTTGCATGATGACATTATTTTTATTGCAAAGAAGTTATGGCATAGTGTTACATGTAACAGAGAGCTATATACATACTTTGCATTTGGAATAGGTTTCATTCCACTACTACTACTATGGGTGTCTGGGCTTTGAATTTTGAGTTCATTTTTCTATTGGTGTACTGATCTTCAAAGCCATGTTATTTATTTGTTCGTAGCCTTCAAGTCTAAAGTCTTAGCCAACGTTATTCTGAATTGATATTATATGATTTTAGCATATAATTGAGTGGACAATGTGATAAAGTATGGAATATTTTAATTAACAGAGTTTATTGTAGGGTTATATGTTGCCATTTTATATGATGACATTATTTTTTTTGCAAAGGATTTATGGCATAGTGTCACATCTAATAGAGATATATATACATACCTTCCATTTGGAATAGGTTCCATTCCACTGCTACTGCTATGGGTGTCTAGGCTTTGAATTTTGAGTTCATTTTTCAATAGTTAAATTCT